>JAOPSE010000007.1:11390408-11796639 GCA_029449295.1 Zea luxurians
ATGACTTATGGGTAAAGATGTGCAACCTCTGCAGAGTGTAAAACTGGTATACTAGCCGTGCTCACGGTCATGAGCAGCTCGGACACTCACATGATTAATTTATGAAACTAAATTCAATTTGTCATATGCATTGCATCGCAGGTGTTGTTATAACTTCTGTTCTACTACTTAATTGGGTTGATATTTACTTATACTTAGTAACTCCTAATAAAATTTTGACCAACTTTAAAAGCAATGCTCAACATTAACCATCCTCTTTGGTAAGCCTAACACTTCACATGAGCTCCCACCTTTGGCGAGTTCATGCACATTATTCCCCACAACTTGTTGAGCGATGAACGTATGTGAGCTCACTCTTGCTGTCTCACACCCCCACAGGTCAAGAACAGGTACCGCAGGATGAGGCACATGGAGGATATTGTGAGGAGTTCATGAGAGGTCTAGACCGTTGTCTCCTAGTCAACTTTGGGTTGCTAGATCCTTGTCTCCTTATGATGTAATTATTTATTTATTTTGTACAGAACTCCTATTATATAGTAAAGATGTGACATTCGTTTCTATACCACTATTCATCATATGTGTGAGACTTGGTCCCAGCACACCTGGTGATTATGTTCGTGCCCGGGTTTTGGACCCCTAAAATTCGGGTGTGACAAGGACAAGCCTAAAACAAGCTTCATAACTCCTACTGGAACTTACTGCTACCTTCGGATGCCCGAGGGGATCAAGAATGCTGGAGGAAGCTTCAGCTGGATGACTTCTAAAGTTCTCAGCACTCATATCGGCAAGAATGTTCTGGCATATGTTGATGATATCATAGTCAAAAGCACGAAGCAAGAAAACCACATTGCTAATTTGCAAGAAACATTTGCCAACTTCAGGAAGACTGGTCTCAAGCTAAATCTAGGGAAATGTGTCTTTAGGGTAAAGAAGGGAAAATTTCTTGGATGCCTAGTATCAACAAAAGGGATTGAAGCAAACCTAAGCAAAATAGAAGCTATACTTCGGATGGAGCCACCAAGAACAAGAAAAGGTGTTCAAAGACTAACAGGAAGGCTGGCATCTTTGAACAGATTCATCTCAAGATCAACAGAAAGGAATTTTCCATTCTTCGAAGTGCTAAATTCAGCCGAAGTCTTCCAATGGGGACTAGTTCAACAAAAGGCCTTCGAAGATCTGAAACAATATATTATACAACTAACAACATTGACTCCACCTTCGTTAGGAGCTACGTTGCTACTGTATGTGGTTGCTTCCCACGCTGCAGTCAGTGCAGCGCTGGTGCAGGAGAAACAAGACGATCAAGCAAAGAAGCAAGTCCTAGTATACTTCGTCTCCGAAGTACTGAGTCCATCGAAAAGAAATTACACATAGCTGGAGAAGGTACTATATGTTGTACTGATGGCCTCTAGAAAGCTTCGGCATTATTTCCAGTCATATCACATTATAGTACCTTCGTTCGAACCTCTCAAGGACATCATAAGAAACAGAGAAGCTACAGGAAGAGTTGGAAAATGGGCTGCAGAACTGAATGAATTCACTATTGATTTTGTCCATAGATCCTAGATCCAATCCTAAGCATTAGTAGACTTCATTGTTGATTGGACGTCAGGGGCTCATGAAGAAGGATGCATAACAAACACTGAAGCTTGGATAATGTTCTGTGATAGATCAAGGGGAACCTTCGGTGCAGGTGCAGCTGCTATTCTAATCTCACCATCCAAAATCAAAACCAGCTATGCGGCCAGATTGGAGTTCAACTGCACAAATAACATTGCAGAGTACGAAGCTCTTCTTTTGGGGCTTCAAAAGCTTAGGGCAATGGGGATAAGAAAGGCAGTTCTCAAATCTGACTCACAAGTCATCATAGGGCACGTTGATAAAAGCAGTAAAGCAAGAGACCCGAAACTTGAAAAGTATCTTGACACAGTCCGAAGGATGGAAGCCTCCTTCGAAGGTTTTTCAGTGAAAACATCCCAAGAGGAGAAAATGAGTAGGCAGATTTACTAGCTAAATCAGCAGCATAGGGGCTCCATCTCCCCTCATAAGTGTTCTTCGAAACTCTCAAAGCACCTTCAGTCAAACTCATGGAGCGAGCGGTGCTTACAATTTAACCTATGCACAACGAGGATTGGAGAACTGAAATTGTATCCTTCCTCCAAGGTAATTATCCTTCGGATGACGAAGCTTACATAAAAAGGATGCAAGTCAGGACAAGACCATATATGATCATAGAAGGGGTATTGTTTAAACAAGGAGTTTGTTCTCCACTGTTGAAAATTTTGTCTAGAGTTGAAGGTCGAGAGCTAATGAAAGAGATACACACAGAGATATGCGGAGCTCATATCGGATCCATGCCTCTCCTTGGAAAGGTTTTCAGACAAGGATTTTATTGGCCAAAGGTTGCTTCGGACGCAATGGATCTAGTTAAAAAATGTGAAAACTATCAAAAGTGTGCTAGAGATCAAAAGCAACCTACATCTCTAACTGAGCTGATTCAACCCACTTGGCTACTGCAAAGGTGGGGCTTAGACTTACTAGGCCCACTTTCGCCAGCACAAGGAAACTTGAGATATGTTTTGGTAGCAGTGGAGTACATTTCAAAGTGGATCGAAGCTAAAACCCTAGCTACGATCACTTTGGCCATAGTCCAAAAGTTCTTCTGGCAGAGCATCGTTTGCCGGTTCGGGGTGCCGAAGGCTATCACGGTTGATAATGGAACCAATTTGATGATGAAACATTTAAAACTTTTTGCGGTCAAATTGGCACAAAGATACACTTTGCATTTGTGAGACATCCAAAATCCAATGGATTGGTAGAGCGAGCTAACGGAATCATCATCACAGGAATAATGAAATCAATCTTCAATCTGCCAAAAGGAAAGTGGCCAGATGAATTGGTAAAAGTGGTATGGAATCATAACACTGTTGTCTCAAGATCATCAGGGTTTACTCCGTTCAAGCTTTTATTCGGGGATGAATAAATAACACCGGAAGAAGCAAGAACAGGATCAATAAGGACTCTAGCTTCGGCAGAGGACGAAGATGCTTGCAAAATAACAAAAGACACTATAGAAGGGGTCAGACTTCAGGCAATAGATCACATCAATAAATATCAAGCCAAAACAGTCAAGTGGCGAAACATAAAAGTAAGAATAAAGAATATTAAGCCAGGACATTTGGTGCTTCGAAAAATAGCCAACCCAGACACAGTGGGGAAGCTACAGCTCAAGTGGGAAGGTCCCTTCTTGGTAGTGTCTTTGTCAAGACCCAGAACATACAGATTGAAAGACATGGATGGGAATGATGTTGCAAGATCTTGGAATGCATATGAGCTTCGGAGATATTATGTATAAACTATATAATTTTCTTTCTTTTCATTATGCCACCCTTTTCCTTTCAAGAGGGGAGAAAGGTTTTTAATGGGGCCATAGGTTGTAATCTTCATTTTTTTCTTGCGCAGCCCTTTGCAATACAAGGGGCAGCTTCCCCCACATGTAAAATGTAAAGATCTGAGATTACACCATCGAGTGTAAAAAAAGGATGAAGAAGCTCCTAAGTCATCCCTAAGGGGATGCAGAGCTAAAATATCACCTAAATCAAAGGTGAAGAAGCTCCAAAGTCGTTCCTAAGGGGATGCAAAGCTAAAATGCCACCTAAGTCAAAGGTGAAGAAGCTCCAAAGTCGTTCCTAAGGGGATGCAGAGCTTAGCTCCAAAGTCGTTCCTAAGGGAATGCGGAGCTAAAATACCACCTAGATCAAAGGTGAAGAAGCTCCAAAGTCATTCCTAAGGGGATGCAAAGCAAAAATGCTACCTAAGTCAAAGGTGAAGAAGCTCTAAAGTCGTTCTTAAGGGGATGCAGAGCTTAGCTCCAAAGTCGTTACTAAGGAAATGCAGAGCTGAAATACCACCTAAGTAAAAGGTGAAGACACTCTAAAGTCGTTCATAAGGGAATACAGAGTCTGGGTGTGTATTTACATGACTTTTTTTATCTTCGGCATACAATTGCATACTTCATCACATCATCTTCTGCATTCATACGAACATACTTAGGCATTTGTAGCTTCATCGCAACATGACATCTCGCATAAGGCACTAACAAAGAAGAAGAGAGGGTTTCTGCCTTTAGCATAAAGATACTTCGTTATAAATGGAGACATTTAATAGCAAAATAAAGGTGTTTGCTCTCAGCGCGAAGATGCTTCATTACGTATAAAAGGACCATTCTTTGATATTAATCCGAAGGTGCTTCGACGTGAACGAAAAAGGGCAGGTGTTTTTTGCCTTCGGCTCAAAAAGCTGGGAGCATCGATTTCGTCCGCAGCAAAGCAAACAGTAGTGGGATAAAAGCTAAAGCAACATTAGGAGGTATCCACAAATATTTACAAAAAACTTTTACATTCAATTACAAATCTTTGCTGAATAGTATGTTTTTCTTGTAATAAGAAGCTTCAAAAGTGTTTTTTCAGACAATAGCAGAAGAAAGAAAAGCTTCCATCAGAGCTTCAGAGTAAGCTTTGGCTCATTAGTCTTCGCCAACATCACCCTAAAAAATAACAAGGCAAAGGTATTGAGAAGCTTAATAAGGAAAAATCTGAAATAAAATCATGAAAGTAAAGAAAATTGTCATACTTCGTCAAGCAAAGCTCAAGCTTCATCTCTAGCAGCCTCTCGGTCGCCCTTAGCCCAGATTTGAGTAATAAATTTGTTACCTATACTTCTGGCTTCAGCTGAAATATTGACTAAGTCGGCTAGAGAGATAGCGAAGGTGGGTTTATTAACATCTCTTAAATGCTTGCACCCAACTTTTGCAAAAATGTTAGCTGTTCCTCGGGCGGCCACTAGCGTGCAAAAGTCCCCATGCCCTTCCATCACTTTGTCAAATTCATTAATCTCTTTCTCCATGAAATTGAGTGCCTTCAGAATATCTTTGACAGAGTAATTATTTTCTCATGATATTTCCCAAACTGAGCTAAAAATCTCGCGCGGGCGAGGGGAGCATCGAGCTGTGAAGCCTGAGTAGGTCTCCCGAAGCAATGTTAGGGCTTCAGATAACTTAGAACTTTTTTCTGCTTCAACCTTGACCTTATCTTTCAAACCTTTGACCTCATGGTCATAACGGTTTTCAGCTTCCTTTAATTTTGAATGTACTTCTTTAAGTTGTTTATCTTGATCAGAAATGCGAACAGCTTGATCCTTAATCCAAAGATGAGCTTCGTCCAGGTCTACTTCGACATTTTTAACCTTCAAATCTTTCCCAGTAATATGTTGCCTTCTATAGTTGCTAAGATCCCGCTCGAGCTTTGGAAATCCGATACTCTTTGATAAAGTATTAACAATTTTTGCTCTGGTGTGATCAGGGATGCACCCTAGAATCTCTTCGTCGATGCCGCCAAAAAGCATGGATCCGGGCTTGTAACCGCCAGCAATGGCGAATTCTTTCAATTCAGAAATATCTTCATCGGAGAGTTCTTGGTCGCCTAGGTGTCGTAGGTCTAACTCTATGTCCTCCGAAGAAGCCTTTTTCAACTCTTTCATTTTTAAGGTCGAAGCCCTGTCAGTGGTTACTTCAGCTATGTCCTTCTCGGGAGCCACATCAGCTATAATTATGTCAATCTCTAACATTGTGGTCCTGAGGTTTTTAGCTTTAGGCACGACCTCATCAGCTTCGGCATCGGTATTACCTTCAGCATTAGCAGGCTCAACAATTTTTTCCGCCAAGGCTGGGGGCGGGGTCTTATGGATAGCCTTCATTACATTCATCATTCGTTGTTTCTTCTGACCCTCGGCATTTCCCCAGTTGTCGAAGCAGTCTCCTTCCCTCCCGAGCTTTGTTCAATTTCCTTCTCCTTTGACTACAATAAGCTAGTCAGATCCAACCCCATGGGACTTAGCATGGCAAATGGGAAGGGTTCAGTCATTACCTTCAATATTTCTGAAACACTGATAGAGGAAGATGAAGAAGTACAAACAGTCTTTTCTAGTACATCTTGTACCTTCGTCTCAGCAGGAGCTATCTTGGTAGACTTTCATTTCTTGGGAGCCGAATCCTTCGGCTCCGCTGAAATTTTCTGTTTCTTACCAGCCCTCTGATTTTCTTCAATGGACCGCATGGCTTGCCTTTTTAGAATACTTACAACCCTCTTTTTCTTTGCTCCTCCAGCCCCTTCGTCAAGCCTTTCGTAATCTAGATATTCGATGTTAAGAGCATCCATTACTCAATTTAGTCTTTGTTTTTCTCGGGTGTCGAAGGCTGCTGTCATCAACTGATCTTCTTTCTTCGTGTAATTCCCAAGAATTTCATTGCACATTGTTTCTATTAATTCCAACCATTCGGTGCAGGGCTCGCTGAAGCTTTCCTGAAATTTAAACCAATAGGGAAGTCGAACAAGTTCATATTTATTCCCTTCTTCCTTTTTCTTTAGCATTCCCACCCACCAAAAGTTGGAAATGTTTTGTTTGCCAAATATTCTTGCACCAAGTCCCGAGTACTAATATGCTCTGCCACGACTCTAAATTCCACTTCGGCCAACTGGAAGGGGACCCGAGCTACATGTTGCACAAGGGTCGTGTCATGCCGAAGCTCAGTTTTAAGGGACTCATCACCATACTCATAAGCTTATCCCTCTTCTTCTCATCAGCTTTCACGTAGAACCATTCATTTGTCTAGCCAGTCGGCCACTTGGTGCGATAACTAATCGCAGGAGCCTTGGTATCATTTTGCTATGCGAAATTGTAGCATCCAAAGTTCTTGTGCAGCCCATTAGCTCTAACCTTCGTCTGATAGTGGAGTCCATGCACCCGGCAAAATCCTTCAACGTTGGCACTCTTCCCTTGACTTTGGAGAGCCCATAGATACACACGGTCTAACTATGGCATTAGGGTGAGTTGATGAAGGTAAATCTTGAACTTCTTTAAGACCTCACGGATCATCTCGTATAGGGGGAACCGAAGTCCTACTCTGAAGAAGGTTTTGAAGATTACGACTTTGTCATCCTTTGGTTTTGGAATCACCTCTTCCCTAGCAAACCGAACTAGTTCGTCATCATTCTCTCCAAAATATCCTAGTTTCTTCATCAAAACCAAATCTTCTGCTTTAGTTGTGGCTGGATTTCCCGAACTCAATGTGGCTGGGTTTGCTCAGACTTAAAATGCCACCATCATCTTCCTTTCCACTGTTAGCTTCGGCATCAGCAACATCTTCTGTTGCAACTGGTTCTTTTTTGCGTTGTACAATCAACCCAGAACGCTTCATCATTTCTGAGATAGGGGTTGTCTCAGAAGTTCCAGCCTCTTCTCCTTCGCATGCTACTCTAGCAGTAGACATCACTCTAGCCATTTCAGTTTTTAGTTTTTGACAGACGAAGCTACACTTAAACGATTGAACGTTTGTCCGAAGCTTATACAACAAGTTCACAGAAAGCAGAAAGCTTTGGCTTCAGTAAAAATTTTCAGCAGCACAACGACATAGTAGCAATAAATGTTGTGGTAACTTCTCATCAGCTCGTCTGTTTATATAGCCCCGCGGGTGAAGAAGGCGAATCGCCGAGACGTGCGTTATTGGCTGATTGGTGGATCGGTAAGCGCCGTGAATTTTATATTCGTTTTTTAATAACAAACTCAGGGAAGGTGTTTTTCGGACCTTCGGTATCCAGAAGCCTTCGTATTTTTCATGGATCGATCTCGTTATGAAGAAAAAGACCTAGCACCGTGAAGGGGCTACTGGTGGGGATCTTCTTCTCCGCCGAAGGTCCTCAATACGAAGATATCGTTCGTAAAGTGATGATGAGGATCTTCTTCCCCACCGAAGGTCCTCGAGACGAAGACGTTGTCTGAAAGCGATAACGACGAATGCCAAAGCTACAACCAAAGGACGATAGCTTCGGCTTAAGGTGGCGACGAAGATCAAGCATAATGTTGAGCCGAAGAGGAAAAGACTAATTAATCCCTGATGATTTATGCTACAATTATGAGTATATGTTAAGGTCATAAATGTATTTTTACTCGGGCTGCGTCCCGTGCCTATAAATAGGTGAACAGTACCCACATACTGTTCACGCTGGATTGTAATCATTCTCGCTTCAACATCTTCAATCAAGCCAAAGGTATAAATGTAATATAAATTCTGTTAATATTCATTTGTGTATCATAAAATAATATATGAATGAATAAATGGATAACATATATTGTTTTTACGAACTTTTCTCCTTATGGATGGTGAAGGTGTATCTTTTATGACCTTCGTCCGAGATCGTCATATCCTAAAGGAGATGGTGCTTCGAGGGACGAAGGTCCTTAATCTTTAACAATTTTGTTGCCTTATTCTTGATTCACAACATTTGAGAACAAGTGACCAACACCCCCGTTCATGGAATGAGGTGAAGCTCACTATGAAATATGTCGCGGGCAGGTCTGGCGTCTGCTTATCGCCTGGCGCAAACCACTCAGGATCTGAGCCAAAGGAGCGGGGCGGAGCAGGCCGACCTCAACTAGCACCTCCAAATCCTCGTTGGTGATGGAGGAGATGGGCCACGGGTCGCGAGGAGGAAGAACGCTGATCTTCTCATCCATCGGAATGGAGGAAGAGGACAGGGAGAAGGAGAAAGGCTCTTTTTGCAGTCGGCGAAAACGACATATGAAAGCAGGAAGGTTGAAGAGGCAGAGGTAACGATTCAAAGCCTCCGTCTTGGTCAACTTTATATAGGAACGGGCGAAGCCACTGAGGAGCGAATCACAACGGTCGGACAACGGTTGTTTCGAATCTCGCACGCACGCGCCCCGCAAACGGTCGGCTGACCGACAGGACGTCCCATCGCATTAAATGGTCGTGCCCCCTTCGAGAAAAAACACGCTAAAATGTTGTTTCGTATCCTGCCTCAAAAGGTATGCCCTCCGCCCTCAGCTTCTCTGCCCTCTGGCTTTTTGCCCTTTATCCTCTCAGCAGCTAACCAGGAGAAGACATCTTCTGCCTCGGGCAACTCACCTCGGGAAGGAAAAAGGCGAATACTGTTTAGAGGTTTGAAGGACCGGCCCTCAGCAGGGTTCAGAAAAACTGCCTCAGGACGTCAGAGCTCCGAGCCCAATACTGATCAGGGATTGAAGGTTGGCCCCTCGAAAGGGCTCCATAACCGCCCCAGAGCATAGAGTTAGGGATGACTGTGGGTACGCCTGTACATGCCCCTAGCTTGGGTTGCGACCCGAGGTACCATAAGACATATCCGAGACCCCTGGGAGCGATTCGTGACAGTATCCCATTGTAGGGAGGCATCAGGCCCTCGGACCCCATCAAATGGGTTCGGGACCAAGCAAGTCACTCGCAGGTATCTTTTGGGCGTGTCTCCGGACAACTAGCCGACTCTCATCGAAAGGAGCTTGGACCCCGCTCGGATTACCTGATAACAGCTCAACAAAAATGTCCTGCTCGTCGCCCATTGTGGGTAGCATGACGCATTCCCCCCTTCCTCCTCGCAGAGAGGCGATGAAGGGGCGTATGAACCAAAAGTCAAAACACCCATCGATCGACCTCTTGCCCTGTGAAAAGGCTCAGGGTCTATCCTCGTAAACCACGCCAAAGGCTCCAACAGATCGAGTGGAGATCAAACAGGACCTGTTAGGAACAAAAGCCTCAGAAGGAGTCAACTACTCCTTTGGGCCTCGGGGGCTACACACGATGGGTGCGCTCGCGCGCACCCCTCGAAAACCAAAATGATCTAATCCTCAAGAAAAAGTGGCACGCTCACGAGCAAGAAGCAGAGCCTCCAAACAAGTATCAAAGTACTTACTTAGAAGGCTCGGGGGCTACTGTCGGGGGTGATAATTAGGGATACCCAAATTATTCCCCTGAAGAACGCACCCAATGGAGTAAGGACGAAACCCTCGAGGGGAAACAGCCGAGGTACATTTTAAACTGAGGCTTCTCCCCGAGACTCTCCCACCTCAGGCAGAACTCCGCCTCGCCTGAGGTCATCACCGCTCCATCTGTCTCACCCGAGATGATCCCCGACAGATAAGACAAAGTGCCCGAAAATAGGAAGGGAACACTCGCATTTAATGTGTATACCTACCCCATGCCACGACACTAGGATCACAGTGGCTAACAAGACAACAATCACATCCGGGCACAACAGCATGATTACGTCTCTGCTGTAGTACGCGCATGTCGCCTGCCATCCTCCGATGGGACATCTAATACGACAGGCAAAACGGACCAGCCCTTGGGTGCAAATCTTCGCCTCGCCTGACGCTGAGTCTAACCCACAGGCGCAATCTCCGCCTCGCCCAACACCGAGTCAGGCCCTCAGGCAATTTCTTTGCCTTGCCCGACGTTGAGGTCGGCCTCGGATGATATCTCCGCCTCGCCCGAGCTCAGCATCGGCCACCTACTCCATCGCGAATCTCGCGGGCGGCCCCTCCGCCGACTGTGGCACATGTCAAGGGATGGCTCGTCCAACACATCAGGAAGACTTCTGCCTCGCCCGAGTAGGGCTCAAACCTCGATAAACGCAATAGGGAATCACGACGTCATCCTGTGCAAGGACGCTGATGCACCCCGTAAGCAGGCCTTTAGCCCATACCTCAGTGTTGTTACAACAACTACGGTATGGGCGGCCCTCCCATGGGGGCTCGGGCGTATGGACAACCCCTCTGCTTCTGCCTCAGCTCTCAGCACGAAACCAGCGGGCACAAGTCAACAATGGAGTGCACCGTCACATGGCTTGCAGGGCGCCAAGACATCTATCGTTTGAATGCAGCAACAACAGGCTTCACTGCAGACATCCCCTTCATGTATAAATAGGGCAGTAGAGTTCCTCTAGGGAGAGGGACAAGCAGAACACACGAACGTACACTTAGTTCTCCATTCAGTCTTTGATATTGGCACTTGCCTCAATCAGTTCTAGGGAATTCCCCTCTCCCACCGTGCTTGTAATCCCTACTTTAGGCACCTCGGTGCGAGTAATATAAGCCTCATCCCCCCTCTATTGGAAGTAGGGATTTGCATTGCTCGAACCAGGATAAATCGCTTGTGTCAACTCGCACACTATCTAGAATCTGGCCATGCGGCATTATTTACTAGTTGGTTAGGACCCTTAGTCCAAACACCGACACTGGTGGTCTCTCAAAAAGTGATGTCGGATGTCTATGTGCTTAGTGCGGCTGTGTTCAACGGGATTGTCCGCCAAGCGGATTGCACTCTCATTATGACATAGGAGTGGGACTTTGCTCAAGTTGTAGCCAAAGTCCCGGAGAGTTTGCTTCATCCAAAATAGTTGTGCGCAACACTGTCCCGCGGTAACATACTCGGCCTCGACGGTGGATAGGGCAACAGAAGTTTGTTTCTTTGAGCTCCAGGACACCAGAGACCTTCCTAGAAATTGACAAGTCCCTGATGTACTCTTCCTATCAACCTTGCACCCAGTATAGTCGGCGTCTGAGTATCCAATCAAGTCAAAGGTAGACCCCTTAGGATACCAGAGCCCGATGTAAGGTGTATGAACTAAATATCTAAGAATACGCTTCATAGCCACAAGGTGACATTCCTTGGGATCTGATTGAAATCTAGCACATATGCAAACTGAAAGCATAACATCCGGTCTACTTGCACAAAGATAAAGCAAACATCCTATCATAGATCGGTAAGCCTTTTGATCTATGGACTTACCTCCCTCGTTGTGGTCCAAATGTTCGTTAGTCCCCATTGGCGTCTTAGCGGGCTTTGTGTCTTTCATCCCAAACTTTTTAAGTATATCTTGGATGTACTTGGTTTGAGATAGAAATGACCCTTCCTTGAGTTGTTTTACTTGGAATCTCAAATTTCAAGTAAGTCAACTCCCCCATCATGGACATCTCAAATTTCTGAGTCATATCCCTGCTAAACTCTTCACAAGACTTTTGATTGGTAGAACTAAATATTATGTCATCGACATATATTTGGCATACAAACAAATCACCATTTCAAGTCATGCTCTTGGGGCTTGCTTAAGTCCATATAGCGCCTTAGAGAGCTTGTACACATGGTTGGGGTACCTATGATCCTCAAAGCTATGGGGTTGTTCCACGTACACCTCCTCCTTGGTTGGCCCATTGAGGAAAGCGCTCTTCACATCCATTTGAAAAAGCTTAAAGGAATTGTGAGCAGCATAGGCTAACAATATTCGAATAGACTCAAGCCTAGCTATAGGAGCAAAAGTCTCCTCAAAATCCAAACCTGTGACTTGAGCATAACCTTTTGCTACAAGTCTTCCTTTGTTTCTTGTCACCACTCCATACTTGTCTTGCTTGTTGCGAAAAAAACCACTTGGTGCCCACAATGTTTTGCTTTGAACGTGGCACCAGGCTCCATACTTCATTTCTCTTGAAGTTGTTGAGCTCCTCTTGCATGGCCAACACCTAGTGCGAATCCTGCAAGGCTTCTTCTACCCTGAAAGGCTCAATAGAAGAAACAAAAGAGTAGTGCTCACAAAAGTTTGCAATACGTGGCCACGTGCTTACTCCCTTGTTAATGTCACCAAGAATCTAATCCATCGGATGATCTCTTTGAATGTTGGTGTGGACTTGGGTAGAAGGTGCATGTGGTACTCCTTTTTCCTCCCTTCCACCTTGTTCTTGTGTTCTCCCCATGCCATTGTCTTGATGTGCTTGTTCATCATCTTGAGTTGGGGGTTGCATCATTGTGGGGGTAGAAGGTTGATCCTCCTCTTGTTGTTCTTGTGTCGCACACCGCCTATTGCCATAGTCCTCATTGCGGCCGTTGGAACATCATGATAATTTATATCATCAATATCAACTTGCTCTTTTTGAGATCCATTAATCTCATCAAATACAACGTCACTAGAGACTTCAACTAAACCCGATGATTTGTTGAATACTCTATATGCCTTCGTATTTGTGCCATAACCAAGCAAAAACCCTTCAACGGCTTTGGGAGCAAACTTTGAATGCCTAACTTTCTTCACCAAGATGTAGTATTTGCTCCCAAATACACGTAAGTAAGAGACATTGGGTTTGTTACCGATAAGAAGTTCATAGGTCATCTTCTTAAGGAGGTGATGAAGGTAGAGACTATTTATGGCATGACAAGATGTATTCACGGCTTCCGACCAAAATCGCTCCAGTGTCTTGTACTCTCTAAGCATCGTAGTTGCCATGTCGATGAGCGTCATGTTCTTCCTCTCCACTACACCATTTTGTTGTGGCGTGTAGGGAGCGAAGAACTCAAGCTTGATGCCTTCCTCCTCAAGATATTCTTCCACTCTTGAACTCAGATCCATTATTGCTTCTTATCTTCTTCACTTTTAGCTAAAACTCATTTTGGGCCCATCTTAAGAAGTGCTTGAGGGTTTATTGGGTTTCAGATTTATCCTATAAAAAGAATACCCAAGTGAAGTAGGAATAGTAATCAATAATTACAAGACCATACTTACTTCCGTCGATGCTAAGATAAGCAACGAGCCCGAAGAGATCCATATGGAAAAGCTCCAGTGGTCTTGATGTTGTCATCACATTTTTGCTTGGATGACTTGTTCCCACCTGTTTACCTGTTTGGCATGCTTGAAAGTGCATTCATCCCTTTTGTGAGTTTTGGTGATTTGGATAACAACACATTTAAAGGTCTAACGAGTTTGCTAAATGTTGAACAGGAAATTCAGTATGATGAACATACTTGAATAGTGTATAATGATCAGTGAACAAAGGTTCAACACGAGGTTAAATAACCAATGAGACAATGCAAATGGATATAATATGATCTCTATATTGGTTTGAATATATGGACAAGACCTGAGAAATCACTACATACATATGACCAGAATAGAGGACAAAGTGATTTAGAGGATTGGTCAAGCCAAAGAGAATAAGATATGAGGAATCGTGAATTGGCTTGACCATATTACTATCAGTCCATATATGCTTCTATGAGAATCAAACTAGAGCTTGATTAATCTTAACAGTTATATCTAGAAGACATTCAAGCAAGGTTCACAATATTGAAGAAATGATTCTCTCAATGGATGCTCAATATGATGTGACTCAAGAATGGCTTGATAGGGTAAAGATAGCAAGGAAAGGGCTTCGAGGAACTAGGCGAAGGTGAAGGCCAAGCAACGGCTTGTAGACCGAGGTACCATGGCTAAGGTGAAGAAGAGAGTACTTGCACTAAGTCGATGAACTAATCAACTATGAAGAGTTATAACATGTTGATGCATCAGTAAGGTGACTTGAAGCCATGATTTGAACTCATATAAGGTGATGTGGTACAAGTCACAGGGTTTGATTTGTGTTTGCTTCAAAAGGTGAGACAAAGATGTTTGTGATCCTTATGAAGCAATGCCATGGAGAAATCACACATGAGACACCAATGACTCAAGGAGTTTACTTCATTATATTTTATTTAACTTGAGTATAGGAATCGTCGTACTATAAAGGGGGATCCAAAAAGAATGTTGGTGTTTGCCAAAGCTCAAACCTCTCTATTCAAAAGCTATTTTTGAAAAGCAAAAATCTCTTTAACGTTCTATGGTTGACCGTGGTTAGGGTTGAGAAACCTAGAGTGTTCTTGCTAAAAAGCAGCTGAACTTCTTCAACTGCAGCTGAGCTTTCCAGCTGAACTTGACTTCAGCTGAGTTGAGCTTCTTCAGCTGCAGCTGAGCTTTTCAGCTGAGCTGAACTTCAGCTGAGTTGAGCTTTCTCAACTTCAGCTGAACTCAACTTCAGCTATGAACCTCTTTGACCATACACCAGCTGAACTTGCCTCCGGGCAGTTGAGCTGGGGTTTTCTCTCCTAAACTCACTGGTCAAGACCGGTTGAACTGGTCCTGAGGGGCAGTTCAGCTGGTCTCTGACCCCTCTGACCTCTGATCTGCAGTCTGCCAATCAGACTGGCAAACAGGTCGCCAGGAGCTGTCAGGGGCGGTTCAACCGGCCCCCCTGGGCAGTTCAACCGGTGTTGGTCAACTTTGACCAGTCTACGGTCAGTCTGCGCGTCAGTCTGCCAGTCAGACTGGCAGACAGGCTGCCAGGCCTGCCAGGGGCGGTTCAACCGGTCTCAGGCAGAAAAATCGGCCCAAACGGCTAGTTTTGAGCTCCACCTATATATACTCACTCCTACCTCTCACCCCACAGCAGTGAGCACGATTTGAACTCCATTTCTAACATAAGAATCACCTCCCTCTCTCTCACACACATCTCTTGCCTCTCCCATTTCAAATCTTTGGAGAGAAATCTTTGAGTGAGCTTGAGAGCTGCGGTTTTTGTGCTCCATCTCTAAATCTCTCTTGCTCTTCTTCATTCGAGCTTTGGTACTACATCGAGTTCTTTGTGGATTCATTACTCTTGGAGCTTCTAGCTCCTAGACGACTAGGTGTCTCTTGTGAGTCTCCAAATCTTGTGGAAGACCACAAGAAAGTTTGTATTACCCGCTCGTTTGAGCAAAGATTATTGTGTGGGCTTGACCTTTGTGGTCGGCAAAGGGAGGATTAGGGTTGAAAGAGACCCGGCTCTTTGTGGGCGCCTCAACGAGGAAGTAGGGCACCTTTTATGGTGTGACCAAACCTCGGGATAAATCTTGTGTCTCTTGTGTTCTTGCTCATTGTGTTTGTTAGTGTTCTTCGTTCTCTCACCATTACGTGGAAGATTTGTTCATATCTTTTTGATGTGAGGATTTTGAGAAGTGCCCTTCTTATATCTACTACTTTGAACCCTGTGGATCATTTAGAACATCTCATTTCCAAAGTTAACTGGGTGAATTTTGAGATCAATTCAGTTTTATATCTCATTCTTTAGTTGAGCTCGTTCAAACCAGTTGCACCGGTTTTGACACTGGACGGTTTAACCTAGTTTGTTTCTAGTTTTTGTTGAAAAAGTTTTAACTTGCCTATTCACCCCCCCCCCCCCCTCTAGGCAACTTTCAATTGGTATCAGAGCCTAATCCTCGTTCTAACGCTTAACCGCGTGAGGAAAAGATCATGTCAGGGGGACTAAGAAACGAAAGTGCTTCTAAGCTTGAAAAAGTTGAGGTTGCCTCGACTTTATCTTTTGGTGCAGATGTTGATCCAAGGGCAATAGATCTTGCCATGAGAATCGCCGAAAGGATGTTCCTCAAAATGAAGGAAGATGAGGCGAAGAACAAAATTGAAGAAGAAAATGATCGATGGAGACCAAACGACGAATCCACCTCTTCACAAGGTTCGTCTTTCAAATCCACTTCTCATATGTGCTTTATTGCTAATGGGAGTGACAGTGAAAGCGAAAGTGAGGATGAGGAGGAGCAAGAAAGTGATAGTGAAGATGAGGATGATCTTCAACAATTCTTCGCTCAGCTAAGCAAGAAACATCGGATGAGCTTGCTCAAACTCATGAAAAGAGCGGAAGAACAAAAAGAAATGCTTCATAAGCAAGAAGACTTCCTCATTAGAAAAATCGAAGACTTAGAGAAGTTGACCAAAGAGCATGAGAAGCTAAAATGCTCTCATGATGATTTGGTCCAAAGGTATGAAGGTATTTCAATTGAGCAAATTAAAGTTGTTAATCATTCATCATATATTTCTCAATTAGAAAATAAAAATGCTATGTTCAAGAACACGATAGAAAGGCTAAATATTGAAAATCTAGCTTTGCAAGAAAAACATGATATGCTTGTGTGCTCTCATAATAAATTTATGGATTCACATATCATGTTAGAAATGGCTCATGAGGTTGTGTTAACTAATTTGAAATCATACCAACCTCACATATGCACATGTACTCAAGTAGAAACTATATTATCATGTGCTAACAAATGTTGCTCTCAAGAAAGCCAATCTTCCATTGAGCTAGAAATTTCAGGAACTAGTGATATTTCTATCACACAAGAAAATAAAGAGCTCAAGGAAGAAGTTGGAAGGCAAAGAAGGAGCTTAACTCTTCTGAAGGAAAAGTGTCATGCTCAGCCTTCTCAAGATAACCGTGATAATATGGTGAAAAGCTTGAAAAGGGGACAACCGTAGCATGCACAAAACCCCTTCAAAAGAATACCAAGCTTTCCAAGAAAGTCATGAGCAAACATCAAGATAAGAAATCCAAAGCTCATGACAAGTGCCTCAACCACGTCTCCACATGCTCCACACAAGGTAACAAACAAGCCACTCTTCCAAATAAGAGAAGATGCACTAGAAAGTGTTATCAATGTCATGAGAAGGGACATGAGATTAAGTCATGTCCCTACATAAAAGATAGTGGCTTAACTTTAGAAAGAAAGAGGCTCACTAACCATGTAGCAAACAAGAAGCAAGGTAAGAAGGAGCCTTGCAAAATTAAAAATCAGATTTGCTACACTTGCCGAAGAAAGGGACACCTATGCAAGGATTGTCCCATGAGTAAGTTTCCTAAGCCTAACTTGTCAATACATTCAGATATGCTTAGGAGACCCAAATTTGACTCTTGTGCTAGAAAGGTGATGAGTTCACCACATTCTAGGACCAAGGCCATTTGGGTGCCTAAGTCCTTATTGGCTAACCTTGATGGACCCATCATGAGATGGGTACCAAAATGTTCTTAATAAGTTTTGCAGGTACCCAGAGATGATATGAAGCTTTGGGGTGCTTGAGCGGTTTAACTCAATTCTTATCTCAAGCTATCAATCTTACATTGTCTATCCTTTAATATTGACCCAAAGATGAATTGAGTTGTTATATCACTAACTTCATATTCATCTCTAGCAAGAACTTGTGTTGTAGGGAATAAGGATTAACCTTTGTGGGAATCAAGCAAAAGGCCTACAACCAAGTGATATCCAAAGGATGGTAACAATTAATTCTTAAGTGCACATTGCTTTTAATTGGTATATTCCTTTGTGTCTTTTGTAGCCACATAGGAAAAATGAAGCACTTGAGAATGAACTTAAAAGATTCTACCTTGCTTTGGAAAGAAACTAATTATATGGTAGATTGCAAGTTCATATTTTTATATTGTGACAATCTACATGCTTTAAATTGATTGTATGTATCTTGTGGCATATTTCAAGTTAACCATCATATTATTGCCATGACCTAGACATAAAGAGTATTATTCCATGTTCTTAAATGAATAGAGTGCTAAGTAAGAAATTCAAATTCTTATATCACTTACCAAATGGGGAATTCTCTATATGACTAGAGTTGTGAGACTAATGTTTCTATCTAAGTGTTTATGTAGTCTCACAACATGAGAATGTGTTTCCCAAACGGAGTGTGCCATTCAACATTCAAAGAAGATCGAACCAATACTATGTGAAGTATTCATTCTTGTTTAAATTGGTTTTGAGTCTTCTACATTAATCACTCACCTTGCTATGAATTAAACTTGCCATGTAAACTTAATTAAATAATCATGCTACTTTCATCTTTTTACAATTGATGTTATGCATGATGCTTGTAAGGGTAATTTAGTTCATATCATGAGGTTTCCTTGTTTTAGTAACCTTCTTGTCATTCATATACTAGAGGTTGCTAAATAGGAAACTATTGCTTGTGTTACTAATACAATCTCTTTTAAGATATTTCATGGAAATTCATAAGTAGAGATTGTGCTCTTTCAATTGGTAAAATCACAAGCTTTAAAAGGTTAATCTTCACCTAAAAGAAAGATTAGGAATGCTCAAGGCAAAGGTATGGAACAAATTGCTTAAATTGGTAGTTGATCAATAGTAGTTCCTTCCAAGTGGCATTCTTTCAATTGGTAATAATATATTCTATGGAAAGGAATGTCAATATGAAGGTTAAATTCCTTTTGGCTTAAATTTGTAAATTAGTGCATATTGTGAATTCACTGCTCTATGTGCATTAACTTAAAAGGAATTTAATTTATGCCTTTACGCCTTATAAATGATGATTTGTTTGCCATTCATATATAGATATCATCATTCATTAAATACTTCCTTGTACTACTAATGCCTCTTTTCAAAGTGTTTTATCGACTAGTTTTTAAAGGAAAAGAGATAACAAAGAAGGAAGTCTCCACAAATGATGAAAAAAAGAATACTAAGGTGACACCACCACAGATAGTAAGATCTGTCAATTTGGTATAACAAATGGTACATTCTATATGGTGGTAAGTATTCTTAGGCATAAGTTAATTCATTGCAAATTTGTCATGCCTTGACCATGATATGTAATATACTCCTCATGAGACTCTTAACTGAATTGAAAGTGCATGTGGCAAGTCATTCAAATACTTGATGCACATATCTAGTGGGAGAACATTATATATCTTGTGTCATAGAGAATAAGTTTCACTTGAGTAAGCTATACTAAGAGAATCCAAAATGGTAAATTTGTATCTCATTCATATGGATTGTAATCTTTGTTTTCTAAATAGCTACTCTTGATGCAGTTTAAAATTCCCTTATCGTAAACTCTAAAAGTGCATAAGAATCTTTTTGTTGATATTCATCACATACATATGCACTAATATGGATATGATTTATAAACTATAAAAGGTACAATTAGTGATCCATACTCTAAATTTTGGAAACCCATATTTTGATAACTTAGAAATCTACTTCAATCGGTATCCATATGCTTCACACTAAGATTGGATCACTAAAAGTTGTAAATTCCATGTATAACTTGTCTTCATGATATGAATGCTTGTGCAACTAACCTTGATAAGCTAGGTGCACCCATGGTCAAGCTAGGTTCATCATCAAGAAGGCAACATAATGATGTATCAAGAAAAGGAGAAAAGGCTCCTATTCTTAACTCTAGTTTTTATCTATGTGATTAAATATTGAATTGAAACCATGTAAGATGGTTGTCATGTATATGTGGGTGCCTACACAAAGAGAAAGGCCACAATAAGGATTGTGTGGGTACTCAAGGCTTTTACTACTAATCTCAAAGGACCCAATTCAAATTGGGTACCAAGATATGAAGCTTAAACTTGTTTTGCAGGATCACTCCTTCAATGGATCAAGTTGGGTGCTCAATAATGAATGTATAAATCATATTTGGAGATAGTAGCAAGGGTGGTAACAACTGAATCTCAAGTGCATATTATTTTTGTTGGGGGCCTTCGTCCTCCGAAGGTCCTCAAAAACATGATTTGACAATGTTTTCCAAGTGGATTATATGAACAGGTATCTTCGGACTCAGAATTATGAACATGGAGTACGGTCAGGACGAAGCTTAAGCCAGACGAAGGGGGATTACCAAGCTGTACGAAGGATAGTGCACAGCCGAAGCTGTGCGCAGGAAAGCTTCGTCGTGATAGCAGGAAGGGGAACCGACTTAAAGATGAAAAGACTACTTAGGCCTTGACAGATTCCCATAAGTCATTAACAAATGTATTGGACATGAATGTAATTTTACATGGGTTGCGTCTCACGCCTATAAATAGATGAACAGTACTCCCGTACTGTTCACGCGGACTTGGCATTTGCTTTTCGTCATCCTTGTACTTTTTGCCTTCCTGCAATCCGAAGGTACACTTGTAATCTAAAGTCATTTCTATTTTTATATGATAACAAAATAGAAATGACATGATAATAATATTTGGATGTTTATATTACTTTTTATGTTGCATGTAATTTCTTCGTCATGGTTCATTGTGCTTACGAAGATATGTTGTTTGTGACCTTCGTCCGGAACACATTATATCCCGAAGGGATATAATGTCTAAAAAGGACGAAGGGCTTTATCATTTAACATTTTCTGTGTTGCCTTGTTCTTAATTCATAGCATTTGAGAACAAGTCACCAACATTGGCGCCCACCTCCGGTGAACTCACTTCCACTTTGAGTTTTTTGAAC
Source organism: Zea luxurians (assembly GCA_029449295.1). Classification (NCBI taxonomy): domain Eukaryota; kingdom Viridiplantae; phylum Streptophyta; class Magnoliopsida; order Poales; family Poaceae; genus Zea; species Zea luxurians. Next base: position 11,411,167 of record JAOPSE010000007.1, read on the forward strand.
ATCTTCGGAAGCCACAGACCCTCGCTATGGCGCCGAAGAAAGCTTCAGCGATTGGGGCTGCAGCTCTGCAACCGCTGGACCCCAACCAGGAGACTGTCTCCCTTCGGGAGGCCCGAAGCCAGAAGAGGAAGGCCGTCAGCCCGACACTTCAGGAGGATGAGCTAGACCAAGAGATCAGGGATATGGAGATGCTTCATCAACAGGTGCAGAGGAAGAAGGAAAAGATGGACAGGCTAGCTGAGCTGCAAAGGCAGATAGACGAAGCTTCTGAAGAAGTTCGCCATCTTACTCACGACGAGCAGAACAGAAGGCCTCAACAAAAAGACCTTCATCAGGAGGGCTTCTTCAACGAAGATGACTGGTATGACAATTTCCATCATGGAAATTTTGTTTTCGATGATGCTTCTCCCCTGTCCGCTGAGCTGCAGGCTACACCTTGGCCTCCGTCCTACAAGCCGCCCCAGCTTCCCATGTTCGATGGCCATTCAGACCCGAAGCAGTTTTTGATGAGCTACGAAGCAACAGTATCTTCGTATGGTGGCAATGCTGCAGTCATGGCAAAGTCTTTTGTTATGGCTGTCAGGAATGTTGCTCAGACCTGGTATTCCTCCCTTCGGCCAGGAACGATCACTTCATGGCAAAAGCTGAAGGACATGTTGTTAACCAGCTTTCAAGGGTTTCAGACGAAGCCGGTCACTGCTCAAGCCTTGTTCCAGTGCACTCAGGATCATGAAGAATACCTTCAGGCGTATGTCAGAAGGTTCTTACGTTTGAGGGCGCAGGCACCAACGGTGCCCAATGAAATTGTCATCGAAGCCATGATCAAGGGGCTTCGTCCTGGACCTTCAGCTCAATACTTTGCTAGGAAGCCTCCTCAGACTTTGGAGAAGCTGCTCCAGAAGATGGACGAGTACATTCGTGCCGACAATGATTTTCGCCAAAGAAGGGAGGAGGCCTTCAGATTTTCTGAAATGACCAGGGGCTTCGGAGGAAGATTCTATCCGAGGCATGTCAGGTCCATCCACAACTCTACTCAAAATGATGATAAGGGGAGTCAGCAGAACAGGCCGCAGTGCTCCTCACAGGCTTCGGGGCAACAGCAGACTTTCTTCCGGCCACCAGCTCCAAGAGGCAGAGGCGCCAGGGGCTTCGGCGAAAGATTTGGAGATCAACCAAGGAGAGTATTTTGCTTATTCTGTGGTGAAAACAAGGGCCATACCACCAGGATGTGCCATGTTACCATCCAAAAGCAAAAGGAGATAGCCGAAGCTGCAGCGCAACAAGTTCAGCCGAAGCAGGTCATGCATACTGCTTCGTACCATCAGCCTTACATCCCAGAATACGTGGGCAACCACCCTGCAGTTTCTGTAGCTTCGGCGAGTCAACCTCAAGCTTCATGGCAACAGCCCCCGCCTCCACCACCGCTGCAACAAGGCCAACAGCCGGAAGGGAGCCAATATGTTCCACACCAAAGGGATCTCAGAGAACAATGTGAAGCTCGCACAGTCAATAGCACTGTGCCAGAGTCGAAGCACATTTATTGACAAATATCCTACCTTGATAGCAGTCTTTTCCATTTAGTTCTATTTTCTGTGTAATAAAGAACATTTCAGTTTTCATGTAATAGTTTCGTGGTTGGTCATGAGGAAAACTATCTTCTCCACAGGCTTAAGTTGCTGAAGCTTAAAAATTCGTGATAACAAGGAGGACCTTCAAATAATAAAAAATCCTTCGAAGCAACAAAAAAGTCGTTCTAAGGAACGCAGAGTAAGTTGCTGAAGTCACAAAAAGCCGTTCCAAAGGGAGCGCAGTGTAAGTTTTCTGCTCCAAAGTCGTTCCTAAGGGAATGCAGAGCATACAGCGAAAAGTCAACGCTGATACCGCCTAAGTAAAAGGCGAAGAAGCTCCAAAGACGTTCCTAAGGGAATGCAGAGCTTACAGCGAAAAGTCAACGCTGATACCGCCTAAGTAAAAGGCGAAGAAGCTCCAAAGACGTTCCTAAGGGAATGCAGAGCTTACAGCGAAAAGTCAGCGCTGATATAAAGATATTTTGTGTTTTATGAGGATATGTGTGTATCTTCGGAACAAATGTCATCCACATAACATAGCATCATCACATCATTTTGCATAGCATAAGCATCATACATCATGTTGCATATGGCAAAAGAAGGGGACACAGTATCAACCTTCGAAAGGACGCTTTGAGAAAGTGAAAATTGTGCAGTCATGAGGGAATACAATGTTGATCTTCGGAATACAACTTCGAAGAATGTTTTCACGAAGCATGGACGTGCTTCATCAGAGTAATATCGAAATTGTACAGCTTTGGAGAATATTTTCACGAAGCGTGGACGTGATTCATCAGAATAGTATTAAAGGAGAATGTCTTCTTCACGAAGCATGAAAAGAAGGGAAGATGTTTTTTCGCCGAAGGCTCAAAAATGGTATGTATGTAGAATTTCATGCATCGTAAAGAATTGAATAATGAAAAGAAACTTGTATATTACATTCAAATGTACAAAATATTACATAGATCACATTTCAAATGTTTTTTCTAATAACATCTAGTCTTCTCTTAGTACTACTTCGGCAGCCTCATTTAGAAGTTGTTCAACAACTTTATCCATGATAGCTTCGGCCATTTGTTTAATTTCGTCATCCCCTTTCGTGTGAGGGTCTGCAGACGATCCAGCAGGTTTTGAGGGAAGAGAATATGTCTACATTACTATCATAGACCGCGAACAAAGTCTGAAATTAAAAATTACAACATAATAAGAACGACTAATTAATACCTATTTGCCCTTTGGGCTCTATACTTTTTTCGGCAACTTCTGTCACTTTCCTAGCATCATGGATGCCTTTTTCACTCTTTTGAATAATTTCTTGCGCCATTTCTCGGCCGCCGTTGTCCCAGATATCAGTAAAGAATTTTCCGCCAACCATGCTTGCTTCGGCCGAGGGGTCTTTGATGTCTTCAGAAGACAAGGCAGCTTCGGACTGAGCTAAGGATTTTACATGCTCGCAACCTTTCTTCTCCAAAACAGTGGCAACTCCTCTAGCGCCCGAAAAAGCGCAGATGTCACCGCGGCTACTCAGGATTTCCTCGAAGGCCTCTGCTTCGTGGCTGATCCATTCCATTGGACCTTCGGGATTGCCTCTTGAGAAATTCTCTTCACTAGAAAATGCCCCAACACTGGCGAAACTGGATTTTATCTTTTTGACGCATTCTATAGATTTAACATAGCATTTCCTCTGGGATGCACGAAGCTCCTTAACACTTAACTCTAAATGATTGACCAACTGATCACTAAGCTCTCGTTTTGTTTCTTCAAGTACACGTTCCTCTTTAGCTCTAGCTAGCTGTTTCTGAAGATCTTTAATCTCACGTTTTTGGGCTTCGGCCTGGACCTTTGAGGCAGCTTCGTCCTTTTTTACCTTGTCTACCAATGTAAGCAGAATTTTATCCTTTTCCAGAGCTTCGTTTCTCAGTTTAATAACTTCTGACCGTAGGTTGTTGAACGCAATTTCATAGCTCTCATCTTCGGCACTCTTTTGTGCTCTTAATGCGTTGCTTAGGATTAAACCCTATATGTAAAAAAGTTGCTATAAGAATAAAAGAATGAGTTACGAATTAAAAAACTTTTTCAAGCGCCCAATTCCCATACCTTTAGGCTGTTGTACGCAAGACTGTCCGCGAGATCCTCCTTCGTCATAGCACATAATCCAGCTTCGAGCTTCGGGAACCCCATACTTCTAGCCATCTCCCGGCAGACAGATAATTCTTTGTTATCAGGGAGGCAGTATAGGAAGTTATCTTCATTTGTCCCATTGAACACTACTGCCCCCTTCGGATATTTTAACTCTCTGGCATAGTGATTGGCTTCATAAGTCTCTTCTTCAGATAATTTCTTCCCCGAAGCATGTCGCACGATGTAATCGCATATGTTGGAAGGAGCTTCGGGGGCGGCAGTGTCAATTTCTTCAACCAAAACTGGTTCTGATATTTTTATTTTTTCGGTTTCCAAAGATTGTTCCTTGGTGGGCTCTGAAGGCCCAACTTCAGCTTCAAGTTGTTGCTTCGAAGCTTCAGTAGACGCTTCAGCAAGTTCAACAGTCTTCTTTGGAGTTGTGCTTGAAGACTTAATTGTCTCCAAGACATCTAGCACGTTCACCATTCTTTTTCTTTTTGGGGTCACCGATGGGCCATTTTGATTTTTTATTGTTTCAACATTTGCTGAAGGACTTAAGATTTCCAATATTTTTTGTCCTTCAATTCTCGGTTTTTCTGCCTTCTCTGCTGAAGGCGCTTCAGTTTTATCTTCTATCTTCGGCACTGGAGCTGGTTCTGAAGTTTCAGTGGCCAAAGAGACTTCACCAATAAACTCAGGCACTGTGGCCGGCTCAATAAAACGCGCCCGGTGGGTGAGCACCTTCATCTTTTTTCTTTGCGGCGCTGGCTCACTAGTGGCACTCGTGGCAGCTTCTATCGCAGGAGAAGTATTTTTTCTTTTGCGGCCCAATACCGGATAGTGATAGTCAGGGTAGACAAACCCGACTGCATCAAATACCCGGTTGAGCCTTTTCTTCTTTCGGCCCCCGAAGGCTGCCGATAACGCAGTGTTCTCGGCCTTCGAATATGCCCCAAGCAGTTCGTCACTTAACGTTTCAATGCTTTTTAACCAATCGTCATTAGGTTCAACAAACTTATCCCCGTATTTGAATGTGTATTTCAGTCTGACCAGTCCGCCTTCGTCAGACTCTTTGATGGTCTCCTTCGGCATTTCCCACTTTCCTGTAAGTGGCCACACCCTGAAGGCAATATGCTCTTGGACCAAGTCTCTTGTCCCAATAAAAGAGCAGACTACGCCGAAGGCTCTTTGGCATTCTTCGGCTGCTTCATCCATTTCAATCTTCGGCTTTCGGAGACCGAAGCGTTGCCAAATAGGACGCATAATGATACTTTTAATATCTTCCTGCGCTGTCAAGTCATTCTTTACATAAAACCATTCTGTCATCCAGGCACCGGGCCACCTCTTCCGAAAGGTTGGCACGGGGCAGCTTGACCCGGTGCGGGCACCGAAGCTGTAACAACCAAAGTTGTTGTGATATTGTTCTTTCCCCCAGGGCTTCGTCTCATATAACAACTCATGAATGTTGCAAAAGCTTTTAGCATTTGGTTCCAAACCTTGGCTTCTTACAGCCCAGACAAAGATCCCCATTCTAATGATAGCTTCGGGAGTAATTTGATGAAGGTAGATTTGAAATGTCTTCAGGACTTCGACAACAAAGCTGCTTAGGGGGAATCGAAGCCCAGCCTTGAGAAAGCTTCGGAAGATTACGACTTCATCTTCTTCGGGGGTGGGAGAAGTTTTTTCTCCAGCATCAGCCCTCACAATAGACATATCTCGAAAATATCTCCCCCTCATATTGTCAATATGGCTCTGCTTAACAGTGGTTTTCCCGAAAACCGTGTGACTTGGCCGCCATGGTCGATCTTCGGACTCTCCCCCACAGCTTTCTGCATCATAACTGTCGCTGTCACCAGTATCTTCAGACAAACCTTCCAGAATCTCCTTGGTGATTTTTTCCGTATTAGTCTCCGCCATCGCTATAAGGAACCCCAAGTTCTTCTCTTCGTCGAGACTCAGCTTCATCTCAGCAGTGACCTTCTTATCTTCGGACATCTTCGGAAACACTAAAAAACTGTTTTCAAGGCCGAAGCTTCAAAAACCAAATGATCAGCAAATCTTAGTGCGCAAGAGCTAAAAATTTAGTAAGCGGGAGCAGATGGCAAGAAAGCGTACCAAACAAATTGTGGCGGGCCTCTATTTATACACTCGATATAACGGAAACTGTGTGGTCCCGCGTGTCAGTGACTTTTGCTATTCTAGCAAAGGGAAGGTGTTTTTTCGGACCTTCGGCTTAAGGCCTTCGTCCATATCGCAATCTGAATTTATCATTAACAAATTAATATCGCGAGGGGCTACTGTTGGGGGCCTTCGTCCTCCGAAGGTCCTCAAAAACATGATTTGACAATGTTTTCCAAGTGGATTATATGAACAGGTATCTTTGGACTCAGAATTATGAACATGGAGTACGGTCAGGATGAAGCTTAAGCCAGACGAAGGGGGATTGAGATGAAGGACGGGCTGATTACCAAGCTGTACGAAGGATAGTGCACAGCCGAAGCTGTGCGCAGGAAAGCTTCGTCGCGATAGCAGGAAGGGGAACCGACTTAAAGATGAAAAGACTACTTAGGCCTTGACAGATTCCCATAAGTCATTAACAAATGTATTGGACATGAATGTAATTTTACATGGGCTGCGTCTCACGCCTATAAATAGATGAACAGTACTCCCGTACTGTTCACGCGGACTTGGCATTTGCTTTTCGTCATCCTTGTACTTTTTGCCTTCCTGCAATCCGAAGGTACACTTGTAATCTAAAGTCATTTCTATTTTTATATGATAACAAAATAGAAATGACATGATAATAATATTTGGATGTTTATATTACTTTTTATGTTGCATGTAATTTCTTCGTCATGGTTCATTGTGCTTACGAAGATATGTTGTTTGTGACCTTCGTCCGGAACACATTATATCCCGAAGGGATATAATGTCTAAAAAGGACGAAGGGCTTTATCATTTAACATTTTCTGTGTTGCCTTGTTCTTAATTCATAGCATTTGAGAACAAGTCACCAACAATTTTCAAATCTTATCTTTTTGTGACTTATGTAGCCACTAAGGAAAAAGAAGCACTTGAGGATATACATCAGTTGTTGATTATGAAATAAAGGTCTAATTGGAAGTTGAATGAATATTATCATATGGTGAACAATCCAAAATTATGTGACATATTCTCTATCTAGTTAATTTGGATTTGTTTCTTCTATATTAGTCACTCACCATAATATGGATTAAGTCAGCCCTTAAGACTTCATTGAATAACCATGCATATTATCCATGTCATTCAAAATATATTGTGCATGAGGGCTCAAGGGAAATTTAGTCCATATTATGAGGTTTCTCTATTTTAGTAACTCGCTTGCCTTCCACATATAAAGGGTTGCAAAATAAGAAACTAGTGCTTGTGCTACTAATGTCATCTCTTGTGTTGAGTTTATCCATAGAAAATCTATGTTAAGAGATGGTGCTTGTTTTAAAATTGGATAAATCACAAGCTTAAAGGATACAATTCAACTAAAGTAAGATGAAGTTGATAAGAGGCCAAGGTATGAAAACTTCCTCTCCTTTAGTTGTTTTAGTATTTTATCCTTAGTGGAATGTACCATAGTATAGGTTAATTTCCTTGCAATATAAAATGTTCAATAGTGCATATAACTTTGACATCAACCATATGTGTGCACTAATTTAAAGGAATTTAATCTATCCTTATGGGTTTTAATAATGATGATTCATTTGCCATCCACATATAAGGATCATCATTTGTGAAACCCTCCCTTGTGTTTCTAATGCTCTCTTTTCTAAGTGTTTCAACAAGGTCCTCCCAAGTTCTTTGGATATGAATTCAAAATCTACAAATATAAGAGTCTTGGTTCTTTCAATCATTGAGTTTCAATAGGTCTCATATCAAGTATGATCGAATCAAGAAAAGATGAAAGAAGTTCAAGATCACTTGGTTGGATGAAATCGTAAAGAGAAAAGAGATCACAACGATTCAAGAAGGGAGTTATATATTTTTTTGTCAATCAAATAATGAAGATGTAGTGACATATTTATATGATATCCTTCATTATGAGGTTTGAGGTTTATATCAGCATGCTTTACCTTTTAGGAACTCAATTGATATACTTTCAGTCCTTAAACCTTCAATTGGTATAATTTTCATCATCTATGTAAAGCATGTTATGTTAAACCAAGATATAGTGCAAACATCTCCTTTAACCTCGTATTGTTGATATGCATAAGTGTACTTTGTGTACTCTTGCATGCACAAATTGAGGGAGAGTTTAGCCTATATCTTGTGAGACTAATGATTTCTTTCAAGTTCATGTTGTGTAGTCTCACACCTTGGAGAACATCAAATGAGGATGAATGGCTCCATAGAAATGAAAAATGGATTTCTCTTGAACGTGTGAAGAGGACAAGTTTCTCTTTGAAATGTCAAGCCTATCAAAAGCTAAGATGGAAATTCATGATTAATGGAGACCATGTGGCGTAGAACAAAGGTGTGTCACTCCATGAACTATTGTATTTCATTTGTGTATCTAGGCTCTTACATGCTAGTGTATGCATGTATATGCAATATCTTAAGTCACATCATAAGGTTGCACTTGTGGTGACGATTAAAGAATCTCTAGATATTTGATTAATACCTCTTGTGGTGATATCATAAGTTAGTCTTAAGTCATCTTAGTGAGGTATGAGTCAAACATGCTAACTTATCAAGAATCTTGGCTTAAAATATTGCATATCATGTCTATTAGTATACCTTTTGATTATGAGAAATTCCTTAAATTGGTACAATTTCATATTTTCATACTTTATTTGTACCAAGGTTCAAATTATAGAACTTAATTCCCTGACCTCACAAGTCAAAGTGCATAAGCTAAACAAGTATTCATCACTTGTATGCACACATTTAGGGGGAGAATGGTCTATAATTTGAATCTTTGAGACTAACTTCATTTCCAAGTCTCTTATGTGTGTAGTCTCAAATTAGAAAGGAATCTTCGGGCAAAGACAATCACTTCCACTGCAAATTTTGATGGGTATCAAAGATTCTTTGCTTGAATAAATGTGTCTTTTATACATTTCATAAGAGAATGAGTTTCTCTTTTATATGCTACTCCAACGTCATCTAAAATTGGTAAATATGTATCACATCCTTTTGGATTGCAAATGTCCGAAGTAGCATAGCTTATAAATTCTCCTGTCTAGAACTTAATTGATTAAATAGTGCACATGTTTCTTATGTTGCATGATTATGTTCAATTGATACTCCTTTTATGCCAATGGTACTTTCAGTTGCAAATAAGTACTCTCAACAGATATCAATTGAATTCATATATATATGTGTGCACTAAAACTTGAGGAGAACTTAGTGTAATATGCTATTAGTGATCTATTTATCTATCAAATTGTATCAATTGGTGTTTTTCAATTGATATTTTTCATACATGATCACTAGTTGCATAATCCATACTTGTGCAATTTTTATGTTGCCTCTTGTTGTGATAAGAAAATGCTAGGTGACATCTAGACTCCAGGTATCAAGATTTATCTTTCAGTTAGTATGACAATCTTCATTTGATATCTTGGGCCTATGTCACAATTATGCCAACAAGAGCTTGCAAATGAATTCTAAATCCAACACAAGTCTGGAAACCCCTTGAAAAGGTAAAACGCAAAGGTACATCACTTATGACACTTATCCATTACCTTTGTGCCATCTAAGGATCCCTTTCATGATAGTGTGTTCACATCTCGCTTAATCATAATTTCTATCCTTTATATTCTTTGTATCCTTTTTGGAGATTTATGACAAAGGGGGAGAAATTGTGCATTAAAGCTTACCTTTAGTCTTATGTAACTAAGTGTTAGAAGACTTTTAAAAAGGGGAGAAATAATTAACAAAAAGGGGAAGTCATAAGAAAAACATAAGATGAAGAAAGTTGATAAGTGCATTCCATGTCATGAGCATCACGTTTATTTTATGACACACTGCACCCTATGAATAGTATGACATAAGTTGTCTATACTATGACCTAAATATGTGCTTTTGGCATTTGAGTACAAAAGTGTTATTTTCTGAAATGCACATATTTAGGGGGAGGAAACTATATCATAGGATTTAAAATCTTATTTATCAAATCTTATGTAAGCTTTAAATGTGTTGTCATAAATCACCAAAAAGGGGGGAGATTGAAAGTGCATTCATCCCTTTTGTGAGTTTTGGTGATTTGGATAACAACACATTTAAAGGTCTAACGAGTTTGCTAAGTGTTGAACAGGAAATTCAGTATGATGAACATACTTGAATAGTGTATAATGATCAGTGAACAAAGGTTCAACACGAGGTTAAATAACCAATGAGACAATGCAAATGGATATAATATGATCTCTATATTGGTTTGAATATATGGACAAGACCTGAGAAATCACTACATACATATGACCAGAATAGAGGACAAAGTGATTTAGAGGATTGGTCAAGCCAAAGAGAATAAGATATGAGGAATCGTGAATTGGCTTGACCATATTACTATCAGTCCATATATGCTTCTATGAGAATCAAACTAGAGCTTGATTAATCTTAACAGTTATATCTAGAAGACATTCAAGCAAGGTTCACAATATTGAAGAAATGATTCTCTCAATGGATGCTCAATATGATGTGACTCAAGAATGGCTTGATAGGGTGAAGATAGCAAGGAAAGGGCTTCGAGGAACTAGGCGAAGGTGAAGGCCAAGCAACGGCTTGTAGACCGAGGTACCATGGCTAAGGTGAAGAAGAGAGTATTTGCACTAAGTCGATGAACTAATCAGCTATGAAGAGTTATAACATGTTGATGCATCAGTAAGGTGACTTGAAGCCATGATTTGAACTCATATAAGGTGATATGGTACAAGTCACAGGGTTTGATTTGTGTTTGCTTCAAAAGGTGAGACAAAGATGTTTGTGATCCTTATGAAGCAATGCCATGGAGAAATCACACATGAGACACCAATGACTCAAGGAGTTTACTTCATTATATTTTATTTAACTTGAGTATAGGAATCGTCGTACTATAAAGGGGGATCCAAAAAGAAGGTTGGTGTTTGCCAAAGCTCAAACGTCTCTATTCAAAAGCTATTTTTGAAAAGCAAAAATCTCTTTAACGTTCTATGGTTGACCGTGGTTAGGGTTGAGAAACCTAGAGTGTTCTTGCTGAAAAGCAGCTGAACTTCTTCAACTGCAGCTGAGCTTTCCAGCTGAACTTGACTTCAGCTGATTTGAGCTTCTTCAGCTACAGCTGAGCTTTTCAGCTGAGCTGAACTTCAGCTGAGTTGAGCTTTCTCAACTTCAGCTGAACTCAACTTCAGCTGTGAACCTCTTTGACCATACACCAGCTGAACTTGCCTCCGGGCAGTTGAGCTGGGGTTTTCTCTCCTAAACTCACTGGTCAAGACCGGTTGAACTGGTCCTAAGGGGCAGTTCAGCTGGTCTCTGACCCCTCTGACCTCTGATCTGCAGTCTGCCAGTCAGACTGGCAAACAGGTCGCCAGGAGCTGTCAGGGGCGGTTCAACCGGTGTTGGTCAACTTTGACCAGTCTGCGGTCAGTCTGCGCGTCATTCTGGCAGTCAGACTGGCAGACAGGCTGCCAGGCCTGCCAGGGGCGGTTCAACCGCCCTAGGGGGCGGTTCAACCGGTCTCAGGCAGAAAAATCTGCCCAAACGGCTAGTTTTGAGCTCCACCTATATATACTCATTCCTACCTCTCACCCCACAGTAGTGAGCACGATTTGAACTCCATTTCTAACCTAAGAATCACCTCCCTCTCTCTCTCACACATCTCTTGCCTCTCCCATTTCAAATCTTTGGAGAGAAATCTTTGAGTGAGCTTGAGAGCTGCGGTTTTTGTGCTCCATCTCTAAATCTCTCTTGCTCTTCTTCATTCGAGCTTTGGTACTACATCGAGTTCTTTGTGGATTCATTACTCTTGGAGCTTCTAGCTCCTAGATGACTAGGTGTCTCTTGTGAGTCTCCAAATCTTGTGGAAGACCACAAGAAAGTTTTTATTACGTGCTCGTTTGAGCAAAGATTATTGTGTGGGCTTGACCTTTGTGGTCGGCAAAGGGAGGATTAGGGTTGAAAGAGACCCGGCTCTTTGTGGGCGCCTCAACGAGGAAGTAGGGCACCTTTTGTGGTGTGACCGAACCTCGAGATAAATCTTGTGTCTCTTGTGTTCTTGCTCATTGTGTTTGTTAGTGTTCTTCGTTCTCTCACCGTTGCGTGGAAGATTTGTTCATATCTTTTTGGTGTGTGGATTTTGAGAAGTGCCCTTCTTAGATCTACTACTTTGAACCCTGTGGATCATATAGAACATCTCATTTCCAAAGTTAACTGGGTGAATTTTGAGATCAATTCAGTTTTATATCTCATTCTTTAGTTGAGCTCGTTCAAACCAGTTGCACCGGTTTTGACACTGGACGGTTTTACCTAGTTTGTTTCTAGTTTTTGTTGAAAAAGTTTTAACTTGCCTATTCACCCCCCCCCTCTAGGCAACTTTCAATGCTGCATAAGGTATGACTTTCTCAAAACAGACATCAGTTAGTCCTAACACATGTTCTCCCTTTAGAAGCTTATGAAGATTCTTCATCCCGACATGTGCTAGGTGTGATGCCAAAGCCAACCCATGTTGGTCTTAGCAAGTAAACATGCATCTAGATCGACATTCTCTTTAGTAAAATCTACTAAATAAAGATTGTCGTCAGAAACACCTTTAAATGCTAATGAACCATCACTCCTTCTAAAGATAGTTACATCAACATTTGTAAATAGACGGTTGTAACCCATATGACATAACTGACTAACCGATAGCAAATTATAACCAAGCGATTCTACTAAGAAAATATTAGAAATTGAATTCTCGGTAGTGATGGCTATTTTACCCAAACCTTTGACTTTTCCTTGGTTCCCATCTCCAAAGATAATCGTATCATGTGAATTCTTTTTCTTGACGTAGGAAGTGAACATCTTCTTCTCCCCCATCATGTGGTTTATGCATCCGCTATCAATAATCCAACTTGAGCCCCCGGATGCATAAACCTGCAAGGCAATTTTAATCTTGGGATTTAGGTACCCAACTCTTGTTAGGTCCTACAAGGTTAGTAACATAAGTCTTTGGAACCCAAATGCAAGTCTTACCTTCTTGCATTTTGATCCCACATTGGAAGCAACAATTCTATTGTTTTTACAATAAAGCACATAGGATGCATCAAAAGTATGAAATAGCATAGACGGACCATGAGATGCATTCCTATCCTTAGGCGCATGAGAAATGACATGATACGCACGACGCCTAGGTATACTTCTACCATGAACATGAGAAGAGCTAGACGAAGCAATCATGGCATGAGAAACAAAATCATCATAATGCATAGGTAAAACAGCATGATCATTACACACATCATGATGAGCAACATGTGAAGCATTCTTAACATGGGCATACAAGTAAGCATGTTTTTTCTTATCATGAAAAGAATGTGAGCTGCTAGCCAAAGGTGCCTTCCCTTTCTCCTTAATGATGTTGGAGGCCTTTTGGATCTTTAAGTCCTCAGTTCCCCTTTGGAAACCAACTCCATCCTTAATGGAGGGATGTCTACCAATGGTAAAAGCATCCTTAGCAAATTTAATTTTATCACATTCATCTTTGTATATTTTAAGTTGAGCATGAAGGTTAGCAATATCATCATTCAACTTAGCAATTGTAGAGACATGATCATTGCAAGTATCTACATCAAAATCTTTACATCTATTGCAAATAGAAACATGTTCCAAGGATGAACTAGCATCATTCAATTTTTCTATTTTAGCATTTAAATCATCATTTACACTCTTATGGCTAGAAATACAATCATGGCAAGAAGACAACTCAAAAGCCAGCATTCCATTCTTCTTAATTTCCAAAACAAGAGATTTTCAACATTAATAAATTTACCATGTTCTTCATAAAGAATGTCCTCTTGCTTTTCTAACAACCTATCCTTCTCATTAAGAGCATTAACCAATTCATTAATTTTATCAACTTTGGATCTATCTAAGCCCTTAAAGAAATCGTTATAATCTAGATCATCATTGGAATCCTCATCACTAGAAGAAGTGTACTTGCGAGTATCTCGTGTATGTACCTTCTTCTCCTTAGCCATGAGGCATGTATGTCATTCATTGGGGAAGAGGGAGGACTTGTCGAAGGCGGAGGCAGCAAGTCCTTCGTCATCGGAATTGGAAGAAGAGCAGTCCGAGTCCCATTTCTTGCCAACATACTTCTCACCCTTTGTCTTCAGGTAGTTCTTATTCTTTTCCTTCTTCCCTCTCTTTTCTTGTTCTTGGTCATTTTCATTATAGGGGCATTGTGCAATAAAATGACCAGGCTTACCACATTTGAAGCATGAAAGATTTCCCCTTGATTTGTTCATGTTGGGGTAGTCCTTGTGTCCCTTTAATACGGTCTTGAAGCGCTTAATCACAAGCGCCATTTCTTCCTCATTAAGCCCGGTAGCCTCCACTTGTGCTACCTTGTTTGGTAGTGTCTCCTTGCTAGTTCTTGCCTTGAGTGCAACGGGTTGCGGCTCATAGAGAGGAAGGGGTCCATTGGCGATGTCATCAACGTACCTTGCGTCTTTCACTATCATGCGTCCGCTTACAAATTTCCCTAGAATTGCTTCGAGCGACATCTTGGTGTATCTGGGTTTTCACTAATAAGGTTTACAAGATGGGGATCAATTACAGTAAATGACCTTATCATTAGTTGCACGACGTCATAATCTATCCATCTTGTGCTTCCATAGCTTCTAATCTTTTTCACCAGGGTCTTGAGCCTGATGTATGTTTCAGTTGGCTCCTCTCCCCTTTTCATGGCAAACTTCCCCAGCTCACCTTCTACCAATTCCATCTTAGTGATCATGGTGGCATCATTTCCCTCATGAGAAAACTTGAGGGTGTCCCATATCTGCTTGGCATTGTATAAGCCACTAACTTTGTTGTACTCATCCCTGCATAGTGATGCTAACAAAATAGTAGTAGCTTGTGACATCCTGGCCCCTGGGATGGTGATATCTTGGCCCAAGGCTTAATAGAATTAATAGAGTATCCATACCAACAAGGTGCATCATCTTTTTTGGAAGCCTATCTCGAAAGAACCTCCAAGTTAAGTGTGCTTGGCTTGGAGCAATTTAGGATGGGTGACCGACCGAGAAGTTTTTTCGGGTGCGCATGAGTGAGGACATAGTGCGCACAAAAGACTCGTGTTGGTCTGTGGGGATGATATATGATCCTAGAGAGCTGCCATGAGTAAGTACCGCCAGTCTAGGGATTGGACGGGGTGTTACAAGTGGTATCAGAGCCAACCCTCGCGGTTTCATGGGCGTGTGTGGGTTAGGGGTTCGGGTTGGCGCATGGCGCATGTGGGCCCTGAGAGGTCACATTGCATGGCATATGACGACACTAGACACACAAACGTGGCTAAGAGGGGAGGTTCCTAGATTAGGGTTGACCGACGAGGACATCAGTCTTCTAAGTGGGTGGATTGCGATATCCTGGCCCCTGGGATGGGATATCCTAGCCCAAGGCTTAATAGAATTAATAGAGTACTCATATCATTAAGGTGCATCTTCTTTTTCGGAAGCCTATCTCGAAAGAACCTCCAAGTTAAGCGTGCTTGGCTTGGAGCAATTTGGGATGAGTGACCGACCGAGAAGTTTTCTCGGGTGAGC
Organism: Zea luxurians; assembly: GCA_029449295.1. Lineage (NCBI taxonomy): Eukaryota > Viridiplantae > Streptophyta > Magnoliopsida > Poales > Poaceae > Zea > Zea luxurians. The sequence goes on from JAOPSE010000007.1 coordinate 11,426,609, forward strand.
ATGAGTGAGGACAAAGTGCGCATAAAAGAATTGTGTTGGTCTGTGGGGACAATATATGATCCTAGGGAGCTGCCATGTGTAAGTACCGCCGGTACAGGGATTGGATGGGGTGTTACAAGTGGTATCAGAGCCGACCCTCGCGGTTTCACGGGCGTGTGTGGGTTAGGGGTTCGAGTATATGGCGCATGTGGGCCTGGAGTGGTCACATGGCATGGCATATGACGACACTAGACATACAGACATGGTCAAGAGGGGAGGTTCCTGGATTGGGGTTGACCGACGAGGACGTCGGTCTTCTAAGTGGGTGGATTGTGATATCCTGGCCCCTGGGATGATGATATCCTGGCCCAAGGCTTAATAGAATTAATAGAGTATCCATACCAACAAGGTGCATCTTGTTTTTTGGAAGCCTATCTCGAAAGAACCTCCAAGTTAAGCGTGCTTGGCTTGGAGCAATTTTGGATGGGTGATTGATCAGAAAGTTTTCTCGGGTGCGCATGAGTGAGGACAAAGTGCGCACAAAAGACTCATGTTGGTCTATGGGGACGAATATGATCCTAGAGGGCTGCCAGGAGTAAGTATCGCTGGTCTAGGGATTGTACGGGGTATTACATAGCTTGGGATTTTTTGTGAATTTGCTCATTAATAAACACATGATTATCAGTACTATCAAAATGCATTCCACTTTCCACTATTTTCCAAATACTAGGATGAAGAGAAAATAAATGGCTACGCATTTTATGACTCCAAAATGAATAGTCTTCCCCATCAAAGTGAGGAGGTTTGGCAAGTGGAATAGACCATAAATGCGCATTTGAATTGTATGGAATGTGTCGGTGTTTTGTATCCGACCGCACACCCAGGGTTACCCTCGTGATGCTTTTGGGTAGGGCGGCATCGCAGATTGTGACTCGATGGTCCGTGCTTTGGCACGAGAGAGAAACACACGAGTTTCAGCAGGTTCAGACCGCTTTGAGGAGCGTAATACCCTACTTCCTGGGATGGCTTTCTGTATGGAGATGGGGTTACAGGTTTTGACTGCTAGACTGCTGGAATACACGACCATAGGGAGCTTTCCCGCACAAGTGTTGATTGTGATCTCCCTACTTATCTCCTAATTAGTAGCAAACAACCTTCCACTATCTTGAGGAAAATCGGGTGCTCCCATGTCGAACTATCGCTGGCGGTTTAGGATGTCGGGTGCGTAGAACCAAACCGGCCCGACATACTTGCACCTATGCCGCGGCTAGCTCGGATGTGGGCCTCTTTCGCATCTGGACCGGCCTGCTTTCGGTGACGCTGTCGTATGGCCCCGGGCGAAATTTTGCCCTCGCGTGGACCCGGGGGATATCCATCCCCCACAGAATGCGAGAATAATCAAAAGAATATTTTTGATTAACCATTTTCTTTTTTGAAGAGGAATTATAGCCAGTGAATTATAGCAGTGCTCCCGGCTCTTTTCTCGAGAGTGGCTTGTTCACCAGATTGGCCAGCCTGGGCACCGGACACTGTCCGATGCACACCGGAGAGTCTGATGCAACGCAGGTTGGTGCAAGTTTGACCAGCCTTAGCTAAACTTCTTCGTCCTAATTTATCTCGACTTGTGAAGTTGCCTAGCACTTAAACAAATATGATTAGTACACAAAACAATTGACTAAGTGTTTGGAGTTTACCTTTCTCAATTGGTACCATATAGATTTGTGTTTCTTTCAAACTCAATTTGCTTTAAGTACCTATGCTCATTGCTCATGTAAGATTATGTTAGACTAAACATAATGTGTTGAGCATTTAATCACCAAAACAATATAGAAATGGCCCAGGGGCACATTTCCCTTTCAGAAAGGATCCCACAAGCACAAGAGAAGGAGGAGGAATCCATTAGCTTGGGTTCCAAATCCTGCAAGAAGGATGGCAAGAACAAAAGAAGAAGATCATCATCCACGACAATAACACATCGACTTGGAGCTCAAGTAGCGATGAGTCAGTCTACACCAAGCGGCGACATAAGAAAAAGATGGTTAAATCTAATTACTCACACATGTCTTTTAATTATAGTTGCATTCCTCCACATACCACCACCCCTCTACTTTTAGTTTCTCTTGGAAAGCCACAACATTTTGATGGCACAAATTATTCATGGTGGGAAATAGTATGCTTGGAAACTTGTACTCACTTCACCCAAGTATTTTGTATGTTCTTGAAAAGGAATGGAGATACCAGGTAGCAATGATGAGGACTACAACCCAGTGGATGTGAAGCAAATGATTCACTGTAACACCTAAGTAGTTATGATACTCCTTTCCTCTCTTAGCATGGAAGAATACAATAAAGTGGATGGATTGCAGAGTGCAAATGAGTTATGGGACACTCTTAAAGTGGCCCATGAAGGAGACAAGTCCTCAAGAATTACAAAGATTGAGCTTCTTGAAGGCGAACTTAGAAGATTCACCATGCTCAAGGAAGAAAGCTCCCAAGAGATGTACAACAAGCTAAAGACAATTGTCAAAGATCTAAAGCTACATAAGCAAGAAGTGGACAAATCGTGAAGTAGTGAAGTTGATGCTCCAAGCTTTCATGGTAAGAAACATTACATTGGTTTCACTAATACATGAAAACCCATATATAAGAAAATGACATTGGAGGAAGTGCTTGGAAAGTCCTCAACCACAAGTTGATGGAAGAGAACTCCAAGTACACTGACCGCCTCTCTTAAGTAAATTCCTCCAACAAGCCATAAGAGATTGCCTTGAAGGCCACAAAGAAGGAAAAGGCCAAGATGGTTGAAAGAAGGAAAAATAATCAAGCAAAGATGAAGAAGGAAGCCTTGATGAGAAGGAGATGGCCCTCTTTATTAGAAGCTTTCAAAAGGTCTTAAAGGACCACAAGGGCAAGAGAGAAAAGCAATACAAGACATGGTTCAAGAATAGCTGCTACAACTATGGTAAGACTGGTCATTTTATTGCTAACTGTCCATATTCTAAGAATGATGACAGGGAAGAAAAGAAGGAGAAGAAAGAAAAGAAGAACTTCACCAAGTACAAGTTCTCCAGCAAGATGGGTGGCAAAGCACACATCGGCAAGGAATAGGACTCCAATGATGAGAAATCCATTGACTATGAGAGGGTCACCACCATTGCCATAAATAACTCCACTTTCTTCCCCAAACACATGTCTAAGGGCCAACGAGAGCAAAATAAATGTAAAAGGCAATGTAAGCTCCACTCCTAAATTACACTTCCTCAAGCTATGAAAGTGATTCATCTAGCTTAGTGAGGATGAGAAAGATATGGCAAAAATGTCAAAAGGCTTGGATAAAATGCTATTGCTAAAGTTAGAAAGCTTATTTCGTCCATTAATGAGAAGGATGGACTCCTAGAAAAGCAAGAGGATCTACTCACTGATGAAAAGGAAAAGAATGTTGAATTGGAAAAGGCTTTAGCTCATGAGAAGAAGAAAAATATAATATTGTCCAATGAGCTAAATGAGAACCATGATAATTTTGGTTGTCTCAATAATGAAATTAATGATGTTTAAAAGGAGATTAAGTGCATTCATGCTTCTCATGCATCTACATGTATTGTTGAGCATGTTTCCATTTAAAATAGATGTAAAGATGTTGATGCTTGTATTGCAAATATTGCTATTACTAAGAGATTAAATGAGCAAGTAGCTAAATTAGAAACTCAAGCTCAAATTGGCAAGAAAGAGCTTGAATAAAAAATTGAAATATGCTGGAAATGATTATTTGATTGGGAGAAGGTATGGAATTAAAGATGGTGTTGGCTTCCAAAGAGATGGGAAGCAAAACATGAGAACTTAAAATATGGCCAAGAATTTCCTAAGTCTTTCAAAGAAAAAGGGAAATATGCATGTTTCTAGATCAACTACTCATTTCCATACTCATGCTAAACAGAGAGCTAGAAAAGCTGGTGAATGCTGGAGATGTGGTTAGAAATGGCCCCCGATCACAAATGCATGTTAATCCCCACTATCAATGTCATGAAAGAAACGTACACAACAAATGATGCCACAGAAGAGATTGCAGTACAAGAAGAAGAAATGAAATCCCACAGGATCAGGACTCCCCTCCAAATGAGTATCTCATGCATATTTTGGCTCATGCAGTTTTAGGGCTAGTCACTGCTACCACATTTTAAGTCAAGGTCACTGTTGGTGAACAAGGACAAACAGGCATTGCCCTTATTGATACCGGCAGTTCAAGTACATTCATTGATTTGTCTTTCACAGTTAAAACCACTTGCCATATCTAAAAGAAAAATTCGGCTAAAATGGTTGTGGCTAGGAGTGGCCAACTTACATCTGGGGCAATCATAAAAGACATTGCATTCTCTATTCAAAAACATGCCTTCAACAACAACCTTAGAGTTCGATACTTGAAAGAATACGATGTCATGATTGGCTCTATAAACATAGCCCATTTGCCCTCAATTTGAAGACTAGAGAATTTCTCGTTACCTTAGACGATGATACTCTCCTCTCATTAAAGGATTGCACATCTCAGAACGTGTACACTGAACAACTGAAAAGGATAATGAACAAGCTTCTCAACAAAGGCATTTTTGGTTTCATTCTGCATCCCAACAGCTTATCTCTGCATGCACCACACTCTTCCTCCTTCAAAGGCAAGCACAAAGTTCAACAGAAAAGAAACTCTGCTTCTATTTCAACGTTTCTGCTCAATGCATCGTAAACACTGCAGAACTTAAACCAAAAGTTTCTGTTGAATTATTTATACCTATAATTTGTTGTCTCTCTAGCTTAAGTGCTTACTTATCAATAGACTGATCAGATTCAAACGTTGTGTTTGCAGGATTCAAAATAGTTGTTTCTTCCACCTTATAAACTTGCCTACGAATGCATGTTGGAAACGAGGATATGAGCGCTGAATTCTTCTTTTTCGAGGCTGATTTTTCTTACCTGACTCCCATGTTTGTTACAGCTGATGCCCCACCTATAAGCAGGTAGCTTGTGAGCTATCGATCAATTGTGAATGTTCTCATAGAATTGGATCTTATTCTCTTAGCAATTTTTCGTACATGTTTTCAAGAAAGAAATTAGGACAACCAATTAAGTATTAAGTGTTGGATGAGTCAAAGGCTTCTTCGAGCATTTCCGAATCAACTAGGACAAGACTCAATGCTCACCATATCCTCAATCTACCACTACTAGAGACCAAAGCGGTTTAGTTCCTGTTTTTGTCCTATCATTTAGCAATTTAGGGACTAAAATGGAGAACTTAAGCTCAATCCAAGCAGGGTCCTAGTTTTGACTCAAAACAAAGCTACGTGACCTATATTTGTTATGGGTGTTGTGATGAGCATGAGTATACTGAAGACAGATGCAAGCAACGACTTGGATCTTCTACACAAAATGGTGCTGTTTGTTTCAATGCAACCTACTAACGGTGCTAACCGTGGCAAAGGAATTAAAAAAACGCTTTTTGCTTGGTTGGGATGGCGGAGTGCAGCGATCAAATAATTATCGCTGAGGCACTGAAGGGAACCATTAGCGCTCCTAGCTGGTGAGGGGTAAAATAGCTCCCCTGGAACGGATCAATTTACGCTGTAGTTTGTTACGGGCCCAGCCATCCAAACAAAAAATAGCGCTATACATACATCCACATCCACGCCGGAAATCATTGGTGGTCTGAAAAAGACGAACCAAACAGCTCCTAAATTGTAGCGCTAAGAAAAAAGGCACCAGTAAACATGTACAATTTCTGAATCCATGAGTGGCGAAAATCTATAAAACCAATTAATTGTTTGTCAAAACAAAGCAGACCCTGAAGTCTGGGTACTGGGATACCCCTGCCAGGGAAGCATACAAAGCAGAAAACTTGCCGACTTACACAATGATCACCGAGGAATGGATACAAGGTGCCATCAAGCATTCAAGCCCGAGGACGAACTGCTATTAGTACCGGTAACTCGAACCATAGCCACCAAGGCCTAAAGACGGGTATCTACTAACATCATCGATGCTAGAATAAGACGGCAGTGATGACGAGGGATAGGTTGAGCTGCCATATTGTGAGTAGCTGGACCTATATACTGAATCTAATCCTGCCCCCACATAACTGCTCCTGACAGGTTCTCGGTGTGCAGCCAACGAGTCCTGGATAAGGATATGGTGTCAAAATGTTTACAGTAGTGGAAATCGAAACTTGCAAGGAAGAATAACGTGCTATTACCTGGATGAGCTGCTGTGCAGCTTGCACCTGTGAAGATGTCCCCTTTATTTCAACAGTAATATCATCAGGACTATCCAAACTCTCCTGAATTGTAACAACAGCCCCACTATTAGCTCGTATGTACGCAATATTTGCTCCTTTAACTCCTATAATGTCTTCAGCATAGGTAAGTGGGATTTGCATGGTTTGGGTTATCTGCATACGATAAGTTCTTGTCAGCAAGACAGCAACAGCCCAAGGTCAAAAAGAGAAGCTCTGTCCGACCCTTCATGCACCAGGCTACCTTTTTTTGTAAGGATCAATGCATGGAATGCACAACAACCAGGCAATAAAGAATTCAATCATGCTTATTCCACCACATGTCTTATGAAAAGAAATAAAGATACATGCAGAGCCAGAGATAACTCAGACCTGTGTAAGTAGTGAGCCAGCACCATGTACTGCAGAGGGTCGTAGTGTTGACAAGGCTGGATCACGCCCATAAAGTGATACGCCTGAGCGATGAATGTTATGATCTACCAAAGGTTCTCGTTCAAGGTACAGAGGATCCCTCTTCACTTGAAGAATATAGTCATCTAACACTGAAGGTAGTTGATTCACTTGTGCAGAACCAATTGAAGGACGTGACATATCACTCCAACCATCACCATTGCGATCTTGGCTCACTGTAGTATTCTGGAAAAAAAGGTAAAAATGATGAATCAAAAATGATATGAAGGATGCTCTAGTGATGTTTAGCATGAGTTGAAATGCATCCTTACAGTCTTTTCAAATAATGGAAGTACACTATGGTCAACCAAAAACTTCCGAAGATGGTTTGAAACTGCTTGCAGTGCTTTTAGAACTTTCTCTGTATCGCCTTGTATCTCAACTATCCTTTCATCGTCAGTTACATAGAATGGTCGTTCATGTTCATCTGCAGATATTTACAACCCAAAAACCATAAGGATAATTTCAATTTTACAACTTTTCTAATGCCATAATGATCTGTGTGGGATGCTAATTTTATAACTTATCAAAGTGTTTGTACTTTCTATAAGCAAGAGTTCAATACAGCTAATCCAAACATGCAAGATTGACGCCACACAGTTGAAATAAGGTTAGAGCTCCTAAACACATTAACAACAATATAATAAAATTACTTTTAACAGTGGAAGTTCTCTCACAAGAATGATAACATTTATTAGTCCAGTCAAATGTCTAATACTCTAAAAAACAACGGCACTCATTTTGCTAAAACTTCAGGAAGACAGCACCATTTTGCAAGCGAAATGCATAAAAGCTAAAGCTTGCCAGAAATTCATCAGTTACATTGGAAGCAGGGGAAGAAGATAAGACATTAAGTGTAATAAGACAATCAACTGCTCTACAATTTACAAAATTAACTGTGTATCAAGTATCAACACACAATGCATCAGTCCAGAGAAACACCTCACCTACTGATATTACCCGTATTGTTGCACTCGTGCTCTCCTGGATTGCTTTGATAGTTGCACCTTGCTTCCCAATTAGATTAATTGCCTGAGCTCCAGGAACCAACAATCGGGCAGCACATACTTCAGGAGCAGCAGCGGCCTGAGTACCCTCAGCAGCTCCATCTGCTATCCCAGTGACACGCTTAAAAACTCTCATGAGAGCATCCATGGCTGGAGGTAGCTCCAAGCCTGGATCTTCTTTTCCAGAAACCAAAACCTGGACAACACAATGAAGATAGCTATCCTGCTTAATTGTGCCAAAAGAAAAGACAGCTACCATCCACCATTATCATCCAACTGGCCATATGGTAAATCTCTACATGTGTGCACAACATATATAAGCATAAAAGCATATTGAAGGCTCACATTAATCATACCCTCCTCTGTAAATAACTGTCTCCTGTACTAGCATTAAACATTCTGATATATGAATATATACAGTTTCTCCCATATTTACAATCATCATAACAAATACAACACACACTAAATATCACACAGAAACAACACTGATGCATAGATTGACCAGAATTTCCAACCATCAGAAGATTTCCACTCCCGTCTTAATGTCCCATCTGTTTACATAATAACCAAATCAGCAAACACTTGCAGTACCACGGAGAGTCAATTACACCACTCCACTGCTGCGATATTTTTGAACTCATGCCCATCCCAACATTCTTTTTTTCACAAAAAACATAGCGAGTGCATCTCATATTTATCACCAACTCAGACAGGTAAAATATAAATAACAATAACAATAAAATCAGCTCATAATACCAAGCAACCTCAATAATTCACAGTACAAAGCATCCTAATTTTGAATTTTTTAACATCCTTTCGCGTCAGAGAAGACATAAACCCATTAAGCATCAGCAAAAGTAGCGCTACTCACGATACGCTCGGCGGCGCCGACAGGGCCCTCGAGGATGCGGACCCTGGCCTTGGTCTCCTCGACGAGGCGCTTAATGAGCTCGCCCTTCCGCCCGATTATGCTTCCGACCTTGAGCACTGGCACCACCAGCCGGAACACGCTGTCCCCGGGCCACCCGGGCCACCTCTTCGCGACCGCCGCGGCCTCCTCCATCGCGGCGGCATCGGCCTCCTCGGCGACCAGCGGTGGCAACGAAGATGGCGCCCCGACCTCGGCTGCGGTGACGGCAGCGACAGATGATTCGGCCATGACGGTGGCAATACTACGGTGGAGGGGGCTAGGGTTTGGGTCGGGGCTGCGGAAGGCGTCGCGGGTCGCGAGCCTCCTCGGCAAGTGGAGGGGAGCACGAGGTCTGCCCCTGGCCGGGTGGGTTCGCGATTTGGCTTCTCACGGGCTCAACTTGTTCACAAGGATAGATGGGCCGGAAGTTTAAAGCGTTCCTGACCTCATATACCGTTATGATCCCATTAACTGCCTTTATAAGGACATGTAATAGTTTCGAACTTTTTGCCGTTTAAATATACGGCACGGCACGGCACCGTATGGTATGGTATGTCGTATGTGTTGGGCAGAAACCGAATGTGACTGCCATCATGTGGCGAAGGTTTTTCCTTTCTCAGCTAACCAGTACATAGGACTACGGATAAAGGTGTCTTCGACTCTATGACTCACCGTAATAAAGGATGACGTTAAGTGGAGGCTCCTGAACGGTCGACACCTACCAAGACCTTCGCTACAACGTCGCCTCGGAGCCACTCGCACGCGATGGCTCCAGAGGTGGAGACAAAGGCTACGTAGCAATCGACACGTTTACATTCTAATCGTTATACCCCTAAAGCTTATGCACTTTCTGCATTTCTATTGCTTTCATGCATATCACGAGGGAGAGTTGTAGTTTTGTACATAAGGGAGAGAGTGCATATTGAATACATTTATCAATAGGGGTTATATACATACACAAACACCTTTAGGTAAGAGATAAATAGTATAAACATCATTCGATTAAACACAAGCGACGCTCGCGTCGCTCCCACGCGGGGCGACACGGGCGGCTCCCAAGCTCGCCGCCGCTTTCCCTCTTTTCCCCCTCTCCTGCCACGCCGCCGGCATGGTCGTCCGGCCGGCAGGGAGGGTGGCGGCGAGGCTCTCTTCTTCGCGTTGGTGGCGCGCTCCGCAGCAGGCCGGCAAGCCATCTCTCGCGCGGCTGCGTGGAGTTGACTGGGTGGCTGCTGTGGCTGTGGCGGCGCCGGCTGGTGCCCGTGCAGGTGCATGGGACGGCGACTGAGGTCGCTGGCCCGTGGCCCAGGCGGTCGGATCCGGTGCTCGGGGGCCAGATCTGGACCCGGTCGACCGGATTTGCCTCAACAGTTGGCAGTTGGTGCGGTGGCGGCCGGTGGCGGTAGCTGGTTAGGGCTTGTGCAGGTGTTGTGGGGTGGCACTCTCTTCTTTGCCACCTCTTCCCTCACGTCTTTACGCGTCGCTCACTCCGCGGGCGACACGGGCGGCGACTCCGCCACCATGGCCTCCTCGTGGGTTCGGCGAGGCCTTGTTTGGAGCTACGGTCGTCAGATCTGGCTCCCCGGTGGTGGTGCATGGCAACAACAAGTGGGCAGAAGTGGCCCCGGCGGCGACTGTGGGGTTTGTGTGTCAGGGCGGCGGAGGTAGCTTGCTTTTGTCCTAGGGGCCTCGCTTGGCATTGTGCTGGGGTTTTCTTGGGCGAAAGCCTTGGCTACAGCGACGCCCCTGGGCGCCGCTTCCCCTGTTGAGGGCGTCGTGCTTCCCAGCACTGCATGGGCGAAAGCCCCGTCCATTTCGGACCGGTGACGGTGGCGTCCTTGACGTCACTCCCTTCCTGAAGGCGTCGCTACTGCTGGCGGGGGTAGGACAGAGGATCAAGGTTTTGGAAGTCTCGCTGGTGAAGAATCGGAGCTGTCTTGAGTGGGGTGTCTCGTGCTTGGCAACGACGGCGCGCCGCATTCTTCCTCCTCCTGGACCGATGTTTGTAGTCATCGTTGTTTTTCATTTATCCTTGTGCTGCCTATCTTGGGGAGTCGGAGCTGCTCGTCACTTGTGTTGAGCTCGGCAACGATGACTCAGGATGTGTATTGTGAAGGGGGTTGCTGTTGTCTGGATTGTTTGTATGCCCTGTGTAGATTTTGGGTCCGGTTTCCCTTAAAACTGGATCAATTCCTTTCTTGTTAATTGAGAGGCAGAGCTCCTACCATTACGTTCAAAAAAATAGTATAAACATTTGTGTAGGACTGGTAAGGCGACCAGAGGGGGTGAATGGGAGCCAATCGGATTTTGCTTCCAAACACTGAAAATGGACACTTCACTTCAATTGAGATGGAGCAAGTGCTCCAATCATGAACACATTAGCGAACGAGTGATCTCATGATTACAAAACGTTCCTAATACTCACATGAGACTGTTGACACCTTTTTCGGGCGCCAAACACTCAACAAGAACCGACGGCGGTGCTCTCTGCACAGGCGCGGACGGTCCGTGGCCAGGGGCCGGACGGTCCGCGACCTGGCGCAGGGCTAGGGTTCCCTGCCTGACGACCGGATGGTCCGTTCCCTGGGGACGGACGGTCCGCGCGTGCGCAGGGGCGACGAAAGGTCGCCGGTGGCGCCTTGGATCTCGCTCCCGAGAGGGACCCCGTCGAGGAGGAGAGATCCTAGGAGTTGTCTAGGCTCGGCAGGCCGACCTAGACTCCTATAATCGACGTAGAGCGGAAGAGAAGCGGAGAATTTGGGGTTTAAGAGGCTAACCTAGAACTAGACTAGAACTACTCCTAATGCATAAGGTAAAAACGAGAAATAGACTTGATTTGATCGATTGTTGAGGGTTTCAATCGATCGTAGCCCTTCATCTATATAAAGGGGGAGGTCTGGATCCGTTTCAAACTGTTTCCCGAGTTAATCCCGCGGTTTTAGGTAATAAATCCCGCGAGAAACTAGGAACCCTAACTGTCTCTGTGCACATGCGGACCGTCCGCGCCGCCACCACGAACTGTCCAGACCGCGGACCGTCCAGCTTTAGGGCCGTACCGTCCGTGAGCTCTTTTTAGTGTCCAACATATGCCCCCTGCCTTTTGGTGAAGGTTGACGAACCAAAAGCATATGAACTAAGCCTGATATAAGTCACCGGCTTTCCAATATGAAGATCATTCGATAAAGCACCATTGTAAAAAGGCTATTTCGGATTGTATCTTTCTCGACCATGACCATTTGATCCATGGATCAAAATGAATAGAATGGAGGTTCCCCCCAGCCTAGATAGACAAAGGGACTATACATGTACCATGGATTTATCGTCGTGCCATTCCACATTTGAGCAGGATAATATACCGACGATGAATACTCGGGTGGAAAGTACCCTGATCTCATAGGACGAATAGGCGATGCTTGTCGCGTCGCCTTTTGGGCCGTTTTATTTGGCCGTTTTGTTTTAGCAGGTGACTGGGGTTTCTTCGTTGATCGATCACGTGGAACAGTCTTTTTGCTAGCATTTTTGGAGAGCAACTGATCAAAATTAGGGTCGGCTTTGATTAGCTGACTATATGTGCTTTGCCCTTACGTCTCTTTCCTTGCTTTGTGTAGAGGCTGACGCCTTCGGTCATAGGTGGACTGTCTGGCTGAGTTAGCCGGACCGTTTGTCTGAGCACCGGACCGTCCGCACATAGTGTCGGACCATCTGCAATGCTTGGGCCAGGCTAATGTGTTTGGTTCATTAATTGTGCCTGCTCCCCGGCGCCTTCGAACTTTTTAGCCTTCTCATCCGAAGCCTTTCGAGCAATCTCCTTTTGTGATATAATTGACATGCGAGGATCGCCAATGACGATGCCCTTGCCTTTGCCTTTATCGTCCATTTCGGGTCGAACCAAGACCTTTTTGCATCCGACGTCTATTATATTAATAGGAAATGGTTGTGTGTCCACTTGCATTTCCTAAAAAGCCAACCGGTCCTCATTTATGGCCGATTGTACCTGTCGACGAAAAACATTACAATCATTGGTGGCATGAGAAAAAGAATTATGCCACTTACAATAAGCATGTCTCTTTAATTCATCTATAGGAGAGATAGTATGAGTTAATTTAATGTTGCCATTTTTAAGTAGCTCATCAAATATCTTATCGCATTTGGCAACATTAAAGGTAAATTTAATCTCTTATTGCCGATTCTTTTGAACCGGCTGTAAGGAAGAACACGCTGAAGATTTGGCCTTTGTTGGCCAAATGAACTCAGCGGTATATACATCTGCAGATTCATCATCTGAACTATCACGCTCTATTAGATGTATAGTACGGGCGTCCGATTTTGATGTCTCTTTAAATCGGCTTTCACAGGCTAAAGCCCGCTGATGTAGCTGGGCTATCAAAAAGAACTGGGTCCCATCTAATTTGTCTCTTAAGTAGGATAGCAACCCATTAAAAGCTAGCCCTGCTAGCTCTTTGTCTACAACATGGATCCGAAAGCATCGGTTTCTAGTGTCCCGGAACCTCCGGATATAATCATTAACCGATTCTTCGCGTCCTTGTCGGACTGATGCTAAGTCAGCTAATCCTAATTCATATTCCCCGACAAAGAAATGTTCATGAAATTTATTTTCTAACTCATTCCAGGAATTAATGGAATTAGGAGGCAGGGCGGCGTACCATGCAAAAGCGGTACCAGTAAGGGATAAAGAAAATAACCGAACACAAAATGCTTCTCCATCGGCTAATTTGCCTAGGTGTGCAAGGAACTGGCCTATGTGTTTGTGTGTGCTTCTCTCATTCTCACCAGAAAACTTAGAAAATTCTGGTATCCTTGCCCCTTGTGGATATGGGACAGTGTCAAACCGGTGATTATATGGCTTTTGGTATGATTGTCCCACTCTGGCTACACTAACTCCGAACTTATCTCGAAATAGTTCAATCATCTCTTCCCTAATTTTTTCCATTGCACCCAGTGGCAGACCACCGGATCCTGGGCTGTGGGGCTCATTTGGTCAGGCATTAGTATATCGACCTTCTTGCCGTGACCGATCGATAGTGTTGATCGGTCTGTGATTGTATGGTGCATTATGGTTTAAATATGTAGAGGGCGAAACATACTGTTGCTGTGGTGTGTAATAATTTGGTGCATGGTGTGCAACAACAGGTTCTGTATATGCGTATCTAGTTTGTCCGGTGGTAAATCTGAACTGACCGGTTGCATTTGCCATTATCGGGACGCCGCGTGGTAGTCCTGGTGTGGCCCCGGACTGTCCGGCAGGAAAAGCCAGATGGTCCACGTAAGGGCCGGACGGTCCGAGCAAAAGCTCGGACGGTCTGACTGCGTCCAGGGTCGTCGATCTGCCAATCAGGGATGGCGGTGGTCCTAGGGCGGCCCTGGACTGTCCGGCAGAGCAAGCCGGACGGTCCGCGTACGGGCCGGACGGTCTAGGTAGAGGCTCGGACGGTCCGACTACATTCAGGGGCGCCGATCTGCCAAGCAGGGATAGCGGTGGTTGTATTTTCCCTGAATATGAGTTAATTGGCATACCATATAAAGGTTGGGGCTGCAAATCCCCATTTGTTGCCGATACCTCAGACATAAATACCCTATTACTAGTTTCATATGATGGAAAACTAGGAGCAACAGACTTTTCCAACGTACGTGTTAATTTTCTAATTAACTCTTCTAACCCTACAATCTGTTGTTTCATTTGATCCTGTCGTTGATCCACATAATATTTAATAGATTGAATATCGTCGGGTTTACTTATGTTGGGGACTTGAAGCGAAGATAGAAGAGACGCGACGTCGGTCTCTCCATGTTTGATAACCTTTTGGTAGCGATCCACCATGTGTTGTGATAAGAATTTCTCCTACGCTTGACGCATGTAGTCCTCGAATTGTTGTTGCTCATCGGTCGTCAGATTTTCAACGGTCGTCTTCAGGATATTGTCTAGGGAGATATCGGTGTGATCTTTAGAACTGGCCATTTGAGGGCCTGATTTTTAGTAGATCTATACACCAGAGTCCCCAGCGGAGTCGCCAAAAGTATGTTGACACCTTTTTCGGGCGCCAAACACTCAACAAGAACCGGCGGCGGTGCTCTCTGCACAGGCACGGATGGTCCTCGGCCAGGGGCCGGACGGTCCGCTGCGCTAGGGTTCCCTGCCTGGCAGCCGGACGGTCCGCGCCATGGAGCCGGACGGTTCGCACGTGCACAGGGGCGGCGAAAGGTCGCCGACAGCGCCTAGATCTCGCTCCCAGGAGGGACCCCATCAAGGAGGAGAGATCCTAGGAGTTGTCTAGGCTCGGCAGGCCGACCTAGACTCCTCTAATCGACGTAGAGTCGAAGAGAAGCAGATAATTTGGGGATTAAGAGGCTAACCTAGAACTAGACTAGAACTACTCCTAATGCATAAGGTAAAAATGAGAAATAGACTTGATTTGATCGATTGTTGGGGGTTTCAATCGGCCGTAGCCCTTCATCTATATAAAGGAGGAGGTCTGGATCCGCTTTAAACTGTTTCCCGAGTTAATCCCGCGGTTTTATGTAACAAATCCCGCGAGAAACTAGGAACCCTAACTATCTCTGCGCACGCGCGGACCGTCCTCACCGCCACCGCGGACCATCTGGCTTCAGGGCCGGACTGTCCGCAAGCTCTTTTTAGTGTCCAACAGAGAAAAGCAAAACAAACGGATCGCAAATCAGACACCAAAAAGTTCAAAACGGTCCAATACAGTATCGTCAACAAGTGTTGTTTTTAGCAGTACGAAATCTTATTCTTGAATTCAAAACTGAACCAAACGAACTTCGATTGAGATGAAATTTTACACACACTTGAGCAAATACGTTTCCAAGATCTTCCCAAATTTTGAGCTCAATTAAACTTGTGAATCACCCACAGAAATTGGGGATTTGTTGGGGTTTTCTAGAACAAATTCAAACTAAGTTTTTCTCAAATCGTGACCAAAATCTGCAACAACTAGGTGTATGAAGTGGTCCGAAGAGTGCAACTCACCACCAATCAATCTCCAAACCAAATCCTCTCAAAGGAATCAAAGGTTTTTCACCAACAACATAAGATCGGGGAAAAGGAGAAACCCAAGACTATAAAACTTCAGAAATTCCAGCAAGGGTACAAACTGAGATTTGAAACCAAAGAGCCGTGTGGGCCGGACCGGCGACCCTTCCTCTGATTAAACTTGAAAATCAAGAACATAGTCGAAGTACAAAATCACTGTGGAACCCTCAGCTCAACTGGTGTCTACCTAGAGAGAAAACTAGGAGCTCTAGAATGAGTGCTCAAAACAAATGGTAGCCAAGAGATGCTAAACTAACCAGCCCTCCCCTCTATTTATAGAGGGTTATTCTCACTTCCTAGACTACCCCTATTTACATAGAGCTTATCCACTCCATCGATGGCGAAATGGACCAACTCCTAGGTTTTCGATCCAACGACCACGTCCATCACAGGGAGTTGCTTCGCCTTGATGCACCCTCCGCGATCACGTCGCGTGCCGCCATCGGTTCCCTCCAGAACCGCCACTGCCAAGTTTTGAGGTCCAAACTCAGCAAAACCCGCCATCCGTAGCGCTGGGTGGTTTTGAGGCCCAAACCACCAAACGTGACGTGAGCACCGCACCTCGTGCACGTCCTCCACGATCAGACATGTGTCCCGCTAGTCCTCGACCCCGCCATCAACACGGTCCACTCTACCACGTCCTCGCACAAGTGCGTGTCCCAGGTGTCACGCACCGCAGTTGGTCACCTGGCTGCTCTGATCCGTCAGTCAAGACCTAGCACTCGCCCTTCACCGCTCCCGGTCCATCAGCACGAGCCCGCATGACCTTCACCTCAGCCATCGACCACCGTTCCTGTGCTCCAGACCTGCACACCACAAGTCGACCGACATGGTTGCACAAGCATAATCTCACACTCTGGTCAATCCACTGACTACCCCAGAGTGCTACTCGTTGACAATCACTCATCATCAACCCGGACCACAAGGGACAAGTCAACCTTGTGTTCACAATCTCCCCCTTGATGAGTGCATTGTCAACACCACCATTTGAGCATATGTAAACAAAAAGAGGAAGAAGAGAAACTTACTCAAATGGCCATAAGCCAGATAAAAGCCAGACAAGTCATTTAGAGTAAGCAAAACTTGGTCCCCAAATAAATGGGCAGCGCCTCAACACGACCAAGCAAGAAAAGGCTAGCCCTCAATAAGAGGCAAAAGCAGGGTTCAACACCACTAGCCAGAAGCCAAAATCTCATCGGAGCACAAAAGGTTTTTATCATAGCATAAAAAACCAATTCAGAGCATAAGATCAGCACAAAGCTAAAATCAAAGCTAGTTCCTCCAAAAGGAGGTAAATGGCTCAACACAACTAGCAATAGCTCCAAATAACATATCTCGTCCTCTTGAATGAGAGGAAGCCCAAAAGACAAAATTCTCCCCATAGATAGAGGAAACGGGAAATCTCAAAATCTCTCCCCCTTGTTGACAAGTGAACTCATCAAGCACAGACAGGGGTAGAAAGAAAAACTCCCCCTTGACTAGAGAACCTCCCCTGAGAGAAAAAACAGAAATGCAACGGAGAGTATGAAATAGAGAAAATGCATGAGCTTCAGGAGTATACCAGCCAGAGTGTAAAAAATGCTCTAAGTGGTGTTGTGCTAAGTGTGCAACAATAAATGCATGTGCTAGCAGATGCTCAAAACGGGCATATGCACAAGATATGTGAAGTGTAAGTATTTTGATTCAGTTTTAAGCATTTCAAAGATATGTTCACCACAAAGACAACACTAAGCATATAGTAAGTAGGAAATCAACTAAGTGCCAGTCACAAGTGAACAAGGTGAACTACCCCAAACAGTGATCACTCATCATGATATAAACATATCTGAAATAGATACCATTTGAAATTTTCAAGATTTATCAGATTTTGCAGCGGATTCCAAATTTCATTGAAAAGCATGTGAGTGCGAGAGGTTGTAAGCATTGTCTTTGTCTGACTTTTTAACCGGGTGTAGCCTATGCAGACAAGCAATCAGAAACTAAAAACACCGGTTTCGATCGTCTACTACACTGCTCAAGTTCATCCAAAAGTGCAAATGGAAGCAGTCTTGATACAGTGATGTGGTGACAAATACAAACCCATCTCGATCTTTCTGATTATCACTTATCTTGATTTTGAATTTTTAGCACGTCAAGTGAAGGACTCAAGGCATTAGACATAGCCACCTAGCATACTAGTAATAGCAAAAAGGATTTCAACACATCCTACACATGCTAGGTGCCAATCTTAATGGTGAACAATTTTAGATTGAGCAAGTAATAGTCAAGTTCACAATTATGAAAACAACTTAGCTCAATAATATTCTATCAATATGAGCAAAAAGAGTCTAAGCATGCCATAGCATTATCATGTACACAAAAAACATACTACTAGGATCAGAATCACATTCTAACAGTTATACAAGTGAAGCTCAATATGGCATGCAAATATAATACAAAAGAAAGTGAAAGCAGAAAATAAGAAGAAAAGACCAAAAGGGAGCCCTCTAATCAAAAAGGGAAACAAACACCCAATTCCCCTCACAAATGAACAAAAGTTTTTTTGATCAAGGGGTTTGGTCAAAATGTCAGCAAGCTGGCGAGTGGTATCAATATAGCGCAATTCGATGTCGCCTTTCTCATAATGATCACGAAGAAAGTGAAAGCGAACATCAATGTCCTTGGTCCTCGAATGTAGCATAGGATTCTTGGCAACACTTATGGCACTCATGCTATCACAAAGCAGAGACACATGATGAAAATCCAAGCCAAAATCACATAAAGTAGCCATCATCCAAAGTAACTGTGAACAACAGCTAGCGGCAGCAACATACTCGGCCTCTATGGTAGATAGGGCAACACTAGACTATTTTTGAGAAGACCATGAAACCAACAAAGTACCCAAAAACTGACAAGTCCCAAAAGTAGACTTGCGCTCCAAAAGGCACCCGCAAAATCAGCATCAGAATAACCGCACAAGGACATAACTGACGATGAGGAGTACCACAAACCAAACTCAGGAGTGAAACATAGGTACGTCATAATCCGTTTCATAGCCTTTCTATGAGATGTGCATGGGGAAGCCTAGAAACGAGCGCACAAACACACTGCAAAGTGTATGTCCGGCCTCATCGCAGTCAAATACAGGAGAGAGCCAATCATGCTCATGTACTCCTTCTGGTCCACGGGTTCGCCATTCTCATCAGTGTCAAGTGTCGTCGAGGTGGACATGTGCGTCGAAAGAGGCTTGCCCTCGCCCATGTTGAACTTCTTCAGGATGTCCTTTGTATACTAGCCTTGATGTACAAAGGTCCCATCTTGAGTCTGCTTGATTTGCAACCCAAGAAAGAAATTCAGCTCGCTGTCACACCCGGCTTTAAGGAACAAAGCCAGGTGCATCTCATACATGCGCCAAGAAGACAACATATATAATAACAGAGTGTATAGAGATAAATGTCACAATAACATCAGAGTATTATTACATAGCGGAATACTTATTACAAAATAAAAGAATAAATATAAAACGAACTAAGGATCGTCGGCGCCAATGTCAATTAAGAAACGCCACCTAGATCATATCAAACTCCTCGCCTTGTGGCTCCTCCTGAACCACCTGTTCTTCTCCTGTGGGGGGGTGTGAGACAGCAAGGGTGAGCTCACACATGATCATAGCTCAACAAGTTGTGGGGAACCAGTGGACATGAACTCACAAAGGTGGGAGTTCATGTGATGTGTAAGGCTAATCAATGACAGGGGTTAAAGCTGAGCATTGCTTTTAAGTAGTTGGTCAAAATTTTATTAGCAGTTACTAAGTGTAAGTAAATACCAAACCTTAAATAAAGTAATAGAACAAAATTAATAATAAACCCATGCATTGCAAATGACAAAATTGAATTTAAGTCCCATAATTTAAACATCAGAGAGTCCTGAGCTGCTCATGACCGCGAGCACGGCTAGTATACCAGTTTTACACTCTGCAGAGGTTGTACCCTTTACCCACAAGTCATGTTACCCATCTGCCAAGGGGTCGCGACTCCCATACACCTCTACCTAGGAAGCGCGGCAGGGCAACACTACGAGGCCTTTACAAAGTTCCACTAGCTTCCGAAAACCCGCTACAGTTTATGGGAAGAGCACTTGCAAGAATCCCCCGTCTGACCGCCATCACAGCTAAATCAACCCGAGAACCTCCTTGCATGCAACTCCCCTACTGCCCTTGCCCCTTTCGGGTAAGGTAGTCTTCCACTAACTTTCCTAATTAGTCAGCCAAGGGCGTCCCATTAAACCCTTGTGGTGGCATGTGTTTCTCAAGTTAAGCTCTATGTTCCAATTAACATTAATGATCATGACATGAACATAAATAGAATAACAAAAGAATTGGAACATAGATAAAATGAATGATTATCCCAAAACCATGTAAAGCAATAGCAAACTACCCAAGTGATTCAGGGGTAAACAAGGTAATGAGATAAACAATCTAGGATGACCTATCGGGTCCCATCAAAATTAACCTATGCATGAGTAAATGATATAAAAGAACATTATTGGGTAAAAAGTGGTCAAGGGCATAACTTGCCTTCAATGAGCTCCTGCTCAGCTATTTCAACCTGCTGCTCACCAGGATCCTCAGTCACGGGCTCTTCTACTCGCCACAATACAAACAAGCACAATATACAGGGAAAAATTAACATCACACCAAACATGTACACAAAATACACAGTAATAATCTACTCATTAAAATAAAATCCTAGGAACAGGAATCACAATTTTTGGGGTTACAAATTTTAAGTTATGAATTTTCAAAGGTTTTATGTGTTTGAAATGGAATTAAATGAGGAATAAATTTTCTTACTGTTTTCATGACAAAACAGAGGCTCTAAGTGATAGAGAATTAAATTACAAGAATTTAGAAAGTGGAATGGATTAATTTGGACTAAAAAAATGGATTTTCTATGATTTAAACAAGTTCTAGGGTTTATTTTCATATTAAAAATCCAATTTCTAATTCATTTAATCCACTTAATTCAATACTGGACTGGGCCTCATTTACAAAGAAGTGCAGGGGCGCTTGTGAAAAAGAGTCCAAGACTTAGGCTGACACAGGTCTGGACCGCGGGATCTATTTTGTCACTTAGTAAGGGCTCTTTAACAAAAGTGACCCGCGAAGGGGTATCAGTTATTGTGGGCCGCCAGATCGAACATGGACGGCCCGGATCAGATCCTACATAAAATGAAACGGTACGACACCATAGCCGTTCGATCGATGATCAACGGCGTGGATTTTGTTACCCCTGAGTCGTTCTAGTCCGCCCGATCAGATCGGACGGTTGCGAGCTCTCCTCCCCAAACTGGCTGGCCAGATCTGATCACGACCGTTAATCACTAAATCCATGGCCTAGGAATCGTCTTCTACTCGACGGCGTCCAGACAACAGCGCATCGCCCCTAATTCATGGTGCCATCCCACCGGCAGTCACCAATCCATGGCCACGGTGACCCCCAAACCCAAATCGGAGAGCGTGTAATCATCCCACGAAGGATGGCGAAATTGAAAAGCGGGCGAGTCTCACCTAATTCGCGATGCAGGGGCACTGACCACGGCGAGGCGCGTGTGAGCGGCTGGGCTGTGCTCCGGTGAGCAATTGGTTCGGCACCGGCCGCTGAGCTGGCCCAGCGACTGCGCGGACACCCTCTGTGCATCCCAGGGAACACCCCAGGGTGGTTGATGATGCCCTATTGACGGCGACCGAGCAGGCTCACGACAGTGCCTATCTATCCGCAGCAATGGTGGTAGTGGGCACGGGGATTCCGGCGAACAGAGGCTTGGAGCGAGGACGAGGGGGGTCGCGGCCTCGGTCTTTATACTCGTGGTTGCCAGTCAGTTGGCAAGGAATCCGGAAAGGACTCATGCGATGGTGGCAGCGCAGGGACCCCGCATACCCTCTCCGCGCAGGCACCCGATCCACTAATGGCGACAATCTAAGCGATACTTTGGGGTATCAGGGGCAGGCTCGGCTTCGTATATGTGCATGGTTGGTCAAGCCTCGAGGTAGGACGATGGCGGGGCCAGGTCCGAGATCTCCGGCGGCTCCATTGGGTTCGGCTGTAACGAACCGAGCTAGAAGATGGTACTAGCGAGGTGGGTCCGGTCGTCAGTCAGACATGCACGCGGAATGAAGAAAATGGCCGCCCGACGCGTTTCCTTGAGTGGGCCAAATTGGGTACCACCAGCCCAACAGGTATTCCTTTCCTTTTTCTTTTATTTTTCTCTTTTTCTTTTCTCTAATCCAAATCTAGCTTGAATTCAAATTTACATTCAAATCTTGTGCCCAATTTATCTTCAAGTTATATTGTGACCTTAAGGTACTAATTTTGGAAATACACATAAACTTTCTTTATATTTTATATATCTTCTTTTCTTCAAACTCTCAAATTAGGTATTAAATCCTTGCTTCTTCCACTAATTTATTTCTATTAGCGGTATTACTCTTTTCATTAAATGCACAAACAATAAACTCCAGCATGTTGCATGATTTAATGGTATACCTTTTTATTATTTATTCATTTGTTTTCAGGTGATGTTCTCATGGAATGATAAATATGGACAACACTCATATATACAAAGGAAACTCATTTCTCCCTTTTTGGTTATCCTCCACAATTACAAGTTGGGTATTACACTCGCCCATCATGCTCATCTGAAATTCCCTGCTCATAAGATCTGAAAATCTAGACACAAGAGCATTAGAAGAACCACCAAAGATGATATCATCCACGTAAATCTGGACTAAAAGGGTGTCACTATTATGCTTGAGGAGAAAAAGAGTTTTGTCCACAGAACCCATTTTAAAACCCTTAGAAAGCAGAAAAGATTTCAAACGCTCATACCAGGCTCTAGGGGCTTGTTTCAAACCATACAAAGCTTTTTGGAGTTTAAAAACGTGGTTTGGAAACTTGGAACTCTCAAAACCAGGGGGCTACCTAATATATACCTCTTCCTCTATATACCCATTCAAAAAGGTACTTTTGACATCCATTTGAAAAAGCTTAAAACCCTTTGAAGCAGCAAAAGCTAAAAGGATCCTAATGGCCTCTAAACGGGCAACAGGGGCAAAGGTCTCCTCATAATCAATTCCCTCTTTTTGGCAATACCCTTGGGCAACCAACCTCGCCTTGTTTCTTACTACCAAACCATCCTCACTCTGTTTGTTTTTGAAAACCCATTTTATACCGATGGGATGGCAGTTAGAAGGAGGTGGCACCAAAACCCAAACCTGATTTCTTTCAAAATTCCAAGCTCGTCATGCATAGCATTAACCCAGTTAGGATAAGATAAAGCATGCCCAACATCTTGGGGCTCAAAAGTAGCAACAAAAGCTGAGTGAGCAAAATGAGAAATGTGTTGTGACCTAGAGTGAGTGACTCGCCCGTGAAGCTCCCCGATCATCTGCTGAGGTGGGTGACGACGCTGAATATGCTGTGGAGCCTCCCTTGAGGAAGTGGCATCCCCCTTAACAACAGCTTCAACTCCTCCAGTCTCAGCAGGAGCTGGCTCGAGCAGACCCCAAGTGGTGGAAGGAGTGGGGTCAGGTCTGTCAGCCGTAGTAGTGGAAGTAGGCTCGATTGGGGCGGCCGGTGGAGTTGGCTCGAGAGCAACCCAATCGGCGTCGTCGTGCTCCTCCTCCACAAAGATGGTCTGTCCCATCTGATCTGGACCTGCAGGCTCAAAGACAGGGGATGGACAAGGTGCAGTCTCATCGAATGAAACCTCACAAGTCTCCATAATGCGGTTAGTCTCTAGGTTAAGAACACGATAAGCATGAGAATGTAATGCATAACCTAGAAAAACCCCATCAGAAGACCGGGACTCAAACTTGTCCAGATTACCCTACTTTAGCACAAAGCATCTGCAGCCAAATACCGTGAAATGGCTGACCTTGGGTGGCCGTCCAAATTGCAGCTCATAAGAAGTTTTGTTTAGAAAAGCCCAGAGAAAGATGCGATTGGACACATGGCAAGAAGTCTTGATCGCTTCGGCCCAAAAACGCCTAGGAGTCCTATGCTCATCAAGCATCGTCCTGGCCATCTCAACAAGGGTCTGATTTTTGCGTTCAACAATACCATTCTGTCGGGGCACATACAGAGATGAAAATTGATGCTCGAGTCCCAAAGAAGCACAAAAGGTTGCAAATTGAGTATTTTTGAATTCTGTGCCATTGTCACTGCGTATAGCTCTCATGGCATTTTTAGGAAACTCATTTTTCAACCGAAGAATCAAATCTCGAGCATGAGTAAAATCCTCATCCTTTGCGGTCATAAAGAACACCCAAGAGTAGCGAGAGAAGTCATCGACAACCACAAGCACATACCACTTCCCTCCAAAAGAGCAAACCCTGGCTAGACCAACAGTGTCCATATGAAGCAATTTGCCAGGATGCATGGTCATCACCTTGGTGACCGGGGAATGGGAAGCATCAATCATTTTGCCATGACGACAAGGGTGACAGACAAGATCTTTCTCAAATTTTAATTTGGGAAATCCTTGGATGAGGTCAAGTGAGCTCAAATGACACAAAAGATCAAAGCTCAAGTGACCTAGCCTCTTATGTCACTTCCTACGAGAAGAGGAAGATCCTACTAACAAACATCGAGAAGGGCCAGAAGAATGTGAAAAATCAGCACTAAAAACTCGACCAAAGGGGGAACCTGGCAAATAAGATCCCCACGGGCATCCAAAACTCGAGACAAGCCCTTTTTAAAGCGCACTTCATAGTCATCCTCAAGGAGTTGCGAAACTGAAAGCAAATTGAAATGCAGATTTGAGACCAAAGCAACATCCTTGAGAATAAAGCTCTCGTTCACCCGAATGGTGCCACGAGAAACAACCTTACCTCTTGACTTATCCCCGAATGTGATGTATTCCATACCAATCATGGGGTTGAGGTTGGAGAACCAATTTGAGCTTCCGGTCATGTGGCACGAACAGCCAGAATCCATGAGCCACGTGTTCTCCAGGCCTCCATCCTGCATCAATAGTAAGACACGAGGTGAGCAAATGGCACAACACTGGGGTAAGTAAACTGTGAAGAATACCAGTGCTGCGGCATTTGCCCCTGAAAAGTGTTAGAGAAAACACCAAACATCCTCGGTCCCGAAGGGAAGCGATCACCACAAGAAGGAAATTGTGGTCCGTTGGGGAAGTATGAACCAAAGCCTCTGTCACATGGTCCTTGGCCATATGGCACACGACCAGCATCCCGTCGGGCACGACCACCACGTGGTCTCACTGCCTGAGGCCTAGCAGTAAGAGGCAAAACACCTCTAGGCCTCCCAGGATGTCTCTGAATAGGTGAGCTAAACACCATGAGAGGGGCGGTTCATGTCCTTCCTGCTCGACTCAGAACCCCGCGCTCATCTCTCTTCCTCCTAAAGCAAAAAGAAGCTAGATGCCCATCCCTCTCACATTATTCACAATGGTACCTCACCTCTCTCTTGGGTGGATTTTGTTTGTGGGAGGGGGCTTTCTTTTTGGATGGCTAAGGGGCTCTAGGAAGGGGATCGCTAGAGATGTCGGGAAAGGTGTCAAGTGTGTTCCTAAGATGGTTAGGTTTTGGAAGCCACACTTGTTTCTGAGGAGGAGCTCTCATAGGTTCATCAATCACACCATCTCTCACAGGGGTGACAAGCTTAGTAGAGGTAGTTTTGATAAGCTTAGGAGTGGGTGAAGGTTTCTCTGAAGGTGTCAAACCACTGCACTCACCAACCTTCCCAAAGCGAGCGACACTCCCATCCTTAGTAGCAAAGCCTAACCTCGGTCTGCCAGTTCCCCTCTTAAACTGACTGACCATCATGCCCAATTGGAGTTCACTGCACGACACCCAACTCAAGATAGATCGAAGGTATGTGTTTTCTTCCTTGATTCTTGTCTTGTCATGTCTGCAGGACTCAAGGGCGGATTGCAAACCCTCACAAAGTGTACACTGCATAGGTGTAGGGGCACTCACTAAGCTAGCCTTATCAAGCAAAGCTATCCTAGCGTCTCTCTCTGCTAGCTCAGACTGCAAGCCAGGACAAATGGTACACGCACCCAATAGGGTAGACCTAGATCTCAACTCATCGTGCTCATCTAGCAAGGTGGAGTACTTGGTCTGCAAAGTGGTGATGTTCGACATGTGTAGAGCACACTCATCACATTCAGTCTCGTCAGACACCTCAACTGAAGCTCTAGTAGACCCAAGTTCCCTAAGTGTGCTCTCGTACTTGGATCTAAACTCTATCCTCTCACGAGCTGCCTACCTATGCAACTTATCCTGACTAGCCAAAGCAGCGTTCGGCTCTTCTATCTCAGCGGCAAGATCATCGGTGGAAGGTAGTACCTCAGAAGTAGTGTCATCGCTGATGTCTTTGTCGTCGCTGGTGCCGACCACGTCCTCACCAAGTGCCATGGTGCAGAAGCCTCCTACGGTGTCGGCGATGAAGCATAGCCCGTTCAGCTTGTCCTCGACCCGCCTCTCAGTCTCCTCGTCACTCTAGGAAGATACAACATCGTTGGAGTCATGGTCGAGGTCGCTGAGGGAGGCGAGGAAGGCACGCTACTTGATCTTTGCCTTCTGAAGGTACTTCTTCTTGAGTGCCTCCTTATCGAATCCTCCCTTGGACTTGTACTTGCCGGAGGAGTACTTGCCCTTGCGCCGACCAGAGTGATGGTCACGCGGGCCAGACTCTAATTTGCCCTTCTTGGGGCAACTGGCAATGAAGTGGTCAGGATCGCCACAGTTGTAGCATCCATCCTTGGACACACCATGCTGCCGACTCATACGGTTGTTGTGGAACCACGTGAATCGACTGGCCACAAGGGCCAGCTCCTCATCCCCAAGGCTCTCCACCTGCTCCTCTGTAATAGACAACAAAGAAGATAGAGCAAACATAGCAGGTGAGGAGTTAGAAGCAGAACCACCTCCAGAGACCAGGGCCATGGTGGGTGCACTAGGGTTCTCAATCTTGGCCCGAGTCTGGTGATCAATCTCTATGGACTTGAGCTTGCTGAAGAGATCATCCACGTTGAGTGTCTCGTAGTTGGGCGACTCGATGATTGCCGAGACCTTCACCTCCCAAACCATCTGATCTAAAGCATGTAGTAATTTCAGCGCTCTCTCATGATCACTACAGGGTAGTTGTGCCTTGTTGGCACGCATCTGGTTCACAATTGACTGGAACCTGGAGAACATAGAATCAATGGTCTCTCCAGCCAACTATGTGAAGTCCTCGTACTCTCGCATGTATGTTTCAAATAGTCTGGTCTTCACATGATCGTTGCCCTCATGGAATCTCTCGAGGGTAGACCAGATCTAATGAGCCATAGTCAGATGTCCAACTCGCTCAAACTCACCATGCGAGAGACACGAGAACAAAGCATTTCGAGCTTTGTTGTTCGAATCATGGAACTCCATTTGAATTGGAGTGATCTAGTCAATTGTAGAGTCAAAAATCGCATCAAGGCAAATTTCCCAAACTCGGTAACTGATGCTCTGAAGATACGCAGACATGCTAATCTTCCAGTATGAGTAATTGGTCCCATCGAAGAATAGAGGTTTGCCAACACCTCGTTCCATGTCGCCAACGTGGATTTCAAACTGATTAGGGAATAGAAATCCTTAACTGGCTCAGATACCAATTGTAGGACCGGTAAGGCGACCAGGGGGGTGAATGGGAGCCAGTCAGATTTTGCTTCCAAACTCTAAAAATGAACACTTCACTTCAATTGAGATGAAGCAAGTGCTCAAACCACGAACACATGGTGACCCTTACTCTGATTAAACTTGAAAATCAAGAACACAGTCAAAGTACAAAATCAGTGCGGAACCCTCGCATCAACTGGTGTCTACCTAGAGCGAAAACTAGGAGCTCTAGAATCAGTGCTCAAAACAAATGGCAGCCAAGAGATGCTGAACTAACCAGGTCTCCCCTCTATTTATAGAGGGTTATTATCACTTCCTAGACTACCCCTATTTACAAAGAGCTTATCCACTCCACCGGGGGCGAAATGGACCAACTCCTAGGTTTTCGATCTGACGGCCACGACCTTCACACGGAGTTGCTTCGCCTTGATGCACCCTCCATGATCACACCGTGTGCCGCCACCGGTTCCCTCCGAAACCACCACTGCCGAGTTTTGAGGTCCAAACTCAGCAAAACCCGCCATCTATGAGCACCAAACCTACCGTGAGCACCGCACCTCATGCACGTCCTCCACGATCAAACGCGTGTCCCGCCAGTCCTCGACCATGCCGACAACACGGTCCACTTCACTGTGGGGAACAGATATCCCCCGGGTCCATTGGAAGGCGAAAGGTCCTCACGCGGGGCCTCGGGCCAGTTACCCCGCAAGGCCATCCTTTCGTGGTCCGGGCAAAAGCTACTGGCGGAATGGGCCGATCCAAGAAGGCGACAGACTCGAGCCCAGACATCCCATCAAATCGTGCGCTATCCAAAGAAACCGTCCAACTTTTCGGCGCATGGCGGCCTCAAATGTCGGGGCGAATTAGGGATGAGTCAGCGGGATTTTCGGAAGATCAGTTCAGTCGGTTCACTATTAGTTAGGAAACATGTGATCATCATGTACGTATGGAGCACCCCACGGGCGTGTATATAAGGCCCAGGGGGAACCCCATCATTTTCATTACCATCTACTTATCTCATTAGCTTCTCTCCATTCAGGATACACCGCTTGTAACACACAACATACAGATCCATCCCAGGAAGTAGGGTATTACGCTTCTCCAAGCAGCCTAAACCTGCAGAAATCGTGTGTCTCTCTCTCGTGCGTCCAGCACGAACCATTGAGTTACAATCAACAGCACCGTCCTACCCAAAAGCACCACAAGGGTAACCCTGGGTGTGCGGTCGAACTCTAAACACTAACAGCTGGCACGCCAGGTAGGGGGTGTGTTGTTGATCTAAGCTAGCTCAATGGTCATCACCTCCAAGTGTAAGATCGCCCTTTGCCCCGGAACTATTGTTGGGGACTTGTTCTCAACTGCTTCGGATTAAGAACAAGGCAACACAGAAAAAAGTTAATGGTAAATATTCTTCGTCCTTCGAAGCGTTATTTCCCTTAGGATATAACGATCTTCAGACAAAGGTCATGAAGGACATACCTTCATCATTATAATTTATACCGATAAAAGGAGAAGCACATGAAACATGAGAGAATAACGTGAATAATCATATAACATTATTATGTGTCTTTTATTATATAATCATGAAAGAATAAGAGCAATATTGAATTACATTTGTACCTTCGGCTTGGCAAAAGACAAAGATACAAGCGTGATGCAAGAGCGTGTACCAGTCAGCGTGAACAGTACGGGGGTACTGTTCATCTATTTATAGACACAGGACACAACCTGTGAAGAATTACAATTATGCCCCTCATAAAAGTTTACAACATTGACTCAGACTTTTATGGATTGAAAGGTCATTCTATCTTTAAGTCGGTTTGTTATACCGAAGCTTCATGAAGAGGAACCTTCGGTCATCTCCTGCGGACAGCTTCCGCCGAAGCTGCTTCTTTCTACGGGACCTTCGGCGTGACGGAGCATGGCCCCAATAGTAGCCCCTTTCGCGGCGCTAGATCGTTTTTCGTAACGAGCTTGATCCGTGAAAAAAGTTTCTTAAGCTTTGGGAAGCCGAAGGTCCAAAAAACACCTTCCCTGAGCTTGTTGTCGAGAAACGATTCAGTTTCCGAGCGCGTAGCAGTCCCACTTTGCAGAGTTACTGTTTGGTCTCTGCGGTCCACCGCGCAGCGAGTGCAGGCGACTGTCCGCCTGGTGTAAAAATCCTGGCGTTTCGCCTTCTTACCTGCAGCACTATATAAACAGACGAGTAGGTGTGAAGTTACCACAACATTCATTGCTATTTGCACTGTTTTGCTGCCAAAATTTTTAACCATCGCCGAAGCTTGATTCTCGGAATCGAATGAAGCTCCAACTTGAAGCCTGCTTCGTCAGAAGGAAAAACTTCGGAAGAAAAGAGTATTTAATTTCCTCAAACTCAGAATTAAATGGTCAGAGTGCGCTCTACCGCCAGGGTTGAGCGTGAAGGAGGCGAAGCTGAAGGTTCGGAGACTGTTCCCATCTCCGAAGCAATGCAACGATCCGGACTGGTAACTTCGGAAGAAACCCCCACTGTTGAAGCAGAACAAGCAACTGCCGAAGCAGAAGAAGAGAATATTGAAGAAACTGATCCCGAAGATGATTATCGCATTGCCATGCCCAGTAAGCCCAGCCACTTGGACTTCGGAAGGTCGACCGTTTCGAAGGCTGATCTCTCCAAGATGGTAAAATCAGGTTATTTCAGTGAAAGTCAGAAGAAGCTACTTCGCTTCGGGGGGGGGGGGAAGAAACTACCCCGAAGCCAGAGAAGGATGAAATAGTCATTTTCAAGAGCTTTCTAAAGGCTGGGTTGAGATTCCCCCTTCATAGGATTATTGCAGATGTATTGAAGAGGTTTGGTATATACTTTCATCAGTTGACTCCTAACGCTATCGTTAGGCTTAGTGTTTATATCTGGGCCCTCCGAAGCCAGGCGGTGGAGCTGTTTGCCGACAGCTTTTGTCGAGTTCATGAGCTGCATTACCAGACGAAGGCTAGAAAAGATGGATTACATGATAACTTTGGTTGCTACAATTTTGCCTATCGGAAAACCACAAAGTTTCCTGTAATCAGTTACCGAAGCAAATGGCCGGCAGGCTGGAAATCAGAATGGTTTTATGTGAAAGTTGACGAAGACCAAGAGAAGCTGGTACAAAGCCCTCTTGAATTGATCTTCGGAGAAACAAGACCACGATGCCAAATGTCATTAGAAGGTCCCACTTGGGCTGCACTGGCTGAGTTTAAAATTATTTCAGAGCATATCAGTACTAGGGACCTGGTTCAAGAGTTCTTGGCCTTCAGGGTTTTTCCTACTTTAAAAGAATGGGAAATGCCGAAGCTAGAGGGGGAGAAGAAAGAAGGGGAACTTGTGCGGTTACCTTACTATTACAAGTTTAAGAAATACTTTAAAAAACCTTGCCAAGAATGGCTGGACACAGTTGAAATAATGTGCAATGAAATTCTTGGGAATTACTCGAAAAAAGAAGATCAATTGATGACTGCGGCCTTCAGCACCCGTCCGAAGCGAAGGCTGAATCGAGTGCTGGACGCCCTGGGTTTTGAATACCCTGACTACGAAAATCTGAATAAAGGTGCCGAAGGTCGGAAAAGGAAAAGGGGAGCCGAAGCTTTAAATGAAGATGAGGAAGAACCACCAAAAAAGAAGAATATTCCGAAGAAGAAAATATCATCTCCGAAGCAAAAAGTATCTGACGAAGAGGAGACTCCCGCATCACGCTCTGCCACTGACGTGGAAGAGATTTTAAAGGTAATGACTGAATCCCTGCCTGCGAAGCTAAGTCCATTGGGGCCTCAACTGACAAAGTTTTTTCAGAAGGAAAAGGAGCCCGAAAAAACGAAGAAAATAACTAAAACAAAGAGACAAAGAATCATCGCAGTGACAGAAGTCATTGACAAGACACCACCGAGAGCTTCAGCTCAAAAGATACCAGCGGCTGAAGAAATAACAAATATTGAAATCCCACCTTCGGAGGTCGCAGCTGCCGAAGCTACCTCACCTGAAGGTTTGCACTTGGAAAGCACAATTGAACATATCGACAAAATACTGCTAGACATGGCCACAGAAGAAGCTGCTGCTGCCGCCGAAGAGGCCATGGCCGCAGTGTCTGGGAAAGGAAAGGAAACTGTTGACGAAGCTTCAGAGGACGAAGCCTTCATGTTCCAAAATTTAGTTGGAGAAGAATTATCAAAAACCGAAATGGAAGAGCTTAAAGAGTATGCCAAATCCTGCGGATATAAACCAGGAGCACTCCTCTTCGGGGGTATTGACGATGAAAAATTAGACTGCATTCGGGATCAAACTGGAGCTAAGGTCATCGGTACTCTATCAAAGAGTATCGGTTTTCCGAAGCTGGAAATGGACATTAGCCACTACCGACGACAACATATCGTTGGTAGTTTATTTTATTCCAATTTCAAGGTGAACTACTATTCCCTTGACTTTTATTGTTTTCAATAATGTAGACCTATCTTAACGAAGGTTGTTTACGTGCAGAGTATGCTGCTGAGCAAGGCTTTGAAAATGCAGCAAGATCTGGAAGACAAAAAACACGAGGTTATAATTGAAAATTTAGAGAGCAAAATAAAAGAGCAATTAGCTACTATTGAAAAGAAGAACTTTGAGCTTCAGGCAACTGAAGGCTTATTGGCAGAAGCCGAAGCTAAAATAGCGGAATTGAATACGAAGCTTCTCTGCCAATCTGAACAGTTTGAACAAGAAAAGCAAGAACTAAATGCAAAACTTGAAGCCGAAGTCCAAGAAAATTCAGTTTTGAAAAAATTATTGGCAAGCCTTCAAGATAAATGTTTGGAATTTAGCAACAAATGTATTGAACGACTGAGAAAAATCTTCCACTCAGTTGGAGCTAGCAGTGAGAAATTCACCCCGTCAGCTGAAGATTTACCAAAGACCTTCGAACATATTGAAGGTGAAATTGATGAGCTTGACGAAGTTATAGCCGGGCACGGTGACTTCTGTGCCTGGGTAGCTTCTCGGGGCACTGCTGCTGCCTTCTTAAAAGCTGGCTGTGATCATGGAAAAATTGTCAATAGGCCCAATTTCACTCTATCACCAACAATTTTAGATGATATTCCTGACCTCGCCCGAAGCATTTCTAACAGATTTGTAAAGATGATATGGACAAAAGGCGGGCGAGAAAAGGCTGGAGACGAAGCTCGGAGTCATCTTGGACCAGTAAGAAGTCATACCTTGTGCTTACCTTTTCCTTCAATCTTGGTTTTGACCCACAACAACTTAATTCATGTAGGATGACGAAGCTGAAGCTGATGCTTGAAAAATATGCAGCCGAAGCTGAAGCCCAGTGAAGACCAGTAGGAGTAGACTGTAGAAAAAACTCAAAAGACTTTTGTAATATCTTTTGTAAATACAGCTAAACTGTTCTTAATGAACTTTGTTCATACCTTATAATATATTCTTACCCCTCCATCAATGTATAAAGCGCTTTGATGTGGACGAAATTAGTATTTTGAGCCGAAGGCGAAAAAAAACACCTTCCCTTCTTTTCGTACACAGCAAAGCATAAAAAACAACATTGCCCTTTCTTCCGAAGCTCTCCTTTTTGTACGCGAAGAAGCTCTTCTCTTATGCCGAAGCAACCACTTATGCCATGATGATGATTATCCTATATATGCCTGGATGAATGTTTATGAATGCAAATGCTATGATGTGATGTGCGAATGGATGTCCAAACACATATCCGAAGCCATACCCTCAGCCATTATTTCCTTAGAAACAATCACACATCAGCTCTGCATTCCCTTAGGAACGACTTTGGAGCTTCTTCGCCTTTTACTTTCGGCGGAATCAGTGTTGACTTTTCGCTGTAAGCTCTGCATTCCCTTAGGAACGACTTTGGAGCTTCTTCGCTTTTTCAGTTTTCGGCACTCAATGGTGCGTTCTTAGCTTTTACATTTACATTCCTTGGGGGATTTTGCTCTTATAGAACTAAAAAAGGAAATTACATATGATGGCCCCATTAAAAACCTTTCTCCCCCTTTAGAAAGGAAAAGGGTGCCATGAAAAAGAAAAGAAAAGACATAAAAAGTTACATCAAGTTACACATAATATCGCCGAAGCTCATCCGCATTCCAAGATCTTGGAATATCGTTGCCGTCCATGTCCTTCAATCTGTATGAACCAGGTCTTGACGAAGATGCTACTAAGAAAGGTCCCTCCCATTTCAACTGTAACTTGCCCACTGTGTCTGGGTTGGCCACTCTCCGAAGCACCAAGTGTCCCGGCTCAATATTCTTTAGCCGAACTTTTCTATCTCGCCATTTGACTGTTTCGGCTTGGTATTTATTGATATTCTCCACAGCTTGAAGCCTGATCCCTTCTAAAGCATCTTTTTCCACAAAACAAGCATCTTCAGGACCTGATTCTATCGAAGCTACTACTCTTATTGATCCAGTTTTAGCTTCTTCCGGAGTTATTGCTTCGTCACCGAATAATAACTTGAATGGAGTAAAGCCTGTAGACCTTGATGTTGTTGTATTGTAGCTCCACACCACTTTAGTTAACTGATTTGGCCACTTTCCCCTGGGTTGATTGAAGATTAACTTCATTATTCCTGTCGTTATAATGCCGTTGGCTCTTTCAACGAGCCCATTTGACTCCGGATGCCTGACTGATGCAAAATGGATCTTCGTACCAATTTGATCACAGAAATTTCTGAAAGCTTCGGAGTCGAATTGTGTTCCATTATCTACAGTGATGGCCTTCGGTACCCCGAAACGACAAACAATATTCTGCCAGAAAAACTTTTGGACAGTGGCCGAAGTTATTGTGGCTAGTGGCTTTGCCTCAATCCATTTAGAAAAATACTCCACAGCCACTATAACATATCTTAAATTCCCTTGAGCCGGTGGTAATGGACCTAACAAGTCAAGGCCCCACCTTTGCAATGGCCAGGTGGGTTGTATGAGCTGTGTTAAAGACGAAGGTTGTTTTTGATCTCTTGCACATTTCTGACAGCCTTCGCACTTTTGAACTAATTCCGCTGCATCCGAAGCTGCCTTCGGCCAATAAAACCCTTGGCGAAAAACTTTTCCAAGTAACAGCCTAGATCCAATGTGAGATCCACACAGGCCTGCATGTATTTCTTTCATCAACTCTATACCTTCGGTTCTAGATAAACACTTGAGTAGCGGAGCGCAAACTCCATGCTTGTACAACTCCCCTTCTATCATGACATATGGACGAGCTCTTGCCTCTATCCTCCTGTTATAAGCTTCGTCATCTGAAAGGAACTTACCCTGAAGGTAAGAGATGATCTCAGTTCTCCAATCTTCGCTATAAACAGGAGATATGTTGAGGACTGCTCTTTCAAGGAGTTCCACTGAAGGTGCCTTTATTGTTTCGAAAAACACATCCGAAGGTAAAGGCAGCCCCTGTGCTGCTGACTTAGCTAGCAAATCAGCATGCTCATTTTGTCCTCGAGGGATATTTTTGACAGAAAATCCTTCGAAGGAAGCTTCGATTCTTCGGACCGTGTCTAGATATTTTTCAAGCTTCGGATCTTTAGCCTTGCAACTCTTGTCGATATGACCCGAAACAACCTGGGAATCAGTTTTAAGGATCGCCCTTCTGATTCCCATTGCTTTTAATTTCCGAAGGCCCAGGAGTAGGGCTTCGTACTCAGTAATATTGTTTGTACAGCTAAAATCAAGTCTTGCCGCATAACAAGTTTTAACTTTGGATGGTGAGACCAACACAGCGGCTGCTCCTGCTCCGAAGGTTCCCCAAGACCCATCGCAAAACACTGTCCACACTTCGGCATCTTTATTTGTTTCTTCATCCTGAGCCCC
Source organism: Zea luxurians (assembly GCA_029449295.1). Classification (NCBI taxonomy): domain Eukaryota; kingdom Viridiplantae; phylum Streptophyta; class Magnoliopsida; order Poales; family Poaceae; genus Zea; species Zea luxurians. The sequence continues at coordinate 11,461,769 of JAOPSE010000007.1, forward strand.
TGGCGTCCAATCGGCAATGAAATATGCCAACGCTTGAGACTGGATCGAGGATCTATGCACATAATCAATGCAAAATTCATTGAGCTCTGCAGCCCATTTTCCAATCCGTCCAGTAGCTTCTCTATTTCTCATAATATCCTTCAACGGTTGCGAAGAAGGAACAATAATATTATATGCTTGAAAATAATGCCGAAGTTTCCTGGATGCCATCAAAACAGCATATAATACCTTCTCCAATTCTGTATAGTTTTTCTTTGACACACTAAGGACTTCAGATACAAAATACACTGGAACCTGCTTCTTGACTTGGCCATCGAGCTTCTCCTGGACAAGTGCTGCACTTACTGCTGAGTGCGAAGCTGCCACGTATAACAACAAAGGAGCCCCTGGCGTTGGTGGAGTTAATGTTGTTAAATCTATCAAATATTGCTTCAGTTCTTCAAAGGCTTTTTGTTGATTTGATCCCCATTGAAAGACTTCGGCTGATTTTAGCACTTCGAAGAATGGTAAATTTCTTTCTGCTGATCTGGATATGAATCTATTGAGAGATGCCAGCCTCCCTGCCAATCTTTGGGCCCCCTTTCTTGTAGTTGGTGGCTCCATTCGAAGTATAGCTTCAATTTTACTTGGATTAGCTTCAATTCCCTTTGTTGAAACCAAGCATCCAAGAAATTTCCCCTTCTTTACTCCGAAGACATATTTTTCTGGATTCAGCTTTAAGCCAGCTTGTCTGAAACTGGCGAAGGTCTCCTGCAAATCAGCAATATGATTTTCCTGTTTCGTGCTTTTTACAATGATGTCATCAACATAAGTTAGCACATTTCTGCCTATCTGAGACTGGAGGACCTTCACAGTCATTCTGCTGAAACTTCCTCCAGCGTTTTTGAGCCCCTCAGGCATCCGAAGATAGCAATATGTGCCACTTGGGGTTATGAAGCTAGTCTTCGGCTCATCTTCCTTCTTCATCCAGATTTGGTGATAGCCTGAGTAACAGTCTAGCAGACTCATGAGCTCTGAAGAAGCTGCTGCATCAACTAAAGAGTCTATCCTTGGCAATGGGAATTCGTCCTTCGGACAAGCCTTGTTGAGATCTGTAAAATCGATACACATTCTCCACTTGCCGTTGGCCTTCTTTACCATAACAGTGTTAGCTAGCCATTCTGGGTACTTTACTTCTCTGATAACTCCTGCACTGAGGAGTCTTTTTACTTCATTACGAGCACCTTCGGCCTTATCATCAGACATTTTCCGAAGCCTCTGCTTTCTGGGTCTGAAGGATGGGTCAACATTGAGCGAGTGTTCAATAACATCCCGATTTACTCCGCAGAGGTCATTAGCTGACCATGCAAAAACATCTTTGTTGTTGAACAAAAACCTTATCAAGGTTTTCTCCTGGTCTTCGGATAATTGAGAGCCCAACAACACCTTCTGCTCTGCTATGTCCTCACATAAGAGCATGGGCTTCGGCTGATCTGCTGAAGCTGCTTTCTCCCTTCTGAATTTGTACTGTTCACAAGCTTCAGCTCCATCTATGTTATGGATTGCTTTGGAGTCAGTCCAGCTTCCTTCGGCCCTTCTGGCAGCTTCCTGACTTCCATGAATAGCGATGGGTCCTTGATCCGAAGGTATCTTCATGCAAAGATAGGCAGGATGAAGGATTGCTTCGAAAGCATTGAGGGTGCCACGACCAATAATTGCGTTGTAAGGGTATTCCATGTCAACAATGTCAAACACAACTTGCTCAGTTCTAGTGTTGTTGATGAACCCGAAGGTCACTGACATGGTGATCTTGCCCAGCGCTACAATCTGTCTTCCTCCGAAGCCACAGAGAGGGTGCGTAGCATCATGAATCTTATCTTTTGGCTCTTGCATTTGCCTGAAGGCCTTAGCAAATATGATATCAGCTGCACTACCTGTATCAACCAAGACATTGTGGACCAGAAATCCTTTGATAACACAAGAGATAACCATGGCATCGTTGTGTGGGTAATCCTTGAGTTGAAGGTCCTCTTGGGAGAAGGTAATAGGAATGTGAGACCATCTCGACTTGATGAAGGGTCCTTGCACCCCAACATGCTGTACCCTTCTCTGTGCTTCCTTCTTCTGCTTCTTGTTGGCTGGCTCTGAACATGAACCGCCTGTTATCGGAAGAAGCAGCTTCGGAACCGAAGCAGCTCCAGCTTGATCGTTGAACGAAGCCATCAGCTCAAAAAAGTGGAAGTGAGTTCACCGGAGGTGGGCGCCAATGTTGGGGACTTGTTCTCAACTGCTTCGGATTAAGAACAAGGCAACACAGAAAAAAGTTAATGGTAAATATTCTTCGTCCTTCGAAGCGTTATTTCCCTTAGGATATAACGATCTTCAGACGAAGGTCATGAAGGACATACCTTCATCATTATAATTTATACCGATAAAAGGAGAAGCACATGAAACATGAGAGAATAACGTGAATAATCATATAACATTATTATGTGTCTTTTATTATATAATCATGAAAGAATAAGAGCAATATTGAATTACATTTGTACCTTCGGCTTGGCAAAAGACAAAGATACAAGCGTGATGCAAGAGCGTGTACCAGTCAGCGTGAACAGTACGGGGGTACTGTTCATCTATTTATAGACACAGGACACAGCCTGTGAAGAATTACAATTATGCCCCTCATAAAAGTTTACAACATTGACTCAGACCTTTATGGATTGAAAGGTCATTCTATCTTTAAGTCGGTTTGTTATACCGAAGCTTCATGAAGAGGAACCTTCGGTCATCTCCTGCGGACAGCTTCCGCCGAAGCTGCTTCTTTCTACGGGACCTTCGGCGTGACGGAGCATGGCCCCAACAACTATGTTCTGCTTTGGAACCATCTCGTCCATAGCAAATGAACAGGGAACTTTGCACCACGTGGCAGATTCACTGGAGAAGAAGCTTTCCTCGGAGATCTCGAGAGAAGCCAAAGCAGAACAGCAGGTGGCCCCACCACATGCATCTCGGGGGAAGGTGGCCCCTCACAAACCAAAGGTTGGGAGCTTGCCTACCCAAAGAACTCCGCTGTCCACCTCGCCCACAAAGGAGTGGACATGAATCACTCGAAATAAGGAAGCAAACATCCCGAGTCAGGGGACGAGAACACACCGAGCCATCTTTTCGGTGCCTTTGCCTTCAAAGGTGGACGAAAAGAAGGTCATCATCACGCCAGCTCCTTTCTACCCCGACGTCCTCTTTATCGGGGGGAGATTGGAGTCAGCACCCATCTCCGATGATGAGCCTACCATGCAAGGGGAAGAACCTCCCCAGTGTGAAGCGCGACGATGGAGGAACAGACGTCAGAACATACGGCAACATCATGAAGCTGGGGAACAAGATCCGGTGCAGCCTGTATCCTGAGACGAAGCCTCAGAAGTGGGAGAAACTCCTGACAAGCGAGTGCACCGAGAAAGGCGGAACTCTCGTCGTCGCAATCGCCAACAAGCTCAAGACCGAGAGCAAGAACAAGCCAAGCAAGATGCAAGGCTGCGCCGAGAGAACCCTCTTTTCGCTCGGAACCTATACCCCGACTTTGCTCGTGCAATGAACATGCCGAGTGAAGTCGAAGAGGAACTGGCCCAGATAGCTGACGGCCTCTCGCTAACCCCAGACGTGGAAGGCTACCAGTGGTTGCTTACTCAAGCAGCTAATCACCTTCTACCCATCGCTCATCCTTCGAACGACCTACGTCATGCCATCAACAGCCGGCAAGACGCGCGGAGCTCCATCAACGCTTCACGTGACTGATGACACGAAAGTGAGATAAGGCACCGAGAGGAGTATCACCAGGATCACGGCATCCCAGCACGAAGTTGCGCCACCCGAGCTGAGTCAGCTGCAACCTCGACTAGTGGGCCGTTCCAGGGACGGTCGAGACAACATACTACCGACTCCCCTCCCCGGGACCGACAACACGAACGCCGACAGGAAGATACATGTGGGGTCTCCGCGCTTACTCCACATCTCTAGGCCTCCCAACTTCAAGGTCTCCAACATTGACAAATACGAGCCCAAGCAGGACTTGGGTGGCTGGTTGGCCGTCTACACGACTGCTGCCCGGGCCGCCGGAGCAAGAGAGGACGTGATGATGACGTACTTACCCATTGTCCTAGGGAAAGATGCGCTGCAGTGGCTTCGACATCTACCCCAACACTGCATCGACGATTGGAGTGACTTCAGTCGGTGTTTCATCACCAATTTCCAGCCCCTCTCTGACAAGCCGGCACAGCCATGGGACCTCAAATCCATCAGGCGCCAGAACAATGAGACCCTCCGGTCATACCTTAAGAGGTTTTAGACAATGAGGAACCGCATCTCCGAAGTTGCCGAGGTGGTGGTGATTGACGACTTCTATCGGGGATCCAATGACTCGGCCTTTGTCCGAGCCATACTCCAGAAAGCACCTGCCACCTCGGAACAATTGTTCTAGGAGGCAGACCTCTACATTACCGCGGATGAACGGGCCCAACACCTCATCGGAGGCACAAAACCTGCGCCATCGGCGCCACGGCGAGATGCGAACCAACAGCCAGACAGGTGCTGGGAGAAGAGGCCCCGCGAGGAGGTGCACACTGCCGGGCCACCCGTCGCTCGAGCCCGTGGTGTACGCTGCGGAGGGGTACGAACACTAGATGAAATCCTCGACGCCCAGTGCCTGTACTACAAGGACATGCGCCACACCCTACGGAACTGCATGGACTTCAAGCACCCTATCGAGCATGGCCGACCATTCTAGCCTCTACCGCCTCCCCCACCGTGAGGAGAGCCTGGCGAGCCTAGGAAGCCTTAGCAGCAGGAAGGAGGAGGGGGTGGAGCTTTTCCACGCGTTGACAGGGAGGTCAATGTCATCTTCAGAGGGCACGGAGCACAAGAGAACATGAGGCAGCAAAAGCTCAACGACTGGCAGGTCCTGGTGGCCACCACTAGTGCCCTAGCTCCTTACTGGCAGTCGGAGCAAGCGACAACCTTCAACCGAGCTGATCAATGGCTCAACTTTAATCATCCCGGCAAATACCTGCTCCTTATTGATTCGGTGATCCGAGAAAGCCGGGTGAAGAAAGTATTAGTTGACGAGGGAAGCAGCATCAATGTCACCTTCCCCGGACGCTCCAGGCCCTAGGGGTCGCACTCAAAGACCTCACCGAGTTAGATACTCCCTTCTTCCGCTCGGGCACATCTACCTATCCTTCATGTTCGGGACCCCAAAGAACTACAGAACCGAGTTCCTGAGGTTCAAGGTGGCGCGCTTCGACTGCGGATACAACACCATCATCGGAAGGCCAGGACTGGCGAAGTTCATGGCTATTTCACATTACCCGTACATGATACTGAAAATGTCAGGACCTCAAGGAATCATCACTGTGTGCGCTGACTTCAAAGGCGTCATAGAGTGCTTCCGGGGAGCCATTCAAACAGCTCTCACTACTGGGCCCCTGGCAGCTCTTCCCGTGCAGGCGGACACCAGGCTAGAGGAGGAAAATCTCACAATACCCACTAATGAAGCTCAGGCCGTGACCTCTATATGGCCGACTGAAGAAACTAAGAGGATTAATCTGGAATTCTCTGATGAATGCAAGGCTGCCATCATCAGCTCTAGCTTTGATGACAAATAGGAAAGCGCGCTCGTCCGGTTCCTGCAAGATAACCGGGACGTATTCGCATGGCAACCTATGAATATGCCGGGAGTCCCGAGAGAACTGGCCGAGCACAAACTGAAGGTGTATCCGCAAGCAAGGCCGATTCGACAGAAGCTATGTCATTTCAAGCTAGATAAAAGGGAAGCAATTCACACCGAGTTAGCTCGCTTAGTGTCAGCAGGGTTCATTAGGGAGGTACTGCACCCTGAGTGGCTAGCAAATCCTGTTCTTGTACTCAAAAATAATAAAGTCGATTGGCGCATGTGCGTCGACTATACTGATCTCAACAAACATTGTCCGAAGGATCCCTTCGGGCTCCCTAGAATAGATCAGGTAGTTGACTCGACAGCTGGCTGCTCTATGCTCTCCTTCCTAGACTGCTACTCCGAATATCATCAGATTAGCCTCGCAAAAGAAGATGAGAAGACTGCTTTCATCACCCCATTTGGAGCTTTCTACTATACCTGCATGTCGTTCGGCCTCAAGAACGCTGGAGCGACTTACTAGAGAGCCATCCAAACATGCTTAGCCAATCACTAGGGCAAGAGGGTGGAGGCTTACGTCGATGATGTGGTTATCAAGATAGAAAACTCAGAAAACTTCATCAGGAATTTGCAGCTAGTCTTCAATAGCCTGAGGTGCTACCGGTGGAAGCTAAATCCAGAAAAGTGTGTCTTCGGAGTGCCAGCCAGAAAGCTGCTTGGATTCACCATCAATTATCGAGGAATTGAAGCAAATCCGGAGAAGATCGAAACCATCATGAGGATGGAAGCGCCGCGGTCACAAAAGAAGGTGCAAAGGCTCACTAGGTGCATGGCAGCGCTGAGCAGGTTCATATCAAGGCTAGGCGAGAAAGGAATGCCATCCTATAAATTACTGAAGAAGGTGGACATGTTTCAGTGGACCACAGAGGCACAGGAGGCTCTAGAGGCACTGAAGAAGTTCTTGACCACTCCGCCAGTACTCAAGCCACCACGCCGAGCTACGCCCGGTCAGCCGGCAGAAGATCTACTCCTGTATATCTCCTGCCCGACTCACGTGGTAATCACCATGTTAGTAGTCGAGCGGGCAGAGGAGGGGCACGCATACCCGGTGCAGCATCCAGTCTATTTCATTAGCGAAGTCCTTGTGCCCTCAAAGATAAGGTATCCTCAAGTCCAAAAGCTATTGTACGCGGTACTTCTAACCGCTCGCAAGCTCCAGCACTACTTTGACGACCACAAAGTCATAGTAGTCATAGGATTTCCTATAGGTGATATTCTTCACAACAAAGAAGCTATTGGAAGGATAGCCAAGTGGGCATGCGAGCTTAGAGCTCACGACATAGAGTTCCGACCCCGCACGACGATAAAGACTCAGGCACTGGTTGACTTCATATCAGAATGGACTGAGCACTAGGTCCTAGAAAGCCTAGAAGTTGCTGAAGTATGGAGAATGTACTTTGATGGCTCGCTGAAGCGGCAAGGAGTGGGTGCAGGGATTCTCTTCATTTCTCCTAGAGGAGAGCAACTCAAGTATGCACTCATGCTTTTGTTTCCGGCATCCAATAACGTAGCAGAGTACGAAGCACTGGTCCATGGGCTGAGCATCGCTGTTTCACCCGGCATCAAGAAGCTAATTGTGTATGATGATTCACTGGTAGTCATAAGTCAAATAAACAAAGATAGGGACTCCTCAACCGACTCAATGGGCAAATACTGTACAACCATGCGTAAGTTGGAAGACAAGTTCGAAGGATTGGAGTTCCATCACGTGGAAAGGGATCGCAATGCAGTGGCTAACGCATTGTCGAAGCTGGGGTCTAGTCGGACCTAAGCTCCGCCTAGGATCTTCGTCCAAGAAATACAACAACCAAGCATCGTCATGGATCAGGTGGAAGAATGCAACGCCCTGAGTCAGCGAGAGGTAGATCCCAATGACTGGAGGGAGCCAATCATCAGGTACATAAAGAACGAAGAGGAACCGGATGATAAGGCTGCAGCAGAACGCATTGCAAGATAGTCAACCCACTGCACCATCATAGGGGGCCTGCTGTATAGAAGAGGCGCAGGAGGGGTCCTCATGAAGTGCATCCACTCGGCCACCGAGAGACATCTGTTAGATGAAATTCATGTAGGGCAGTGTGGCGTGCATGCTGCATCAAGGACTCTAGTGGGAAAAGCTTTCAGATCCGAGTTTTACTGGCCAACCTCCAAGAGTGATGCTGACGAGTTAGTCTAGAAGTGCAATACGTGCTAGTTCTTGTCAAAACAACAGCATTTACCCGCGCAGCTGCTGCAAACTATTCCTGGAACCTGGTCGTTTGCATGCTAGGGGCTGGACATGATCGGACCTTTCAAGAAAACTCAAGGAGGTTATACTCATAAACTGGTTGCCATTGACAAATTTACAAAGTGGATAGAATACAAGCCCATTGCTTCCTTGACCTCAGCAAAGGCAGTGGAATTTATCCAGGAGATAAAGTTCAAGTTCGAAATACCAAATAGCATCATCACTGACCTAGGATCCAACTTCACCAGCTCAGAGTTCTTCCATTTCTGTGAACAAAGGAGCATCTAGATCAAGTACGCATCAGTGGCACACCCAAGAGCTAATGGGCAGGTGGAAAGAGCCAATGAAATGATACTGGATGCACTTAGAAAAAGGTATTTGACAAGAGCGAGAAGCTTGCGGGGAAGTGGATCAGGGAACTGCCATACGTGGTCTAGAGCCTACGAACCCAGCCTAGCCGAGCTCTGCATGGAAACACCCCATTTTTCATGGTGTATGGGTCGGAGGCGGTGCTACCCGCCGATCTGATCTTTGGGGCGCCTAGGCTGACCTTTGAAAGCATAGCTGAGGCAGAAGCAACCAGGCTAGAGGACATTGATGTGCTAGAGGAGTGTAACACCCCTGGTGTTACTGTCACTAAAATTTGAGCATAACATCATGAGCATGCCACATCATGTGATTGTTACACTTAGAATGCATTCCCTAGGAAAAAAAATCAAACAAGTTGTATTGATGTGACATGTCATGGGTAAAACCCTAGGGTGGGATACTTAACCCTAAACTAAGCTTAGGGTGTCAATAAAGCCCAAATGAGTTAAATTCTCAAAACTTATTAGATATGGTCATGAGATATCAACTTTAATAGGATTTGATAGCAACCAAACCCTAGAAGTACCAAAAAACCCTAAATAGACCTTTGAAAAACCCTAGACTGAAACCCTAGGGGGTTATATGCAAATGTGCACACTTTTGGACCTAAGTGCAAAAACCAAGGTGTTTGGGTACCTCAAGTCATATGGTTCCCATGCTTGAAGATTTACAAGTCAAAGGAGGTGAATTGGACTTATTTGCAAAAAGCACCACTTAAATCCTATTAAGTGAAGTCTGAATTTTAGTGAATGGGGTCAACTTTGAAGCCCTGCACCTTTAAATTCATAAGGAGTTTGCCCTAGGTCAACACATCAAACTTATAGAGCTATATAAGGAGAACAAATTCTATTAAGTAAGTAAGCCTTAAAGCTACATGGAAATAGGAGAAAAATAGACCTGAAGATGGTCTGTCAGTCGAACACAACCCTGAAACTAGACTGATAGTAACCTAGGACCCAGTTTGAGGGCTATTTTGAGCATGATCTAATGAGAATTGAAGCATGGTGACTATAGGGAAATTAAAGCCTGATTGTAGGAGAACAACCTTGCTAAAGGTGGATTAGCAAGTTGTCACATGGAAATTTGAGATCTGGGCTCTGCAAATAGCTCTGTCAGACAAACTAATGAAGCCTCTGATGGTACAGTGCAGTGAAGGAGATCAGGTGCAGTGCACCTCGCCGCCGGTGACCTTGCGCCCAGATCCACGCCGGCATCGTGATTCACGCCCGGTCGAACACGAATAACGCCCCTCGGTAAGAAATATCGCGCCGTAGATAACCTCCGGCCACTGTTCTCACCGGCCGTCGTGTCCTGCCATGGTTAATCAAGCTGGCATCACTGGGGTTCGCTGTTATCTGGCTCGGCTATGAACCTCAAAGCCGTACCACGTTGCAGTGAGTCACCGTAAGCCGCTCTATATCACTGGCTCGTCGCCGGTGAGTTTGCCACGGTGAAAGCCACTAATCGTGTGCGCCAGTGTCCCTCCTCCTCTCCGGCCGCCGCGTGTCTCCATCCAATTCACTAGCCACCGCTTAAGCATGCTATAAATTGAGCACACCCTCGGCTCCGTTAGGTAGTCAAGCACCTAATCTAGTAACTCATGCCTCCGATTACCCACCAGAGCGCGCCAATTTCAAAGTTCCCCAAATCGATTTCTGCCACCGTGAAAAAGCCCTCGCCGTGGATAGCCTGTTCCAGGTCTAATCATACTCTCTACTCTCCCGTTTCAGCATCCTTAGGTTCTCCTGATGCTCCTTGAACCGTTCGATTGAGCTAGGTTGCCCTAGATCACCGGGAACACTTCTGTTCCTCCTTTGTCTACGCTGTCTACGTGGACCGGACGATTTAGAGCTCCACTAGTGAAATTGATTGAGGGGAAACGCTTGATAGGTGTTGAATTATGTCTCAACCAAATTAGAGCACCAGTCCTTAAGTATCTTGGCCGGTATGAGTTCGCTGGAGTTCTGTTCTCCGCCGCTCTCTATCGTGGACCTCAGGGTGTGAAAGAATAGAAGTGTAGGGGGTTTTTCGGAAAGGTCAGTGAGACAAACAAATAGTGCGCGGGTTCCTTACTAGATTTTCAAATTGCCGAGGACTTTGGTGCAAAACCGACGCGCGGACGCATGCACGGGCACATTCTGCCTAGGCTAGGCCGGCTTGGGCCAGTTTCGGCCCAGTACTATTGGCTCTTTTTCTTTTTCCTTTTCTACCAGAGTTAGAGAATTCCTAGAAAATAGTAGAAAAATGCTAAAAATACCAGACCAATTTTGCTAGGCTACTAATTTTCTATAGTATTTAATACAAAATAGTTCATGATTTTTAGTTCAAATAGGGAATTATGGGGTATTTAAATAGCCAAAATTCATACTTCTAGAATTTTAGAAAGTAATTAATAATTCCAAAAATCACCAAACTTTTTAGATAAGCTTTAAATATTATTTAGAAGCCTTGGGTAAAGTTTGGCATGATTTGGACCATGTTTGGTACCTAGAACCCAAAACCCTAGTCCCCTACCCATGAACTTCACTATAGACTCCAAAAACCCTAGTTTCCTGGAGATCCGTGAAGAAAAGTTATATTCAAGAACTAAGATAATATAATTTTACTATCTTTGCATCTTCATGAGCATTACATGAGCATTCATGATTATATATGGCTATCTATAGAGAACGAAGAAGAGACAGAAGTTGAAGAAGCAAGGACTACACCACCACCACCTGAAGAACCTCAAGCAGGGAATTGCTTTTATTTTGACATCTGTGGAGCAGAGCCTGACTCGCCTATAACACAAGGCAAGCCCCGATGCATTTGCCACCTCCTTGCTATTTTAAAATCTTTCTCACTTACTTGATGCATTAAGTAATAGGAGTTGCGTGCTAAACAAATTGATGCATTTCCTTCCTTGAGAATTTGATTACCTTTCCTTGATCCCCTGTTTTATAAAAAGGTTTTTCTTATGCTTAGCTTTGCTCTAGAAAAACAAAATGGTTTTGTTTTGATAAAGGATGATGCTTCAAAGTGGGTGGGATGTTTTTAGAAATAAAACTTGATGGTGGATCCATCATGGCCGTGATGGGTTCAACATCGGAAAAGATGTACCTCTGCCAGGTATCAAACTTTGGGTTTGAAATGATAAAGTTGAGACCGGGCGGGTGACTTGCACGAGGAGAGAGTCTCAGTGTAGTGTCTCCGTCTGAGTCGATTAAGGACCTTGTCGATGTAGGCTTATTGATCGAGGACCCTTTAACTGGTCACATGCCTCATCATGGGTAAGCTTTGCCTTGGGCAGATTAATACTAGAATAAGATAACACACAATGGGAGTGGAGAGATGGCGAGAGTAGCATGTACCCTCCATGGCAAGAGGCTGTACGGTGGTGTATCTGTGCTCTCGGTTGGCATGAACCTAATCTGGTCTTAAGAACCCCGGTGGCGAGTTGACATATGCAAGGGTTAAGTGCTACATATGTCGTGTGATTGGAGATCCTCAGCTGAGTATTAATCGATTTGGATCACCGTTACTTCTCAGACATGAAGACTTGGTCATTGCCCTACACGTAGCATTCCAGTGAATATGAAGGGTTGATAAGAAATTGGCTAGTATAGGTCAAGTGATTGAACTAGGGTAGAAAGAACTCTAGACACAGGTAACTTAACCTGACAAGTAAAACTGGATTTTTAAGGATCCACTATTAGTAAGCATTTCTGCAAACAAAGTCTTTGATTCTTGATAAGCCACACCTTGATCCCCCAAAAGCCAGCATATCCTTGAGAGTCTTTTTTTTGACGGGTAAGACTTGCGAAAGTACACTTTATACTCAGGGCTTTGTCCCATGTTGTTTTAGGTGAGGAAGCAGCAAATTTTTGTTCCAAGGTGGTGCCGAAAGAAGAAAATCAAGACTGAAGCCACGGGAGGAGGTGTCCTCCATTAAATACTTTTGTTTAATATTACTCGGGAGGGGTTTTTGCCTCCCATGTGTGTAATAATATTACTCCAGCACTCTTATATTTGCTCTGGTCTGTAATAATACTACTCTTTCTCTACTTTAAAATAAAATAAAGTTATTGTAACTACTTCCGCATACTTGTTCCTCCGATGTGTTGTAATATCTGCGTGACGGGTGAAACGCTCTTGGGCAAGGTAAAGAATTCAGATACCGAACTTGTCAAGTGATCAGGTGCACCTGCAGGGTTGTCCAAGGTCCGATGGATAAGGACAACTATAGGTGGGCCTAGTGACTTGGGAGGTTCCATCACAAGGAGGAACGACTAAACACGACAATTCAGTCCGCTAGATACCAGCAGACTTTGAGGCGCTACCACGACAAAGTTGTGTGACACCGAGCCTTTGCAGTGGGAGACTTGGTCCTCCGGTGAGTACTAACGAGGGAGGGACAGCACAAACTGTCACCACCATGGGAAGGACCGTTCGTCGTGGCAGAAGTCACACGGCCGGGATCCTACCGGCTTACTCAGATGGACGACACCTAAGTGGGGAACTCATGGAATATCGAGCACCTCAGAAAGTTCTACCCTTAGTGATACCTCAAAAGTCTCGAGGGCAAGTTGTACTCTATAATCAGAAGGTTTCATCATCAATAAAGCTTTCATCTTCCAAAGGCATTTAAGTTCTTGATTGACAACTGACTTAGATTGGGCTCAACTCGAAATCAGCATAACACAACTTAGGGTAATCACTATGCCCTACTAACAGAGCAATCGGCTTAAGTCGGAAACGCCTTAAGTCAGTGCGACATGCTCACACTTACATGACTTAGGGTGATCACTATGCCCTACTAACGGAGCAATCGGCTTAAGTTGGAAACACCTTAAGTTGGTGCGACATGCTCACGCTTACATGACTTAGGGTGATCACTATGTCGTACTAACTGAGCAATCGGCTTAAGTCGGTGCAACATGCTCATGCGAACACGAATTAGGGTGATCACTATACCCTAGTAGCAAAATAGCCAACTCAAATAAGGAGTACTTCGAAAAAGAAATATTTTGCTTACGGTGTTAGGGGTGTTTTCAGCACCTTGCTGACAGAACAATCAGTTCAAACATAACAATTACACGTGCATAGAATTCATGTTACACTTTTCTTCTAAAAAGTGCTAACTCAATGAACAAATGTTTTTTAGGCAAATCATTGCGCTGTAGCATTCTTGCAGGAAGCATCGATTGCAGGAGCAGCGGAAGAAGATGGACGGCTTGCGGCATCAGGCGCGGCAACGACATCAGCGACAATGTCTTCAGGCACCACGACTCTGGGTCTTCTCATCAGGATCCGCCCGGCGTGAACAACCTTATCCATGGCCTTATCACACATCGCCTTCATGACGACACGGTCATCCTCCAAGGCCTTGATAGTGAGGCGGGCGACCTCTAGCTCCTGCGTGACAAGCTTCTTGGAGGCACGTAGCTCCTTGATGGCAGAATCTTTGGTGGACAACAACTTGCCAAGTCGGGACACTTCATCCTAGGATGCCCTCACTTCGTCGCGATGATGATCCAAATCCGACAAGGTAAAACGGTGACTCCTCTCCAAAATGGTCAAGGAGGTGCTGGCATCACAGTACAGCTTGTCCAGATTATCACGAGAGGCAACGAGTGCTCGTTTCTCCTCCTGTAAGCAAGAACGACAACGAGCATCGAAGCAAGGGAAGCAAGACAGAAGCAGCCAAGATAGTTTACCTCATGTGCCATCTTCTTGGAGTCAAGCTGTGCATTCGGAGAGGAGTTCAGGGAGCAAGCACCGTCCAAGAAAGCAGAGGTTTGGCTCAAGTCGACCTAGCTCTGGGTATACTTCTCTTCAATATCAGAGCATCATTGAGCCAAACCTGATAAAGCAGCAGAAGAAAAGCACGAGATACAGAATGAGCAGAGAAATGAAAGAAAAAAGGAAACTATGAGTTCACTAACCAATGTTTGACGCCTTCAGATCATCTATCTATTTTTTAAGCAGTAGAGGGTTCCACTGCATCAAAGATGAAACTTGGTCAGGGACAGGAGCCCCATAGGACTTCAGTTGGGCAGACACAGAACCAAGAACATCCTATAATTATGAAAAGATAAGCAAAAAAACTTGTTTGCCAGCGTGAATGGTAAAAAATGGAAGTTGATTTACCTGAAGATTGGAGAGGAACAAAGGAAGACTCAAAGCAGGAAGAGTTGATACATTGTTTAATGAAGGGATGTCGACAGGAACAATATCGGAGGCACGACTCAGAGGGACCTCATCCTCGTCAGCAAGCGATAGACTCCTGGCGTTTGGATCACTGACCTCTAAAGTGACTAGACCAGCGAGAGCAGCGGACAAGTGCATCACCGTGGCCTCTTCAGCTTGGTCTGGTGGCGATCCAACGTGGATGTCCATGGAAGCAGCATAAGGAAAGCCTGCCCCAACACCCTCGAGGGCTGGATCCTCCGCGACAGCCACCTCTAAGGCTGAAGATCCCTCAGCCATGTCCATAGGAGCCGGGTGACTCGGATCAGCGTCTTCACGAGCTAGACCGCCCTCCAAGGCCGATGAAGCACGAGAGACTGCCCGTGTTATTTCTGGCCCGACAGGATCACGCAGCAGAAGACCATCATCTAGAACCTCTGGACAAATAATGGGATTGTCAGCTTCAGGAGGCTCTGATAGAAGGTCCTTAGGGATGATCTCTTCCAAAGCCTGGTCAAAATCAAATATTAACAACGCCTGGAGGCTGACAAGCGCTGACAAGGCCTGTATGGGAATGTCGCTGCCTCTGTTGCGACGACTCTTCTAGCGGATCAGCAGAATTTCTTCTTCTTCCTCCTCCTCTTCCTCATCAAGCACACCACAGGCAACCTAAACATCATCACAACCTCCGACATTGTCTTCGAGGATGGTGCTCACCGGGCCATCGCCGAGGAATAATGTGGAGGGGCCAGCATCTTGCTCCAAGCATGATAACCGCTGGAGTCACCTTTTCTTCTTCTTCTCTTCGACAGGTGCAGTTGGATGGTTCACTTGGTGTGAACGCTTGCGACGAGCACCTTCTAGTTTTTGAATTTCCTCGTCTTCACCAAAGTCTTGCCCAATCGCAACTGCCATCGGCTTAGTGCGGGCAAAGTCAGTTGATTCTCCGGCCAACAGGCTGAGAACAACGTTCATCTCAGCATCGTCAGTGCTGGACGACATCTCAAAGTGAGTCTGCTTCTCAGCCTCAGGAAGATTTCGGAGGGGAGCAATCAAGGCCTCAATGTCCTCTGAAGAGGGTCGCACTCTATGGCCTGGGCTGCCATCTCGAACAGGAGGATTAGAAACAAAATCGGAGAAGGGACTCTGCGGAGGCAGGTTCCTTGCAGGGTAAGATAAGGGGCACCAACATTCGAAACCCTGCCCCTTAGCATCATATCAAGTCGGCTTAGCAGGTCCTCATTGGGAATTTGTCTGTTAGTGACTCGGGTAGAATCATTGACCCTAGTGTACAAGTAAGCAGGGTAGACTCTGTCCTTCAGAGGTTGGATGTTCTTGAAGACAAAGTCAGCGACCACGGCTTCAACAGTAGGTCTCTGTCCTTCAGCGAGTAAATCTTAGCAAGCATCACCTTGGCCTCGGCTACCTTTGAATAAGTGGGGGACTCTACCCAGCTGGGCGTGCAAACGTCGGGCTGCCTCCCTGATCGAGGGGGAGGGACTTGTTGTGATTCTCCATGGTGAACCACTCGAGGCGCCATCCCTTGATGCTGTCCTTGAGGGGGATATCAAGGTATTCTAATTTCCTCCCCCGGCGAAGCTCCAAACTGGCACCACTGACAAGCTGATGCTGTCCTCCGGCCATACCGGGCCGATAGTGGTAAAGATTCCTCCAGAGCCCAAAGTGGGGAAGGATTCCAAGAAAGGCCTCGCATAGGTATACAAAAATGACAATTTGGAGAATGGAGTTGGGATTTAAATGTGTAAGATTTAAATCGTAGAAATCAAGGAGACCACGGAAAAATGGAGAAACAGGAAGAGCAAGCCCTCGGATGAGGAACGACACAAAAATGACGGCCTCGTGCATGTCCTCTGTCAGAATAGTCACCCCGCGCCAGATCCGCCAAGAACACAGTTCTTTCGATGGCAAAACCCCAGTCTCCACAAGATGCAAAAGATCCGACTCAGAAATTATGGACACGTGATTACCGGCAAAGGAAGCTGGCTGCTGGGATCAATGGGCGGAATGATCGAAACAGCGGCGCTCTGTCTCTTCCATTTGGGAGCCATCACAATCTCTCGGGCGGAGTGGGCAGGCTCGAGAATCCAGAAAACAGAGAAGCGACAGAGAAGAAAAGTGATATTTAGAGTTTAGAACTCAAGAAGACACGTCAGCATGAGTATAAACTGGCTCTATATGTCAGACATTACCTCTAAAATGCTAGACCATAACTCAGAAAATTAAGAATCACAATCATCACTCGGGCATTACCTCTAAAATGCCGGCAAGCCTTCAAACTCACAAACAAAAAGCAAGCAACGATGGTCAAGTGGAGTAACTCGTCCTTCATTCATAAGGGGGGGGGGGGGTCCAACACAAACTCGAAGCCGACTCGTTATGAGTCGGCCTCTTCTACCCCTAGTCACTACATTACATTACATTACATTACATTACATTACATTACATTACATTACATTACATTACTAACTAACACTACCTTATTCTACAACTACTTACTACTAATACTACTGCTGCTATTTATACTAATATTTAAACCAGTGACATTATGCCACTGCCACCGTCACCCTTGCTGCCATCGCCATTGCCGCCGTCACCATCGCCCTTGCCGCCATCGCCACCGCTGCTGCTGCCGTCACCGTCGCCTTTGCCGTCGTCGCTCTCACCGTCACCGTCGCCCTTGCTACCGTCGTTGTCGCCCATGCTCCCGTCGCCATCACCCTTGCTGCCATCGCCCTAGCTACCGTCGTCATCGCTGCTGCCGTCGCCCTCGCCTTCACCATCGTCGCCGCTCCACTCCTCGGAAGAGTCGGAGGAGTCCACCTCTTCTGAGGAGACCTCCTCCGACTCATCCGACCCACCGAGCCCGGTGCGCTCGATGGAGCACCAATATGCTCGAGCTGCGGTGGACAGTCCCATGGAGTCATCCGAATCCTCGGATGACGCCATAGGAGAAGCAGGAGCGGTCGGTCGATCATACTCAGAGGATGCCTCCTCTGAGTACTCTGAGTCGCTAAAGTCCACCGAGGGAGGGCTTGGGGCGCGCTTGCGTTTGCCATCAGCGTGGCGAGTCCAACCCCTGTCCCTCCTACACCTACCCATGGTCGGTTGAAAAGGGGGGAGTGAAGAAGAAGAAGGAAGTGATCAAAGAACAAGTGAAGAGAACAGCCAGAGCAAGCATGCTATTTATAAAGGCCGGGGGTTACCGTCCACTTCCTACCCCGCTCGCTGAACAGTCGCAAGAATTTAATAAGCAATTCAAGCCGCTTGAAAATGAGTCAGGCAATGGCGTCGCTTCGCGTAGCACGACACCGGTTGGACCTAAGTCAACCGCTTAGGCAAATGATTACACCTCTCCGTCACATCAAGTTACTACTCTAGGACAGCGTGATAAACACTCTATACACCAAGACACCCCTTGGGCACACCCATTGGGTGTGTCGCCCATAATTTTCAAAGATTTTCTAAAGAAGTGATATCCACAAAATATACACAATGAATGTACCACGACAAAAGAAGGAGATCAGCTGAGTTGGAAGGAAATCCAAATGTGGCTACTGAAGCGCAAGTCTAATCAACAGAAGCATTAAAGCACAAAGCAGGGTGATATCCAGCTGAGAGCCATCTGCATCAACTAGCCAAACGTCCAATCTGTCACCGATCAAATTGATTTTAGACCTAACAAGGCATGGGTAGATGGCATCGTTTGAATATCTATTCTTAAAGTGAAGACAAAATGCTGATTTTAAAAGCATAAGATGAAGACCTTTGAATGGATTATATCTAAAATCCACTCAAAGCTCGGGGGCTACACCCATTGGGTGCACCTTCGGTGCACCCAATAGATCTACAGTACCTTGAAGACAAAATGCTAATTTCAAAAGCATAAGATGAAGACCTTTGAATGGATATTTCTAAAATCCACTAAAAGCTCGGGGCTACACCCATTAGGTGCACCTTCGGTGCACCCAATAGATCTACAGTACCTTGAAGACAAAATATTGATTTCAAAACCATAAGATGAAGACCTTTGAACGGATTATTTCTAAAAGCAGGCCATATAACAAACCCATAAGCCGGATCAATAATCTTTGGGTTGATTATTTCAAAATCAACTCAAAGATTGGAGGCTTGTGGGGGACAGATATCCCCCCGGTTCCACTAGAAGGCGAAAGGTCCTAGCAAGGGGCCTCGGGCTAGTTACCCCACAAGGCCATCCCTTCATGGGCCGGGCAAAAGCTATTGGCGGAATGGGCCAATCTAAGAAGGCGACAGACTCGAGCCCAGGCATTCCGTCAAATTATACGCTATCCAAAGAAACCGTCCGACTTTCCCACGCATGGCGCCCTCAAATGTCAGGGCGGATTAGGGATGAGTCGGCGGGATTTTCGGAAGATTAGTCCAGTCGGTTCACTATTAGTTAGGAAACATGTGATCATCATGTACATATGGAGCGCCCCACGGTCGTGTATATAAGGCCTAGGGGGAACCCCATCATTTTCATTACCATCTACTTATTTCATTAGCTTCTCTCCATTTAGGAGACACCGCTTGTAACACACCACATACAGATCCACCCTAGGAAGTAGGGTATTACGCTTCTCCAAGCGGCCCGAACCTGTAGAAAATCATCTCTTTCTCTCTCTCTCGTGTGTCTAGACGAACCGTTGAGTTACAATCAACAACACCGTCCTACCCAAAAGCACCACAAGGGTAACCCTGGGTGTGCAGTTGGACTCTAAACACCAATGTCATCGCACAAGTGCGTGTCTCAGGTGTCAGCCACAGCAGTTGGTCACCTAACTGCTCTGATCCGTCAGTCAAGACCCAGCACTCGCCCTTCACCGCTCCCGGTCCATCAGCACGAGCCCGCATGACCTTCACCTCAGCCATCGACCATAGTTCCTGTGCTCCACACCTGCACACCACAAGTCGACCGACATGGTTGCACAAGCATAATATGACACTCTAGTCAGTCCACTGACTACCCTAGAGTGCTACCCGTTGATAATCACTCATCATCAACCTGAAATCGAGTGAGCACTTGGCAAAGCCTAGAGTGCTACCCGTTGACAAGGGACAAGCACTACCGGAATCGAGTAAGCACTCGGCAAAGCCTAAAAACCACTTGGCAAACACTTTGCCGAGTGTAACACTCGGCAAAGAGAGCTCAACGAATAGTACATTGGTAACGGCTTCTTTGCCGAGTACTTTTTATTGGGCAAAGAAAAGTGGTCATCATGGCGCCAGGTGACGGAAACGGCGTCTTTGCCGAGCGTTCTAGGTGACACTTGGCAAAGAAGTTACCTTTGCCGAGTGTCACCTAATACACTCGGCAAAGAAGTTACCTCTTTGCCGAGTGTCTACCGGCCTGCACTCGACAAAGGTTCCACCAGCGGGGCCCTTTGTCAGGTTCTTTGTCGAGTGCTCTAGCGAGCACTCGGCAAAGTTTGCTTCTTTGCCGAGTGTCAGGGCCAGAGCACTCGGCATAGAAGCTTTATTGGTGCCCAGGTGTTGCTTCTCTACTGAGTGCTCTGGCCCTGACACTCGGCAAAGAGGACCTTTGCCGAGTGTAACACTCGGCAAAGTGACCAGTATACACCTTTTTATTTGTTTTTCCTATTCCATCCAAACAAACAAAAGATACCACATATATATCACAGATATCACATATACATCACATATATCATCACAGACATAAGTATACAACACAAACATAATTATCCAAGTTCTCAACACAAACATAAGTATCAAGAACATAAGTCTCATAAGTCTCAAGCTCTGACATAAATATCCAACACAAACATAAGTATTGAATGCAGCATTACCAACAAGTTCTGAAGTCTCAACACTAAGAACATAAGTCTCATCGAGGTGGGCGACTGGACTGGTGCGCCGATGGGCCGCACGATCCATGAGGGTTGTTGGATGCCGCCCCAGATTGTCCATGCACAGAGAAGAGATTGCATGTGTTATACCAGATGCATTACCAACATCTAACTACAATTTTGATACTCACAGGAGTATGGAAGAAAGCTGGGTCAACTATAGGGAACAATGGAGGTGGCAAAGCGAAACCCTGTGCGGCGCCACGGCTTTGCATATATTGTAAAATCTCTACCATCCTCTGCTGATCTGCTAGGCGGGCCTCCCGCTCCGCCTCCCGCTCCACCATCATCCTCGCCTCCATCTCTTGATGTTCCCTCCTCTCTTCTTCTAGCTGGGTCTGTAATATTCCAAGCCAATGTTATAGTAACTCAAAGAGAAGGTATATAACTCAAGAAATGACGAGTTACAGAAGCACTAACCTTGAGTTGTTGTATGCGATGCTGTGAGCTGTCGTGCCGAGGTCGTATGGCTAGACTCGAGCCTGTGCTCCTTGCTCGCACCTGAGACAGAGTGGGAGTGGACGACGAGTCGATTGCCCCGTCGGCAATTCAGTACCGCCCATGTCTCTTGCTTTAGAAACCAGCATTTTGTCATCATCCTATGCTTTAGAAACCAACATTTTATCTTCATGGGACTAAAAAGTGTAGCCCCTGAGCTTCGAGTGGATTTTTAAAAATATTTCATTCAAAGGTATTCATCTTACGCCTTAGAAATTAGCATTTTGTCCACATCTTATGCTTTAGAAACTAGCATTTTGTCATCATCCTATGCTTTAGAAACCAACATTTTATCTTCATGGGACTAAAAATCTATTAGGTGCACCGAAGGTGCGCCCAATGGGTGTAGCCCCCGAGCTTTGAGTGGATTTTTGAAAATAATCCATTCAAAGGTCTTCATCTCATGCTTTAGGAATTCAAACGATGCTATCTGTCCACGCCTTATTAGGTCTAAAATTAATTTGATCAATGACGGATTGGACATCTGTCCAGCCGAGGCAGATGGTTCTCAGCTGGACTTCAATCCGCTTGTGCTTCAATGCTTCTGTTGATTGGACTTTCACTCAAGTAGCCACATTTGGACTTCCTTCCATCGTAGCCAATCTCCTTCTTTTGTCGCGGTACATTCATTGCGTATATTTTATGGATATGACTTCTTTAGAAAATCTTTGAAAATTCCTGGCGACACACCCAATGGGTGTGCCCAAGGGTTGTCTTGGTACACAGAGTGTTTTACCACACTGTCCTGGAGTAGTAACTTGATGTGACCGTGAGGCGTAATCATATTGCCTGAGCAGTTGACCTTGGTCCAAATGGTTTCGTGTTACGTGAAGCGGCACCTGTTTCCTGACTCATTTTCAGACGGCTTGAATTGCTTAATGAATTCTCGTGACTGTTCGGCGAGCGTGGTAGGAAGTGGACGGTCACCTCGGTCTCTATAAATAGCCTGTTTGCTCTGTTGTTTTCTTCAATCAGCCTTTGATCATCTGATCTTTTCTTCTTCCTCACTCCCTTCTTCTCCAACCAACGATGGGCAGGGGTAGGAGGGGTATAGGCTTGCCTCGCCGTGCTGGCAGCAAGCGTAAGCACGCTCTGAGTCCTCCTTTGGAGGACTTCGGCGATTCAGAGTACTCGGAGGAAGTTTCCTCCGAGTCTGAGCGATCGCCAGCTGAAAGGGAAATGTGTCCTTGGGCCATTTCTAAGTATTTTGGTGATTGAGTGCCAACACATGTGCTTAATTGTGAATTTGTGTACATGGATGAACAAGGTGCAAATCATGAAGTAAAGGTATGTTTCTAAGCCTTAGTACATTGGTTTTGTGTACTAATATATTTGTCTAAGTGTTAGAAACAGAAAGAAGAAGAAGAGAGAAGAGGAGAAAATGACTTGGCTGTGTGCAGCCAAGACCCAGCTCGGTCTGGAGCACCGGACTGTCCGGTGTGCACCGGACAGTGTCCGGTGCGCCAGGCCGCCTCGGCTCGAACTGGCCGCTCTCGGGAAATTGGCCGACGGCGTACGGCTATAATTCACCGGACTGTCCGGTGTGCACCGGACTGTCCGGTGAGCCAACGGTCGGCCAGGGCCAACGGTCGGCCGCGCAATCCGCGCGGGACACGTGGCGGAGCCAACGGTCGGAAGACGGCACCGGACTGTCCGGTGTGCACCGGACATGTCCGGTGCGCCAACTGCGCCAGATCTTCCAACGGTCGGCAACGGTCGTCGTCGCCGTTTAAGGAAACAAATCGGGCACCGGACAGTGTCCGGTGTGCACCGGACTGTCCGGTGCCCCCGACGACAGAAGGCAAGGATGGCCTTCCGGATTTGCTCTCAACGGCTCCTAGCTGCCTTGGGGCTATAAAAGGAGCCCCTAGGCGCATGGAGGAGATACACAAGCAACTCTTGAGCATTCTTGATCATCCACACTAAGTCTCTGCGCATTCGTTTTGTGTTTCTAAGTGATTCGAGCTCTGTTCTAAGTGAGAACTCTGAGATAGTCTTGTGAGCTCGATTCTTGGCCGTGTGTGTGCGCTTTTGTTGTGGATTCGTGTGTGTTGCTTCCCTCCCTTACTCTGTGCTTTCTTTGTGATCATATACTTGTAAGGGCAAGAGACTCCAATTTGTGGAGATTCCTTGCAAACGGGATAGTGAAAGGAAAAGCAAAACACCGTGGTATTCAAGTGGGTCTTTGGACCGCTTGAGAGGGGTTGATTGCAACCCTCGTCCGTTGGGACGCCACAACGTGGAAGTAGGCAAGCATTGGCTTGGCCGAACCACGGGATAAACCACCGTGTCACCTCTGTCTTGATCTCTTGTGGTATTGTGTTTTGTTGAGACTTCACCTCAGCCACTTGGCAATAATCGTGCTAACACATAACAAGTTTTTGTGGCTTAAGTTTGATGTTTTTACAGGATCACCTATTCACCCCCCCTCTAGGTGCTCTCAATTGGTATCAGAGCCGTTCTATTCACAAAGGGACTAACCGCCCGAATAGATGGATCCTAAGGGGAAGGGTATAGTGATCAACGACAAAGAGAAGGAGACCTTCGTCAATGAGCCGAAGGACGACAAGCCTACCGACTCCGGCTCGGGCCATAGACGGAAGGAAGGGAGGAAGAAGAAGACAAGGCGCATCAAGGAGATCGTCTACTACGACAGCGATGAGTCTACTTCCTCCCAAAAGGACGACCACAACAACTACGAGAGGAAGAAATCGGTTAATTCGAACTTTTCTTTTGACTACTCTCGTATTCCGCAAAGTTCACATTCACATTTGCTCTCCATTCCACTCGGCAAGCCCCCACACTTTGATGGAGAGGACTACGGATTTTGGAGCCACAAAATGCGTAGTCACCTATTCTCTCTCCATCCGAGTATTTGGGAGATTGTAGAGAGTGGAATGCATTTTGATAGTTCGGATAGTCCCATGTTCATTAATGAACAAATTCATAAGAATGCACAAGCTACTACTGTTCTTCTAGCTTCCTTGTGCAGGGATGAATACCATAAGGTGAGCGGCTTGGATAACGCCAAGCAAATCTGGGACACCCTCAAGATTTCTCATGAGGGGAACGACGTCACCTTGCTCACCAAGATGGAGTTAGTGGAGGGAGAGCTTGGACGGTTCGCGATGATAAGGGGCGAGGAGCCGACACAAACATACAACCGGCTCAAGACCCTTATCAACAAGATAAGAAGCTACGGGAGCACGCGATGGACGGACCACGACGTCGTCCGCCTAATGCTCAGGTCATTTACCATTCTTGATCCTCACTTGGTGAACAATATACGTGAAAATCCCAGGTACACCAAGATGTCGCCCGAAGAAGTTCTTGGGAAATTCGTTAGCGGGCGAATGATGATCAAGGAGGCAAGATATGTGGACGACGCCTTGAATGGTCCGATCAACGAGCCGCAACCCCTTGCTCTCAAGGCAACACGAAGCAAGGAGGCGCTACCTAGCAAGGTGGCACAGATTGAAGCGGCTGGCCTTAATGATGAAGAGATGGCTCTCATCATCAAAAGATTCAAGACGGTGCTTAAAGGTCACAAGGGACAACCAAGCAAGACCAAAGCCAAGGGGAAGCGCTCATGCTTCAAATGCGGTAAGCTTGGTCATTTCATTGCTAACTGTCCCGATAATGAAAGTGACCAGGAAAAGGGGAACAAAAGAGAGAAGAAGAAGCAATACAAGAAGGCAAAGGGCGAGGCGCATCTAGGAAAGGAGTGGGACTCGGATTGCTCCTCCTCCGACTCCGACAACGAAGGGCTCGCCGCCACTGCCTTCAACAAATCGGCTCTCTTCCCCAACGAGCGTCTCACATGCCTCATGGCAAGGGAGAAGAAGGTGAGTACTCAAGACTCCACTTATGCTTCTTCTAGTGATAGTGAGTCTAGTAGTGATGATGATGACATAGATTATTCATGCTTGTTCAAGGGCTTAGATAGATCTAAGATAGATAAAATCAATGAATTGATTGATGCATTGAATGAAAAGGATAGGCTTTTAGAAAAGCAAGAAGATTTATTGTATGATGAACATGATAAATTTGTAGAAGCACAAAAAGCATATGCTTTAGAAGTGAAAAGAAATGAAATGCTTTCTAGTGAATTATCTTCCTGTCATGAAACCATTGCTACCTTAAGAAGTGTTAATAATGATTTAAGTGCTAAACTAGAAGTAGCTAGTAAATCAAATTCCTGTGTTGAACATGTTGAAATTTGTACTAGGTGTAAGGATTTTGATGTTAATGCTTGTAATGAATACTTAGTGTCAATTTCAAAACTAAATGATGAAGTGGCTAGTCTTAATGCCCAACTTAAGACTAGCAAAAGTGAAGTTGATAAGATAAAATTTGCAAGGGATGCCTACACGGTTGGTAGACACCCCTCAATTAAGGATGGTCTTGGCTTCAAGAGAGAGGCCAAGAACTTAACAAGCCATAAGGCTCCCATCTTTGTCAAGGAGAAAGGGAAGGCCCCTATGGCTAGTAGTGCTAAAAAGAACCATGCTTTCTTATACCATGATAGGAGACATGCTAGAAATGCTTATAATGATTTTGATTCACATGTTTATGATTCACATGCCATGTTTGCTTCTAGTTCTTCTTATAAGCATGATAGGGATATGAGTAGGAGAAATGTTGTACATATACCTAGGAGAGATATTGCTCATGTTCCTAGAAAGAATGTTATTCATGCTCCTAGGAAAGTAGTGAATGAACCTTCTACCATTTATTATGCTTGTAATGCTCCCTTTGCTATTTGTAGAAAAGGTAAGAAGGTAATTGCTAGGAAGTTAGGGGCAAGATGCAAGGGAGATAAAACTTGCATCTGGGTCCCTAAGAACATTTGTGCTAACCTTGCAGGACCCAACATGAGTTGGGTACCTAAGACCCAAGCCTAAATTTGCCTTGCAGGTTTATGCATCCGGGGGTTCAAGCTGGATTATCGACAGCGGATGCACAAACCATATGACGGGGGAGAAGAAGATGTTCACCTCCTACGTCAAGAATAAGGATTCCCAAGATTCAATTATATTCGGTGATGGGAATCAAGGCAAGGTAAAAGGGTTAGGTAAAATTGCAATTTCTAATGAGCATTCTATATCAAATGTATTCTTAGTGGAGAGTCTTGGATATAATTTGCTATCTGTTAGTCAATTATGTCAAATGGGATATAATTGTTTATTTACAAATGTAGATGTGTCTGTCTTTAGAAGATGTGATGGTTCACTAGCTTTTAAGGGTGTACTAGACGGCAAGCTTTATTTAGTTGATTTTGCAAAAGAAGAGGCCGGTCTAGATGCATGCTTAATGGCTAAGACTTGCATGGGCTGGCTGTGGCATCGCCGCTTAGCTCACGTGGGGATGAAGAACCTCCACAAGCTTCTAAAGGGAGAACACGTGATAGGTCTAACAAATGTGCATTTCGAAAAAGATAGACCTTGTGCAGCTTGTCAGGCAGGTAAACAGGTGGGAGGAGCGCATCACAGCAAGAATGTGATGACCACGTCAAGACCCCTGGAGCTGCTGCATATGGACCTCTTCGGACCCGTCGCCTATCTAAGCATAGGAGGAAGTAAGTATGGTTTAGTTATTGTTGATGACTTTTCCCGCTTCACTTGGGTGTTCTTTTTGCAGGATAAGTCTGAAACCCAAGGGACCCTCAAGCGCTTCCTCAGGAGAGCTCAAAATGAGTTCGAGCTCAGGGTGAAGAAGATAAGGAGCGACAATGGGTCCGAGTTCAAGAACCTTCAAGTGGAGGAGTTTCTTGAGGAGGAAGGAATCAAGCACGAGTTCTCCGCTCCCTACACACCACAGCAAAATGGTGTGGTAGAGAGGAAGAACAGGACGCTAATCGATATGGCGAGGACGATGCTTGGAGAGTTCAAGACCCCCGAGTGCTTTTGGTCGAAAGCCGTGAACACGGCTTGCCACGCCATCAACAGGGTCTACCTTCACCGCCTCCTCAAGAAGACGTCATATGAGCTACTAACCGGTAACAAACCCAATGTATCGTACTTTCGTGTATTTGGGAGCAAGTGCTACATTCTAGTGAAGAAGGGTAGAAATTCTAAGTTTGCTCCCAAAGCTGTAGAAGGGTTTTTATTAGGTTATGATTCAAATACAAAAGCGTATAGAGTCTTCAACAAATCGTCGGGTTTGGTTGAAGTCTCTAGCGACGTTGTATTTGATGAGACTAATGGCTCTCCAAGAGAGCAAGTTGTTGATTATGATGATGTAGATGAAGAAGATGTTCCGACGGCCGCTATACGAACTATGGCGATTGGAGACATTCGGCCACAGGAACAAGATGAACGAGATCAACCTTCTTCCTCAACGATGGTGCATCCCCCAACTCAAGACGATGAACAGGTTCATCAAAAGGAGGCGTGTGATCAAGGGGGAGCACAAGATGATCACGTGATGGAGGAAGAAGCACAACCGGCACCTCCAACCCAAGTTCGAGCGATGATTCAAAGGGATCATCCCATCGACCAAATTCTGGGTGACATTAGCAAGGGAGTAACTACTCGGTCTCGACTAGTTAATTTCTGTGAACATTACTCTTTTGTCTCCTCTATTGAGCCTTTCAGGGTAGAGGAGGCCTTGCTAGATCCGGATTGGGTGTTGGCCATGCAGGAGGAACTTAACAACTTCAAGCGCAATGAAGTTTGGACGCTGGTGCCTCGTCCCAAGCAAAATGTTGTGGGAACCAAGTGGGTGTTCCGCAACAAACAGGACGAGCACGGGGTGGTGACGAGGAACAAGGCTCGACTTGTGGCAAAAGGTTATGCCCAAGTCGCAGGTTTGGACTTTGAGGAGACTTTTGCTCCTGTGGCTAGGCTAGAATCAATTCGTATCTTGCTAGCATATGCCGCTCATCATTCTTTCAGGTTGTACCAAATGGATGTGAAGAGCGCATTCCTCAACGGGCCAATAAAGGAGGAGGTGTACGTAGAGCAACCCCCTGGCTTCGAGGATGAACGGTACCCCGACCATGTGTGTAAGCTCTCTAAGGCGCTCTATGGACTTAAACAAGCCCCAAGAGCATGGTATGAATGCCTTAGAGATTTCTTAATTGCTAATGCTTTCAAGGTTGGGAAAGCCGATCCAACTCTTTTTACAAAGACATGTGATGGTGATTTGTTTGTATGCCAAATTTATGTCGATGACATAATATTTGGTTCTACTAATCAAAAGTCTTGTGAAGAGTTTAGCAGGGTGATGACGCAGAAATTCGAGATGTCGATGATGGGCGAGTTGAACTACTTCCTTGGGTTCCAAGTGAAGCAACTCAAGGACGGCACCTTCATCTCCCAAACGAAGTACACGCAAGATCTGCTAAAGAGGTTTGGGATGAAGGACGCCAAGCCCGCAAAGACGCCGATGGGAACCGACGGACACACCGACCTCAACAAAGGAGGTAAGTCCGTTGATCAAAAAGCATACCGGTCAATAATAGGGTCTTTACTTTATTTATGTGCTAGTAGACCGGATATTATGCTTAGCGTATGCATGTGTGCTAGATTTCAATCCGATCCTAAGGAGTGTCACTTGGTGGCGGTGAAGCGAATTCTTAGATATTTAGTTGCTACGCCTTGCTTCGGGATCTGGTATCCAAAGGGGTCTAACTTTGACTTGATTGGGTACTCAGATTCCGACTATGCTGGATGTAAGGTCGATAGGAAGAGTACATCAGGGACGTGCCAATTCTTAGGAAGGTCCCTGGTGTCATGGAACTCTAAGAAACAAACCTCCGTTGCCCTATCCACCGCTGAGGCCGAGTATGTTGCCGCAGGACAGTGTTGCGCGCAACTACTTTGGATGAGGCAAACCCTCAGGGACTTTGGCTACAATCTGAGCAAAGTCCCACTCCTATGTGATAATGAGAGTGCTATCCGAATAGCGGAAAATCCTGTTGAGCACAGCCGCACAAAGCACATTGACATCCGGCATCACTTTTTGAGAGACCACCAGCAAAAGGGAGATATCGAAGTGTTTTATGTTAGCACCGAGAACCAGCTAGCCGATATCTTTACCAAGCCTTTAGATGAGAAGACCTTTTGCAGGCTGCGTAGTGAGCTAAATGTCTTAGATTCGTGGAACTTGGATTGAATTGTAGCATACATGTATTCATGCCTTTGATCATGTTCATTCTGCATTTTGTTGCTTATTATGGTGCTCAAGTTGTACAAACACTCCCTGGACCTCACAAGTCCGTTGCAAAGTGATGCACATGTTTAGGGGGAGATGTGTTACAACTTGACCCTTGGAGACTAACCATATGTTTGAGTTTGCTTGTTTTAGTCTCAAAGGAGAGTTGAAAGGGAAAAGGTGGACTTGGACCATGAAAGACTTCCACTGCACTCCGATGAGGGGTAACTTATTCCAAGTCCATCTCATGAACTCTTGTTGCCATTTGCTCTTAATTGAAGATTTTTGGTGAGGCAATGGGGTTAAAGGGCCAAAATTGATCCCGTTTTGGTGCTTGATGCCAAAGGGGGAGAAAATAGAGGCCAAAGCAATAAATGGATCAGCTACCACTTGAGAGATTTTGAAAATAGTAGAATAGAGTTTTTTGGTTTGTCAAAATTCTTATGTTGTCTCTCTTGTCAATTATTGGCTTCTTGTGGGGAGAAGTATTGATTATGGGAAATAGGGGGAGTTTTTGAAATCTTTGATCAATCTCTTTTGGAATGACTCTCTTTGTGCTTCAACATGTGTGTTTAACTTAGAGATAGAGATTTGAGTTTGATTTGCAAAAACAAACCAAGTGGTGGCAAAGGATGAGCCATATATGCCAAAATTGAATAAAACTTAAATTTATTTTTATTTGAAGTGAGTTTGCACTTGTTCTAGTTGCTTTATGTTGTGTTGGCATAAATCACCAAAAAGGGGGAGATTGAAAGGGAAATGTGTCCTTGGGCCATTTCTAAGTATTTTGGTGATTGAGTGCCAACACATGTGCTTAATTGTGAATTTGTGTACATGGATGAACAAGGTGCAAATCATGAAGTAAAGGTATGTTTCTAAGCCTTAGTACATTGGTTTTGTGTACTAATATATTTGTCTAAGTGTTAGAAACAGAAAGAAGAAGAAGAGAGAAGAGGAGAAAATGACTTGGCTGTGTGCAGCCAAGACCCAGCTCGGTCTGGAGCACCGGACTGTCCGGTGTGCACCGGACAGTGTCCGGTGCGCCAGGCCGCCTCGGCTCGAACTGGCCGCTCTCGGGAAATTGGCCGACGGCGTACGGCTATAATTCACCGGACTGTCCGGTGTGCACCGGACTGTCCGGTGAGCCAACGGTCGGCCAGGGCCAACGGTCGGCCGCGCAATCCGCGCGGGACACGTGGCGGAGCCAACGGTCGAAAGACGGCACCGGACTGTCCGGTGTGCACCGGACATGTCCGGTGCGCCAACTGCGCCAGATCTTCCAACGGTCGGCAACGGTCGTCTTCGCCGTTTAAGGAAACAAATCGGGCACCGGACAGTGTCCGGTGTGCACCGGACAGTGTCCGGTGTGCACCGGACTGTCCGGTGCCCCCGACGACAGAAGGCAAGGATGGCCTTCCGGATTTGCTCTCAACGGCTCCTAGCTGCCTTGGGGCTATAAAAGGAGCCCCTAGGCGCATGGAGGAGATACACAAGCAACTCTTGAGCATTCTTGATCATCCACACTAAGTCTCTGCGCATTCGTTTTGTGTTTCTAAGTGATTCGAGCTCTGTTCTAAGTGAGAACTCTGAGATAGTCTTGTGAGCTCGATTCTTGGCCGTGTGTGTGCGCTTTTGTTGTGGATTCGTGTGTGTTGCTTCCCTCCCTTACTCTGTGCTTTCTTTGTGATCATATACTTGTAAGGGCAAGAGACTCCAATTTGTGGAGATTCCTTGCAAACGGGATAGTGAAAGGAAAAGCAAAACACCGTGGTATTCAAGTGGGTCTTTGGACCGCTTGAGAGGGGTTGATTGCAACCCTCGTCCGTTGGGACGCCACAACATGGAAGTAGGCAAGCATTGGCTTGGCCGAACCACGGGATAAACCACCGTGTCACCTCTGTCTTGATCTCTTGTGGTATTGTGTTTTGTTGAGACTTCACCTCAGCCACTTGGCAATAATCGTGCTAACACATAACAAGTTTTTGTGGCTTAAGTTTGAAGTTTTTACAGGATCACCTATTCACCCCCCCCTCTAGGTGCTCTCACCAGCTCCTGCCTCTCCTTCGGCGTCATCCGATGACTCAGATGACTCCAGGGCATTGTCCACCGCAGTACGGGTGTACTAGCGTGCCATCGAGCATGCCGGGCTCGGTGGGTCGGATGAGTCGGGGGTCTCCTCGGATGAGGCGGACTTGTTCGACTCCTCCGAGGAGTGGAGCGGTGGCGATGGTGACGGCGAAGGCAACGACGGCAGCAGCGATGACGACGATGGAGGCGACAGCAGTGAGGGCAGTGATGACAAGGGCAGCGATGGTGATGGCATCAGCGACAGCGGCGACGGCGGCAGCAGGGGCGGCGGCGGCAGCAAGACCAGTGGCGCAGTTCCACTAGTTAAATATTAGTATAGATAGTAGTAGTAAGTAGCAGTAGAATAAGGTAGTGTTAGTTAGCAGATTAGTGTAGTGTAAGTAGTAAGGTAATGTAATGTAATGTAATGGCAAGGGTAGAAGAAGTTGACTCATAATGAGTCAGCTTCGAGTTTGTATTACCCCCTCTACTACGAATCAAGGATGTAGCTGCTCCCACTGATCACTACTATTTTGCTTTTCATTTGTGTGCCCGAAAGTTTGCTCATGCGCTTGTCAGTTATTGCATTTTAGAGGTAATGCCCGAGTGACGATTGCGGTATTTTACTTTTCCGAGTGGTGATCTGGCACTTTAGAGGTAATGCCTGACCTAAGGAGCCCGTTTATACTCGCGCCGATGTGCCTTTTTGATTTTCGAGCCCTAACTTCACTTTTTCCTCAGCCGCTTCTCTGCTCTTCTAAATTTTTGAGCCCGCTCGTTCCGCCCGAGAGATTGCAATGGCTCCCAAGCGGAAGAGGCAGAGCGCCGTTGCTGCGATCATCCCGCCCATCGATCCCAACGGCCAGCTTCCGTTTGCTGGTAACCATATGTCTATTATCTCTGAATCTGATCTTTTTCACCTTGTTGAGACTAGGGTTTTGCCACCAAAGGAACTCTATTCTTGGCGGATCTATTGTGGGGTCATTGTTCTGACAGAGGACACCCATGAATCCATTGTCCACGTGTCGTTTCTCATCCGTGGACTTGCTCTTCCCATCTCTCCTTTTTTCCGCGGTCTCCTTGATTTCTATGATTTAAATTTGACACACTTAAACCCTAACTCTATTCTTCAAGTTGCCATTTTCGTACATCTGTGCGAGGCTTTTCTTGGAATTCTTCCTCATTTCGGACTCTGGAGGTATCTCTATCACTGCTGGCCCGGGATGGCTGGAGGGCAGCATTAGCTTGTCGGCGGTGCAAGTTTAGAGCTTCGTCGGGGGAGGAAAGTGGAATATCTCGATATCCCCCTCAAGGACAGCATTAAGGGATGGAGCCTTGAGTGGTTCATCATGGAGAATCATAGCAAATCCATCCCCCTCGGTTAGGGAGGCAACCAGACATTCGTATGCCCAGCTGGGTAGAGTCTCCCACTTTTTCAGAGATAACCGAAGCCAAAATGCTACTTGCTGAAATCTGCTCGTTGAAGGATAGGGGTCTGACTGCTGAGGCCGTGGTCGCTGACTTTGTCTTCAAGAACATTCAACCTTTGAAGGACAGAGTTTATCCTGCTTATTTGTATACATGCATCAATGATTCCACCCGTGTCACAAACAGACAAATTCCCAATGAGGACTTGCCGAGCCAATTGGATATGATATTGAGGGGAAGGACCTCAAATGCTGGTGCTCCCTTAGCTTACTCTGTGTGGAACCTGTCGGTGATTTGGGTCCGACCGCACACCCGGGGGTTGCCCCTCGAGGTGTTTTTAGGAGTAGGACGGTGTAGCTGACTGTAGCTCGATGGTTCGTGCTAGAGGCACGAGAGACAGTGGACAATCTTGTATAGGTTCGGGCCGCTTTGAGATGCGTAATACCCTACGTCCTAGAGTGGATCTTATGTGTGGTGGATTACAAGGGAGTTCTCTAATACAGGAGATGTTAGAGAGCTGGGTGGATGGCTAATGAGTAAGATGTTCTTGAAGGGGTGCCCCCTAGGCCTTATATATTCGACCGTGGGGCGTTACATGCGGATATGATAACCACGTGTTCCTAGGTAATAGTGAACCGACTGAGTTTATCTTCCTATAATCTTGCCGACTTATAGTCCTTTGGCTCTGACGTCTGAGGGCGCTGCGCGGGAAAGTTGGATCAATGCCGCAGATATCGTTTGAGTTTAGCAAACCGTATGGGCTCGAGTTGATCCATCTTCGTGTTGATCCATTCTGCTGAAAGTTCCTCCCCTGGCCCACGAAGGGATGGCCTTGCGAAATAATGGGTCTAGGGCCTTTCGTGCAACACCCACTTTGTAAATTGCTAAGAATAATACCAATGAGAAAACAATTTCTCTTTATGTGAGTTTGATCTTTATGCATCATCATATGAGAACACCATGTCCAAGAACAATTAATAAAAAGATATGCTACTAAATTGTTGCATCATGCTGGATATTTTATTTTGTGTGCATTTTGTGACAAGAAAAATATTAAAGACCAAAAAGGGAATTTAAAACCTAAAAGAAATTCTTGAGAATAGAGAAGAGGAAGGAATATTATTCAATACAAATAAAGTTATCATTAAAATCACTTCATCACAGTTGATATGATCAAAATAAATAATTAGCCAGTATATAAAGTGCCACAAAGTTTGAATTTGGATTGAAGTTTGAATTTGAAAAGAGAAATGAAAAAAGAAAAACAGGAAATAAAAAGAGAAAAGGAATAAAAGCTTACCTGGGCTCGCTGCACCAATTTCGGCCCAGTTAACATCTCCACAGCGCACAGCCCAAACTGCACGACGGCGCCGACACCTGGGCCCCACTCATCAGCCTCATCGCGCATGACTCACTTCCGCGTGGGCCCCCTGCACCAGTCCGTTGCCCCTTCTGTTTCTCTTACATGCGGGCCCCGGGCGTCAGGTCCATCTCCTACGCGTGCCCCAACAGAACGCCGCGTGATCCTCGCCGCGCGGACCGCGCCGATCTCGCGCGGGGAGCCCTCCGGGGACCTCGGAGCTGCGCAACGGCCGTGCTCCTACACGTCTTAAAGGCCCCGTTCCCATCGCCCGACACCCTTGACCGCCTCCCGTTCGCTAGAACTCAAAAGCGCCGCCGCAGTGGTAGAATTCAACCCGCCGCCGCGATTGCCCTCACCCACACCGCGACTAGTCCTCTGCGCTATAGCCTGGGTACCTGCTTGGCGCGACGAAGCTTCGGCCGCCGTCAATTTTCCCCGCCGGTGTCCTGCGCAAGCTCAATTCGTCGCCGTAGAGAAGATTTCCGCCGTGCGCCGTGGGCAGGCCTCCCGGTGACCTAATCTTCGGTAAAAATCCCACCTCTGTGTTCGTCATCTTCCCAATTCCATTTTGCACCAACTGTTTTGGCGAATCAACTCACGGGTGGGCGAATTTGGGTTGCTCCGGCGATGGCTTGCCGCGGCGTGGCGCGGTGTGCCGTCGGAGGGGGGGTCGGGAGGTAGGAGAAAGTTGTGAGCCGTTGATCTTTTGTTGAACGGCTCTGATTAGAAGAGAGATACCCCTTCGCTCAGTTTGATCGCAGCCGTCCGATTGTGGATGGACGTTCGTAATGGGATCATGTAGTTTTGAACTCGTGGCCGTTAGATCTGGATCTAAGGGTTTAAATAGCGTACCGGTTCACTGCACGCAAGATCTAATCTCTGCCGCACGTCGTTGATCCAACGGCCGAGACTCGTCCATACCCCTTCGCGGGTCATTTTTGTTAAAGAGCCCTCGGGCTTCCGGGAAATCAACCCGCCGTCCATTTTTACTATGCACTGAGTCTAGGATATCTTGCGCAGAGCCCCCTGCTGTTCTCAGATTTTGAGGCCCAGTCCAGTCAACACGAAAACCAGAGAAAATAAATAGAAAATGAATTTTTAATATGAAAATAAATTCTAGAACTTGAATAAATCATATAAAATCCATTTTTAGTCCAAATTCATCCATTCCAGTTCCGAGCCTCTGTTATGTCATGAAAACAGAAAGAAATTTATTTATCACTTAATCCTATTTAAAACACATAAAACCTTTGAAAATGCATAACTTAAAATCTATAATTCAGAAAATTATGATTTCTGTTCCTAGGATTTTATTTTAATATGTAGAATATCTCTGTGAATTTTGTTTATATGTTTGGTGTAATGTTAATTTCTCTATATGTACTGTGTTTGTTTGTATTGTGGCGAGTAGAAGAGCCTGTTGCTGAGGATACTGGTGAGCAGCAGGTTGAGGTAGCTGAGCAGGAGCTCATTGAAGGCAAGTTGTGCCCTTGACCACTTTTTACCCAATAATGTTCTTTAAATATCACTTATCCATGCATAGGTTAATTTTGATGGGACCCAATAGGTCACCCTAGATTGTTTATCTCATTACCTTGTTCACCCCCGAATCACTTGGGTAGTTTGCTATTGCTTTATATGGTTTTGGGATAATCATTTATTACCTCTATGTTCCAATTCTTGTTGTTATTCTGTTTATGTTCATGTTGATATCATTAATGTTAATTGGAACATAGAGCTTAACTTGAGTAACACGTGCCACCACAAGGGAGGAATGGGACCCCTTGGCTGACTAATTAGGAAAGCTAGTGGAAGACTACCTTACCCGAAAGGGGCAAGGGCAGTAGGGGAGAGGTCAGTGCAGGGAGGTCCCTGGTTGATTTTGCTGCGATGGCGGTCAGCCAGGAACCCTGTACTGGATCTTCCTATAAACTGTAGCGGGTTTTCGGAAGCTAGTGGAACTTTGTAAAGGCCTCGTAGTGTTGCCCTGCCGCGCTTCCTAGGTAGAGGTGTATGGGATTCATGACCCCTTGGCAGATGGGTAACATGACTTGTGGGTAAAGGGTACAACCTCTGCAGAGTGTAAAACTGGTATACTAGCCGAGCTCACGGTCATGAGCAGCTCAGGACTCTCTGATGTTTAAATTATGGAACTTAAATTCAATTTTGTCATTTGCATTGCATGGGTTTGTTATTAATTTTGTTCTATTACTTTACTTATGGTTTGGTATTTACTTACACTTAGTAACTGCTAATAAAATTTTGACCAACTACTTAAAAGCAATGCTCAGCTTTAACCCCTGTCATTGATTAAGCCTTACACATCACATGAACTCACACCTTTGTGAGTTTATGTCCACTGGTTCCCCACAACTTGTTGAGCTATGATCATGTGTGAGCTCACCCTTGCTGTCTCACACCCCCCCCCCCACAGGAGATGATCAGGTGGTTCAGGAGGAGCCGCCTAACACTGAGGAGTTCGATCTGATCTAGGTGGCGTTTCCCAGTCGACATTGGCGCCGACGATCCTTAGTTCGTTTTATCTTTATTATTTTATTTTGTAATAAGTCTTCCGCTATGTAATAAATACTCTGATGTTAATGACATTTATCTCTATACACTCTGTTATTATATATGTTGTCTTCTTGGCGCATGTATGAGATGCACTTGGCTTTATTCCTTAAAGCCGGGTGTTACAGAAGTGGTATCAGAGGAAATGTTGACTGTAGGACGAGACCTAGATAGAAATGGACAAACCCTCTCCTACTTACCTTACTCTGACTCATCTCATCTTGATCTTGTCTCACCTTCTACTGTGCTACTCTGATCATTCTCACCTTTTCTACTCTAAGACAAGATGGATTTCACACCTTGGAATCCTATGACTATGATCTTTCTAAGAGATAGGGAACCTAAGACAAAATTAAAACTAATTTCTCTATTTAAAAATGTTGTTTGATTGTGCTGATGCTAAATGCCTGATTTGCTTCTTTGATTGATTGAACTATGGACATCTTAGTATGTACCACCATAAGGTATTGAATTAGCTAGGATATGTAAAATATTAATCTGCTTAGCTAAAAAGTCCCCCAAAGTGACCTGATTTGTAAATACCTGCCTTGTCTATTATCTTCTTACCATATGTATCTAACTCAGATGGTCAATACCAGGCGGGGTGGTGGAATTGATCTACCTCCTAATCGACACACTCGAAGGATATATAGACAACCTCAGCCACAACCTGCAGAGATGAATCCTCCTAATCCTCCACCAGGCGGAGTTGACCCATTGGTTGCTGCTCAGATGGCGGTGATGCAGCAAATGGCAGACACTATGGCTGATATGCGTGCTCAGATGCAGCAAGAACGCCAAGAGATGTGTCAGGAAAGAGAAGACATACGCCAGGAGTTGCGCCAGGAGCGAGATGAGATACGCCAGGAAAGGAGGGCACAACAACAGCAAATGCAACAACAACAGCAGCAGCAACAGCAACAAGTACCACTGCCTCCACCACCACCACCACCACCAGTTCCACCTCGTGATAAGCACCGGGAGTTTATGAGTCATAAGCCACCTACATTCGCTAGCTCACCTGATCCACTGGACGCGGATGATTGGCTGAAAGCAATTGAGAAGATGCTGAATATTGCACAATGCACTGACCGGGAGAAGGTTTTATATGCTTCTGGACGTCTGATTGGTCCTGCTGCTGACTGGTGGGATTCTTATACTGCTGCCCACGATGCTGCTGATACTATTACCTGGGCAGAGTTCAGTACGCAGTTCAGGAACTACCATATTCCAGCTGGGATGATAAAGATCAAGAAGAAGGAATTTCTGTCGCTGAAGCAAGGGAGTATGTCAGTCAGCGAGTACAGAGACAAGTTTATTCAGTTATCCCGATATGCCCCTGAAGAAGTTGCTGAAGACGAGAGGAAGCAGGAGCATTTTATTGAAGGACTTAATGGACCACTGCAGTATGCTCTAGTGGCACACACATTTCCATCATTTCAGAGGCTGCTTGATAAGGCCCTGGCTATTGAACACAAGCGTGTTCAGCTGGGAGATTTGAAGAGGAAGGCAATATCTCAAGGACAAGGAAGCAGCAGTGTTCGTCCTCGCTACAGTTCACCACAGGGTACACCGACTCGACCCAGAGGACCACGCCCAGTTCCGCAATCACCACTGAGGACTCCACCTCCTCGACAGGCTACCCCTACTGGCACCCCGACAAAGTTTTCAGGACAGAGTCCGGGCACTCAATGTTTCAAGTGTGGGAAGATTGGTCATTATGCAAATGTCTGCCCACAGAGGATTGCTACTACTCCAGCTCAGAACAGGCAGCAAACTCCAGGAACTGGCAAGGGATATTCTATTGCCAAGGTTAATCAAGTCAGCGTTGATGCTACTCCGGATGGAGGGGACCTCGTAATTGGTATGTTTTATGTTAATGCAATTCCTGCAACCATATTATTTGATTCTGGTGCTACACATTCATTCATGTCTGCTAGATATGCCAACACAAATGAAATACCACTGCTAAATATGAGAAAACCCCTGATAGTAATTACACCTAAAGGGCCTGTTGAGGCGAATCAAATGACACGTAGATTGACATTAACCATTATGGGTAGAGAATTTGGAGCTACTGCTATAATATTGGAGTCAAGCAGTATAGATTTAATCCTTGGTATGTCATGGCTAAGAAAGGCAAAGGCCATTATAGCATGTGGTAGGGGTACCGTAGAACTCACTACTACTAAAGGAGAAAGGTTTCAAGTTAACATTGCAGTAACCTCCTCATCCATGCGTGCAATGTTCTTTATGCCTGAGGAGTTTGTTGGTGACAATATCCGGGTGGTTAGAGATTTTCCGGATGTCTTTCCAGAGGAGTTACCAGGAATGCCACCTGATAGAGAAGTTGAGTTTGTTATTGACCTCTTACCTGGAACCGCCCCTATTTCTAAACGGCCATATAGGATGTCCGTAGAGGAGTTGAAGGAACTTAAGAAGCAGTTAACTGAGTTACAAGAGGCTGGGTACATTCGTCCGAGTTCCTCACCTTGGGGAGCACCGGTCTTGTTTGTACAGAAGAAGGATGGATCGCAACGGATGTGTGTGGATTATAGATCTCTTAATGATGTTACGGTGAAGAACAAGTATCCGTTGCCCCGTATTGAGGATTTATTCGATCAGATGCGAGGTGCAAGAGTATTTTCGAAGATTGATCTCCGATCGGGATACCATCAGATGAGGATTAGACCATCGGACATTCCCAAGACGGCGTTCTCGACTAGATATGGATTATATGAGTTTACTGTTATGTCGTTTGGATTAACCAATGCGCCAGCTTATTTTATGAACATAATGAACAAGGTGTTTATGGAGTACTTGGACAGATTCGTCGTGGTGTTCATCGACGATATTCTCATTTATTCTCAGAGTGATAGTGATCACGAGGAACATCTGAGGTTGGTGCTACAGAAGCTACGAGATAACCAGCTATATGCCAAGTTCAGCAAGTGCGAGTTTTGGATTGGCGAAGTGCCATTTCTTGGTCATATCATTTCTAATGGAGGAATAGCAGTGGATCCTGCTAAAGTTAAGGAGATAATGGAGTGGAGAGTACCCACTACAGTTACCGAGATTCGGAGTTTCTTGGGGTTAGCAGGATATTATCGGAGATTTATTGAAGGATTTTCTAAGATTGCTAAGCCTATGACTTCGCTTTTGGAGAAAGGAAAAGAATTTAAGTGGGACGAGAAGTGTCAAGACAGCTTTGATCTATTGAAGAAGAGGTTGATGTCGCCACCAGTATTGGTTATGCCAGACCTACAGAAAGAATTTGATATCTATTGTGATGCATGTGGCCAAGGCTTAGGATGTGTGCTCATGCAAGAAGGACATGTGATTGCTTATGCTTCTCGTCAGTTGCGGAGACATGAATTGAACTACCCCACTCATGACTTGGAATTGGCGGCCGTTGTGCATGCGCTTAAGATTTGGAGACATTATATCATGGGGACCAAGTGTCAAGTGTATACGGATCATAAGAGTTTGAAGTATATATTCACTCAGAAGGATCTCAACCTTAGGCAACGCCGTTGGTTGGAGCTTATTAAGGATTATGATTTGGAGATTCACTATCACCCGGGCAAGGCAAATTTGGTTGCAGATGCCTTGAGTCGCAAAGAGCATGTTCATTCAGCTATTGTTGCCCAGCTACCCGATGAGATTGTTGAGGATTTCAGGAGACTTAACCTGGGGATAGTTGCTCATACTGAAGGAGTTACTATTGATGTGGAACCTACTTTGGAGCAAGAGATCCGCAAAGGACAAATTGGTGATGCTAAAATAAAAGAGATTAAGGATCTGATTACTGAAGGTCGAGTTCCGGAATTCACGGAAGATGAGCAGGGCACTATATGGTTCAAGAATAGGATGTGTGTCCCTGATATTAAAAGCCTTCGGGAGACTATTTTAAAGGAGGCCCATGATTCGGATTATTCTATTCATCCTGGTAGTACCAAGATGTATCAGGATTTGAAACGGAAGTATTGGTGGTATGGATTGAAAAGAGATGTAGCTGCACATGTGGCTATGTGCGATGTATGTCAAAGAGTTAAGGCTGAACACCAGAGGCCAGCTGGACTACTGCATCCACTGAAGATACCCGAGTGGAAATGGGAAGAGATTGGTATGGATTTTATTACTGGATTGCCTCGCACCCAGAAAGGATATGATGCTATATGGGTGATTGTGGATAGATTGACTAAAGTGGCTCACTTTATTCCTGTCAAGACTACTTATAAAGGTTCTCAGCTAGCAGAGTTATATATGGCTCGGATTGTATGTTTACATGGTGTACCAAAGAAGATCGTGTCTGATCGAGGTTCACAGTTTACCTCGAGATTTTGGAGAAGCTTTCATGAGAACATGAGTACGAAGTTGAATTTTAGTACGGCTTATCACCCTCAGACTGATGGACAGACTGAACGGACTAATCAAGTATTGGAAGATATGTTGAGAGCATGTGCCCTTCAGCATGGAGGAAGTTGGGATAAGAGTCTGCCTTATGCTGAGTTCTCGTATAATAATAGTTACCAGGCCAGTCTGAAGATGTCACCTTTTGAGGCTTTGTATGGGAGGAAGTGCAGGACTCCTTTGTATTGGGATCAGACTGGAGAGAGACAGTTCTTTGGGCCTGAACTGATTCAAGAAGCAGAAGAACAAGTTCGTATAATTCGAGAGAATTTGAGAGTGGCTCAAACCAGGCAAAAGAGTTATGCTGATAATAGACGAAGGCCACTGGAATTTGAAGAAGGAGATTATGTGTACCTCAAGGTGTCACCACTTCGTGGGATGAGGAGATTCAAGGTTAAGGGCAAATTATCCCCTCGCTATATTGGACCATTCTTGATCTTTAGAAGAGTTGGGGAGATGGCATACCAACTCGAGTTACCTGCTAGTCTATCGGATGTGCATAACGTGTTCCACGTGTCTCAACTTAAGAAGTGTCTCCGTGTTCCCGAGGAACAGTTACCCATGGAAGAGCTTAGTGTTCAAGGTGATTTGACTTACACGGAATACCCGATCAAGATTTTGGATACATTGACTCGAGTTACAAGGAATAAGGTGATAAAGATGTGTAAAGTGCAATGGAGTCACCACAGTGAAGATGAAGCAACTTGGGAAAGAGAAGAAGAGCTTCGCATAGATTTTCCCCACCTTTTCCCTAGATCTTCTTAAATCTCGAGGACGAGATTATTTTTAAGGGGGGTAGGATTTGTAACACCCACTTTGTAAATTGCTAAGAATAATACCAATGAGAAAACAATTTCTCTTTATGTGAGTTTGATCTTTATGCATCATCATATGAGAACACCATGTCCAAGAACAATTAATAAAAAGATATGCTACTAAATTGTTGCATCATGCTGGATATTTTATTTTGTGTGCATTTTGTGACAAGAAAAATATTAAAGACCAAAAAGGGAATTTAAAACCTAAAAGAAATTCTTGAGAATAGAGAAGAGGAAGGAATATTATTCAATACAATAAAGTTATCATTAAAATCACTTCATCACAGTTGATATGATCAAAATAAATAATTAGCCAGTATATAAAGTGCCACAAAGTTTGAATTTGGATTGAAGTTTGAATTTGAAAAGAGAAATGAAAAAAGAAAAACAGGAAATAAAAAGAGAAAAGGAATAAAAGCTTACCTGGGCTCGCTGCACCAATTTCGGCCCAGTTAACATCTCCACAGCGCACAGCCCAAACTGCACGACGGCGCCGACACCTGGGCCCCACTCATCAGCCTCATCGCGCATGACTCACTTCCGCGTGGGCCCCCTGCACCAGTCCGTTGCCCCTTCTGTTTCTCTTACATGCGGGCCCCGGGCGTCAGGTCCATCTCCTACGCGTGCCCCAACAGAACGCCGCGTGATCCTCGCCGCGCGGACCGCGCCGATCTCGCGCGGGGAGCCCTCCGGGGACCTCGGAGCTGCGCAACGGCCGTGCTCCTACACGTCTTAAAGGCCCCGTTCCCATCGCCCGACACCCTTGACCGCCTCCCGTTCGCTAGAACTCAAAAGCGCCGCCGCAGTGGTAGAATTCAACCCGCCGCCGCGATTGCCCTCACCCACACCGCGACTAGTCCTCTGCGCTATAGCCTGGGTACCTGCTTGGCGCGACGAAGCTTCGGCCGCCGTCAATTTTCCCCGCCGGTGTCCTGCGCAAGCTCAATTCGTCGCCGTAGAGAAGATTTCCGCCGTGCGCCATGGGCAGGCCTCCCGGTGACCTAATCTTCGGTAAAAATCCCACCTCTGTGTTCGTCATCTTCCCAATTCCATTTTGCACCAACTGTTTTGGCGAATCAACTCACGGGTGGGCGAATTTGGGTTGCTCCGGCGATGGCTTGCCGCGGCGTGGCGCGGTGTGCCGTCGGAGGGGGGGTCGGGAGGTAGGAGAAAGTTGTGAGCCGTTGATCTTTTGTTGAACGGCTCTGATTAGAAGAGAGATACCCCTTCGCTCAGTTTGATCGCAGCCGTCCGATTGTGGATGGACGTTCGTAATGGGATCATGTAGTTTTGAACTCGTGGCCGTTAGATCTGGATCTAAGGGTTTAAATAGCGTACCGGTTCACTGCGCGCAAGATCTAATCTCTGCCGCACGTCGTTGATCCAACGGCCGAGACTCGTCCATACCCCTTCGCGGGTCATTTTTGTTAAAGAGCCCTCGGGCTTCCGGGAAATCAACCCGCCGTCCATTTTTACTATGCACTGAGTCTAGGATATCTTGCGCAGAGCCCCCTGCTGTTCTCAGATTTTGAGGCCCAGTCCAGTCAACACGAAAACCAGAGAAAATAAATAGAAAATGAATTTTTAATATGAAAATAAATTCTAGAACTTGAATAAATCATATAAAATCCATTTTTAGTCCAAATTCATCCATTCCAGTTCCTAAAATTTTGTAATTTTATTATTTATCACCTAGAGCCTCTGTTATGTCATGAAAACAGAAAGAAATTTATTTATCACTTAATCCTATTTAAAACACATAAAACCTTTGAAAATGCATAACTTAAAATCTATAATTCAGAAAATTATGATTTCTGTTCCCAGGATTTTATTTTAATATGTAGAATATCTCTGTGAATTTTGTTTATATGTTTGGTGTAATGTTAATTTCTCTATATGTACTGTGTTTGCTTGTATTGTGGCGAGTAGAAGAGCCCGTTGCTGAGGATACTGGTGAGCAGCAGGTTGAGGTAGCTGAGCAGGAGCTCATTGAAGGCAAGTTGTGCCCTTGACCACTTTTTACCCAATAATGTTCTTTAAATATCACTTATCCATGCATAGGTTAATTTTGATGGGACCCAATAGGTCACCCTAGATTGTTTATCTCATTACCTTGTTCACCCCCGAATCACTTGGGTAGTTTGCTATTGCTTTATATGGTTTTGGGATAATCATTTATTACCTCTATGTTCCAATTCTTGTTGTTATTCTGTTTATGTTCATGTTGATATCATTAATGTTAATTGGAACATAGAGCTTAACTTGAGTAACACGTGCCACCACAAGGGAGGAATGGGACCCCTTGGCTGACTAATTAGGAAAGCT
The DNA here is from genome assembly GCA_029449295.1 of Zea luxurians. Taxonomy (NCBI): domain Eukaryota; kingdom Viridiplantae; phylum Streptophyta; class Magnoliopsida; order Poales; family Poaceae; genus Zea; species Zea luxurians. The sequence continues at coordinate 11,505,783 of JAOPSE010000007.1, forward strand.
AGTGGAAGACTACCTTACCCGAAAGGGGCAAGGGCAGTAGGGGAGAGGTCAGTGCAGGGAGGTCCCTGGTTGATTTTGCTGCGATGGCGGTCAGCCAGGAACCCTGTACTGGATCTTCCTATAAACTGTAGCGGGTTTTCGGAAGCTAGTGGAACTTTGTAAAGGCCTCGTAGTGTTGCCCTGCCGCGCTTCCTAGGTAGAGGTGTATGGGATTCATGACCCCTTGGCAGATGGGTAACATGACTTGTGGGTAAAGGGTACAACCTCTGCAGAGTGTAAAACTGGTATACTAGCCGAGCTCACGGTCATGAGCAGCTCAGGACTCTCTGATGTTTAAATTATGGAACTTAAATTCAATTTTGTCATTTGCATTGCATGGGTTTGTTATTAATTTTGTTCTATTACTTTACTTATGGTTTGGTATTTACTTACACTTAGTAACTGCTAATAAAATTTTGACCAACTACTTAAAAGCAATGCTCAGCTTTAACCCCTGTCATTGATTAAGCCTTACACATCACATGAACTCACACCTTTGTGAGTTTATGTCCACTGGTTCCCCACAACTTGTTGAGCTATGATCATGTGTGAGCTCACCCTTGCTGTCTCACACCCCCCCCACAGGAGATGATCAGGTGGTTCAGGAGGAGCCGCCTAACACTGAGGAGTTCGATCTGATCTAGGTGGCGTTTCCCAGTCGACATTGGCGCCGACGATCCTTAGTTCGTTTTATCTTTATTATTTTATTTTGTAATAAGTCTTCCGCTATGTAATAAATACTCTGATGTTAATGACATTTATCTCTATACACTCTGTTATTATATATGTTGTCTTCTTGGCGCATGTATGAGATGCACTTGGCTTTATTCCTTAAAGCCGGGTGTTACATTTCGCGAGGCCTTCTTGCCTTCTAGTGGATCCGGGGGATATCTGTCCCCCACAAGGCCCCAATCTTTGTGTTGATTTTGATATAATCGGCCCAAAGATTCCAGGTCCAGCTTACGATTTTGAAACATGTCTGCTAAGTCGTTACCTCCAACTCTGAGTAACTTGGTAAAAACAATCTTCTGTCATCTTCTTTTGGCATCATTCCATAGTCTTTTGCTTTTAATCTTCAGTAATCGGTGCTCTGTTTATGCTTTAGAGGTCGACATTTTGCGCTCAGGGGTTAAGGATTCATTGGGTGCACCGGAGGTGCACCCAATGGGTGTAGCCCCCGAGCTTTGAGTGGATTACTGAAAATAATCCACTCAAAGGTCTTCATCTCATACTTCTTTATAAATCGTTGTCTCTGACTTAGACTTATGCTTTAGAAATCAACATTTTGCCATCAGCCTATGCTTTAGAGATCAGCAATTTGTTCTCGGGGTCTCAGGATTCATTGGGTGCAGCCCCTGAGCTTTGAGTGGATTACTGAAAATAATCCACTCAAAGGTCTTCATCCCATGATTTTTTAGAAACCATTGTTTCTGACTTAGACTCATGCCTTAGAAATCAGCATTATCTCATCTTCCTTTCATGCCTTAGATTTCAGCATTATATCATTAGTTTATGCTTTAGAGATCAACATATAGTTTTTTGTCTTTTTGAGATCAACAATACGGCCTACCCATGCACCAGCTTGAAATTTATTTGATCAGCGACGGATTGGACATCCGGTAGATGGCCCTTGGCTAGTCTTCCTTCCGCTTCGTGCTTCAATGCTCCTGTTGATTATACTTGTACTTCATCAGCTATTTTTTGGCTTTCTTCCGATCTCCATAGATATCTTCTTTTTGTCTTGATACATTCATTGCGTATACTGTATGGATGTGACTGCTTGGGAAAATCTATCAAAAATTCCTAGACGTCCCCCTCAATGGGTGTAGGCAAGGGACGGCTTGGTGCGCTGAGCGTTTAGCGAACTGTCCCTAAGTAGTAACTTGATGTGACCGCAGGTGTAATCATATCATCCATGCAGTTGACTTGAGTCCCAATGGGTGCTGTGTTACGTGAAACGGCGTCAGCCGCCTGACTTGTTTCCAAACGATTTGAATTGCTTATTGAATACTTGCGACTGTTCAGTGACCGTGGTAGGAGATGAGCGGTTGCTTTCTTCCTCTATAAATAGAGTGCTTGCTTCACTGGCGTCTTCACACATCTCTCTACCGTTGCTTGCTTGTTCTCCTCTTTTCTATTCCACCATGGGCAAGGGCAAGAAGAGCGGAAGTTCGTCGCACCACTCTGGCGACAAGCGAAAGCGCGAGCCGACCCCTCCCTCGGAGGATTTCGGTGATTCTGAGTACTCGGAGGAGGAGTTCTCCTCCGAGTCCGAGGGATCGCCAGTCTACACCTCGCCCCCGGCATCGTCCGAAGACTCGGACGATTCCCAGGGGATCGCCGCCGAGGTGTGGACATATATCCGGGCCGTCGAGCACTCCGGGCTCGAGGGCTCGGATGAGTCGGAGGTCTCCTCGGACGAGGTGGACTCCTCTGACTCGTCCGAGGAGGGGAGCGGTGGTGATGGCGACGGCGAGGGCGACGGCGACAACGGAGGTGACGACAAGGGCGACGGCAGCAAGGGCGACGGCAAGGGCGACGATAAGGGCGACAGCGGCAAGGCCAGTGGCAAAGCGCCACTGGCTTAAAATATTAGTATAGATAAGTAGTGTTAGTATTAGTAGAATAATGTAGTAGTAGTTAGTAGTATAGTGTAGTGTAAGTAGTGTAGTAGTGTAATGTAGTAATGTAATGTGTCGAAAAGTGGGAAGAAGCCCGGCTCATAATGAGTCGGCCTTTAATTTTGTGTAAGAAATTCCCCCCTTATATAATGAAGTAAACTCGGGCTTGATCTTGTGCACACCCTTTGCCTTTGCATTGCTTCTTTATAGTTGATCGATAATTTCTATTTGTATCCAATACGGCCGTTGTTCTTAGAAGTAACTCTTGAGTAATGACTTTCCATTGCTGTGTCGCATTTTAATTCTGTCTGCATTTACGTGGAGAAAGAACGGTCCGGTTTACTGCCGGTGTCTTGAGGGGTAACAGTCGAACGGTTTTTGGCGACACCGGCGTTTTAGAGGTAACAGCCGAGTCCTTTCGAGCCACATCAGCGCTTTAGAAATAACGACCGAGTGATTAGTGGTGACGTCAGTGTTTTAGAAACAACAGCTGAGTCATATCGAGCCACATCGGCGTTTTAGAAATAACGACCGAGTGAGGATTGGTGATGTCAACGTTTTTAGAAATAACCGCTGAGTTACGCCGAGCCACGTCGGCATTTTAGAAATAACGACCGAGTGATGACTGGGCACTTTTTAGAAATGATGTCTGACCCGGGAAAACCCCACTTGTACCACGTCGCCGCATGCCTCTGCATTCTGAGCCCTAGCTTTACTTTCTGCCTCCAGACCTCCTCTGTTTCCCTTTGATCTCGCTTCCACTCAGTTCGCTAACGAGATTGAGATGGCGCCCAAGCGGAAGAGTCAGAATTCTGCCGCTACGGTTATTCCTCCCATCGATCCCAACAACCAATTGCCTTTCGCAGGTAATCATATATCTGTTGTTTCCGAGTCAGATCTTCTCCACCTCGTCGATGTTGGAGTTCTTCCTCCGAGGGAGCTTTGTTCCTAGCGGATTTGCCGTGGGGTTACTGTCCCGACGGAGGATACTCACGGGTCCGTCGTTTATATTCCTTTTCTTCTCCGTGGCCTTGCTCTTCCAATTTCTCCCTTCTTTCGCGGTCTCCTTGACTTTTACAATCTAAATCTGACTCATCTAAATCCCAACTCTATTATGCAAATTTCTATCTTTTTCCATCTGTGTGAAGCCTACCTTGGAATTCTTCCTCACTTCGGTTTGTGGAAGCACTTGTATCACTGTCGTCCTGGTATGGCTGGGGGGCAGCATCAACTTGTGGGCGGTGCGAGTCTGGAGATGTGTCGTGGGAGGAAGACAGAGTACCTAGATATCCCACTCAAAGACAACATTAAGGGATGGCGCTTAGAGTGGTTCATTGTTGAAAATCATGGCAAGTCCCTCCCCCTCGGTTAGGGAGACAGCCGGACATGCACACTCCCAGTTGGATTGAGTCCCCCACCACCTTGGAGATAACAGAGGCCAAGGTTCTGCTTGATGAAATTCGTTTGCTGAAGGAGAGAGGTCTGACCGTTGAAGCTGTGGTTGCAGACTTTATTTTTAAGAATATTCAGCCCCTGAAGGATAGGGTGTACCCGGCTTACTTATACAGTGGTGCCACCGACTCAACTCGGGTTACTGACAAGAGGATTACTGCTGTGGATTTGGTGAGCCGATTGGAGATGATATTGAGGGGCAAAGTATCAAATATTGGTGCTCCTGTTGCATATTCTGCTTGGAATTTGCCATCTTCTAAGCCCTTTTTCAGTTTTGTGTCCAATCCTCCTGCTGGTGACAGTGGTTTGGGTCTTAGAGTGCGACCCTCCCCCAAAGAAGTTGAAGTCCTGGTTGCTTCCCTTGGTGGCCTTCCCAATGACGAGAAGCAAGTTCACTTTGACATGCCTGTTAATCCGAGTGATGCAGAGATAGGTGCTATGCTGGATATGTTGGCGGGGGATTCCTCTGATTTTGCCCCTGCTGAAATGGTGGCTGCTGCAACTATTCTAGAGCCTGAGAAAACCGTGGATACTCGAAGGCCTAATGGTACTCGCCCGAAACGTCTTCGTCAAGTTGGTCATCCGACTGCTCCTGCCGAGGGGAAGAAAAAGAAAAAGAAAAAGAGATGGCTTCGGTGAGTGTCGTGCTTGGATCATGATGCTGGCCCTTCTGCTCTTGCTGCTGAAGAAGTACCCGTGGAACTCTTTACTGGAGTTGATCCCAATGGGTGTGACCCTGCTGATGCTGGACCCAATGGGTGCGACCTTGACAATGCTGAACCCATTGGGGGTGATCCTACACCCATTGGGTGTGACCCTATTGATGTTGATCCCAATGGGTGTGATCCTGCTAATGTTGGACCCAATGGGGGTGATCCTACCGGAGCTGATCCCAATGGGGGTATTGTTCGTATTGTTGACGAGGACGAAGAAGAAGAGGAGGAAATCCCCTTAATTCGGAAGAATAGTCGGCGTTACATAGTCAGTGGGGAGAGTAGTGATATCCCTTCTCCAGCTTTGTCTGCTCTCGTCGATCTGCAAGAATTATCCCTAGAAAATTTTGATCAAGCTCTCGAGGATGTTGTTCCTGAAGATTTGCTGTCCGAGCCCACGAACGGTGGTATGATGGACGTTTGCTCTGACATTCCAGATGTGGGATTAGAGTTATCCCGAGCGGCGTCTCGTGCCTCATCGACCTTGGAGTGCAGTCTTCGGGGCCAAGAGGCTGGTCAAGGTTGTTCAATTCCCATGGAGGTGACTGAGAATCCTTCAGCCTTAGAGGTGGCTGCTGCAGAGAACTCGGTCCCCGAGGATGGTGCAAGCGGTTACCCAGCCCCCGAGGGTGTTGCTGGTAATGATCCGGCTCGTGTGGGTAGCGCGAGCTGCGACCCAGCCCCCGAGGGTCTCGGCGGGCTCCCCTTCCCATACCTCCATGGATGTCCACGCTGGGTCTTCTCCTCCACATTTTGATGGCATGGAAACAGTGCATGCTTTAAATGAGGAAGTCGCCTTAGAAACCAGCGCACCTGATGCTAGAGTTCTGATGCCTGCTGGTGATGTTGAGTAGATCCCTGATGTTGCTCTTCAGATTGCCCCGGTTGATGTTCCTTCGTCGAGCCACCACCTGGCTTCTCATGATTTGGGGTTTCCTTCATTCTTCTCCAATCTTCAGGTAATCTGGCTTTTCTCGATCTGGCTATACTCCAAGCAAAGTGCTATCTTTGTACTCATTTGTTTTCAATATCAGGCTCTGGTCGATGAGATGGCTGGTCAGCTGAGATCACAAGGTGCCTCTATCCCAGAAAGAGCTCTGTCTCTGATGCATTGGAATCCGATGCTGCTTTAGAGGCAGATATCTGATTTGAAAATGACTAACGCTGGTTAGTGCCTTTGTTTTCTTCCTTGACTTCTTGATTAGTCCGTTTTTAACGGTGTGCCCTTCTTCAACTGTTTTTTGTTAGATATGACCCATCGGTTCTCTGAACTCAAGGAGAAGTATTCTCAAGGTCAGGCCGACCTGGCCCGGATTTCTGCTTCTTTAGATGGTGTCAACTCATTGAATTCCTCTCTCAGTGCTCAACTTGACTCTGAAAGGGCGGCTAATGAGGTAAGCTTACTTGACTTTTTCTTTTGTGTTTTTGCTGCTTACTGGGTGCTTGAGTGCTAATTCTTGTCTGCAGGAAGAAAAATGTGTACTTGCAGCTTCTCGCGATAACCTTGATAGGTTGTATCGTGACGCTAGCAATTCTTTGACTATCTTGGAGAGGAGCCACCGTTTTACCATGGCAGATTTGGATCATCATCATCACGAGCTGCAAGTATCCCTAGATGAGATCCTTTGTCTTAGGCAGTTGGTGTCGAGCAAAGATTCTGTCATCAAGGATCTGCGCGCTTCCAAGAAGTCAGTCGTCTAGGAGCTAGAGGCCGCTCGACTGGCTACCAAGGTTGCTGAAGACACTTCTACTACTTTGAAGGCTCAGCGCGGCAAGGCTATGGATAAAGCCATTCGCGCGGGACGGATCTTGATGAGAAGGCCGGGTGTGGTTGTTCCCGATGACATAGTTGCTGATGTCAATGCTGCTCCTGACTCTTCGAGTCGCCCTTCCTCGTCAGTTGCTCCTGAGAAGAACATTGCCAAGTAGAAACACTGAATGCATTTATGAATTGTATGCGTATGTGGTCAATGTGTTCGAATATTTTGTTAGAAAGTGTTCCTGGTACTGAACGCTATTATTATTTCTCTGTTGTTTGAATTCAACAGTTGTTATGATTGCAGGAGTAAGTGCAGTGTGATGGTTTTGAGACTTCTTCCTATTTCGTGAGGCATAGAGATCGCCCTGAGATGAGTAATCGTAAGCATGTTTATGCTGGATTGAGTAGACGTGAGCATGTCGCACCGCCTTAAGTCATCGCCGACTTAAGCCGATTGCTCCGTTAGTAGGGTATAGTGGTCACCCTGAGTTAAGTAAGCGTGAGCATGTTGCACCGTCTTAAGTCACTGCCGACTTAAGCCGATTGCTCCATTGGTAGGGTATAGTGGTCACCCTAAGTCGAGTAAGCGTGAGCATGTTGCACTGTCTTAAGTCACTGCCGACTTAAGTCGATTGCTTCGTTGGTAGGGTATAGTGGTCACCCTAAGTCGAGTAAGCGTGAGCATGTTGTACCGACTTAAGTCTTTGCCAACTTAAGCCGATTGCTCTGTTAGTAGGGTATAGTGGTCACCCTAAGTCGAGTAAGCATGAGCATGTTGCACCGTCTTAAGTCACTGCCAGCTTAAGCCGATTGCTCCGTTGGTAGGGTATAGTGGTCACCCTAAGCAAGCATGCAGATTGATAATAGTTTGAGATCTTTTGAGAATGAAGTCTTTTTATTGATGACGTACTTTTCCAGTTACAGAATACAATGCCGCCTCGATAGCTTTTGAAATCTAGCTAGGGGTAAAACTTCCTGAGATGTTCTATATTCCATGAATTCCCTATTTCCGTGCCATCCATTTGAGTAAGTCGATATGATCCTGGCCGAGTGATTTCTGCTACCATGAATGGTCCTTCCCACAGTGGCGACAATTTATGCCGTCCTTCCCCTGTTATAATTTGGCGAAGGACCAAGTATCCACTGCAAAGGATCGATGTCGTATGGCCTTATCATGATAGCGCCTCAGAGTTTACTGGTACCTAGCCGACTGAATTACTGTATTCAATCACTCTTCTTCCAGTACATCAATATCTTCCAGTCTGGTAGCTTCTGCCTCAGCTATGTTTTCGAAGACTAATCTTGGTGCCCCAAACCTGAGGTCGGTAGGTAGCACTACCTCCGAACCATAGACCATGAAGAAAGGAGTATTTCCATGCAAGGCTCGGCTAGGCTAAGTTCTTAGGCTCCAAATCACATATGGCAACTCTCTGATCCACTTTCCTGCGATTTTTTCATTCTTATCGTAGACTTTCTTTCTGAGTGCTTCCAATATCATTCCATTAGCCCTTTCTATCTATCTGTTAGCTCTTGGATGTGCTACTGACGCGTACTTGATCTGGATGCACCGTTGTTCGCAGAAATCGAAGAATTCAGAGCTAGTGAAATTGGATCCTAGATCGGTTATGATGCTATTTGGTATCCCAAATCTGAATATTATATCTTGTATGAATTCTACTGCCTTGGCTGAAGTCAGGGAAGCAATAGGTTTGTACTCTATCCATTTAGTGAATTTGTCGATGGCAACCAGCACATGAGTGTATCCTCCCTGAGCTTTCTTGAAGGGTCCAATCATGTCTAGTCCCTAGCACGCGAGAATGGCCATGTTACGGGTATGGTTTGCAGTTGCTGTGTTGGTAAATGCTGCTGCTTTGATAAGTATTGGCAAGCTTCGCACCTCTGGACTAACTCGGCTACATCACTCTTGGCTGTTGGCCAGTAGAAACTAGACCTGAAGACCTTCCCAACTAATGTTCTGGGCGTTGCATGTATCCCGCACTGCCCAGCATGGATTTCATCTAATAGTTGCTTCCCAGTAGCCAAAAGAATGCACTTCATGAGAACTCCCGTCGCGCCCCTCCTGTACAGCGCTTCCCCAATGAGAGTGTAGTGGGCTGACTGCCTTGCAATGCGTTCTGCCGCAGTTTTGTCATCTGGCTCTTCTTTGTTCTTTATATACCTAATAATAGGCTCCCTCCAGTCATTAGAGTCTGACTGTGGCTGATTCAGAACATTACAATCTTCTGCCTGATCTAAGGAAATACTCGGACGTGGCACTTCTTGGACGAAAATCCTAGGTGGGACTTGGGCCCGACTGGATCCCAGCGTTGACAATGCATCTGCAGCCGCGTTGCGATCTCTCTCTACATGATGAAATTCCAGCCCTTCAAATTTGTCCTCCAGCTTTCGGACGGCTGTGCAATACTTACCCATAGATTCATTCGAGAAATCCCATTCCTTATTTATCTGACTTATGACCACCAGTGAATCTTCGTATACCATCAGTCTCTTAATGCCCAGTGATACGGCAATGTTCAGTCCATGAATCAAAGCTTCGTATTCTGCTGCAATGTTGGACGCTGAGAATAACAACCAAAGAGCATATTTGAGTTGTTCACCTCCAGGTGCAATGAAGAGGATCCCTGCGCCTGCCCCCTGCAGCTTTAACAAGCCATCGAAATACATCTGCCATACTTCTATAGTCTCTGGGTTATCTAACACTTGTTGCTCGGTCCACTCTGATACAAAGTCAACCAATGCTTGAGTCTTTATTGCAGTGCGAGGTCAAAACTCGATGTCGTGAGCTCCCAGCTCACAAGCCCATTTGGCTATTCTTCCGATGGCTTCTTTTTTGTGGAGAATATCCCCTATCGGAAATCTAGTGACTACTATGACTTTGTGGTCATCAAAGTAGTGAACGAACTTGCATGCAGTTAGAAGTACTGCATACAGTAGTTTTTGAACCTAAGGATATTTCTTCTTTGAGTGTCCCAGAACTTCACTGATGAAATAGATGGGATGTTGTACTGGATATGCATGTCCTTCTTCTGCTCGCTTGACTACCAACGCGGTGCTCACCACGTGAGTCGTGCAAGAGATATATAACAGCAGATCTTCGGTCGGCTGACCCGACGTGGCTCGGTGGTTTTAGTACTAGTGGTGTTGTCTGGAATTTCTTCAGTGCATCAAGAGCTTCCTAGGCTTCTGAGGTCCACTGGATTTTGTCTACCTTCTTGAGCAATCTGTAGAACGGCAAGCCTTTTTCTCCCAGCCTTGTTATGAACCTGCTCAAAGCTGTCATGCACTCAGTAAGTCTTTGTACTTTCTTCTGTGACCGTGGTGCTTCCATCCTCATGATAGCCTCGATCTTTTCTGGGTTAGCTTCGATTCCTCGGTGGCAGACAATGAATCCGAGTAATTTTCCTGTCGGTACTCCGAAGACACATTTTTCTGGATTAAGCTTCCATCGATATCACCGTAGACTGTTGAAGACCAACTGCAAATCTTCAATGAAATTTTCTGAGTTTTCTATCTTGATCACCACGTCATCCACATAAGCTTCTACATGCTTGCCCCAGTGGTCGGCTAAGCATGTCTGAATGGCTCTCTGGTAAGTCGCTCCAGTGTTTTTGAGGCCAAACGGCATGGAGGTATAGCAGAAAGCTCCAAACGGGTGATGAATGCAGTTTTTTCTTCATCTTCTTTTCCCAGACTGATCTGATGATACTCAGAGTAGCAATCCAAGAAAGACAGCATAGAGCACCTAGTGGTTGAATCTACCACTTGGTCTATTCTAGGAAGTCCGAAGGGATCCTTCGGACAGTGCTTGTTGAGATCTATATAGTCAACGCACATGCGCCAATCCACTTTATTCTTTTTGATTACAAGAACAGGATTTGCCAACCATTCAGGATGCAGCACTTCTCTAATGAACCCTACCGCGACTAGGCGAGCTAGCTCGGCACGAATGGCTTCTCTCTTGTCGGGCGTGAAACGACGCAACTTTTGTCGAATCGGCCTCGCCTGAGGGTAGACTTTCAGTTTGTGCTCGGCTAGCTCTCTCGGGACTCCCGGCATATCCGCAGGTTGCCATGCGAATACGTCTCGGTTGTCTTGCAGGAACTGGACGAGCGTGCTTTCCTATTTGTCATCCAGGCTGGAGCTGATGATGGCAGTCTTGCGTTCATCAGCGAACCCGAGGTTGATTCTCTTGGTTTCTTCAGTCGGCCGCATAGAGGTCATGGCTTGAGCTTCATTTGTAGGTACTGTGAGATCCTCCTCAGGCTTTGAGTTCGCCTGTGCAGAAGAAGTCGTCGATAGTTTGGTGGTGAGAGCCGCCTGAATGGCCACTCGGAAGCACTCTACGGCGCCTTGAAAGTTGGCGTGCACAGTGATGATTCCTTGTGGTCTAGGCATCTTCAATATCATGTACGTATAATGCGGAATGGCCATGAACTTTGCCAGTCCAGGCCTGCCGATGATGGCATTGTATCCGCAGTCGAAACTTGCCACCTCAAACCTAAGGTACTCAGTTCTGTAGTTATCTAGAGTTCCGAAGGTGACTGGCATGTAGATGTGTCCGAGCGGGTACTCTCCTTCAGTCGGCACGATGCCGAAAAAAGGAGTATCTGACTCTTGGAGCTCTTTGAGTGTGATCCCCAAGCCTAGGAGTGTCTGGGGAAAGGTGACATTGATGCTGCTTCCCCCGTCCACTAGCACCTTCTTCACCCTGCTTTCTCGGATCACCGGATCGACGAGTAGCGGGTACTTGCCCGGATGGTCGAAGTTAAGCCATTGATCTGCCCGAGTGAAGGTGATCGGGTGTTTGGACCACCGGTATGGGGCGGGAGGACCGGTGGTCGCCACCAGTATCCGACGGTCATTGAGCTTCTGCTGCCTCTTGCTCCCTTGAGACCCGTGCCCGCCGAAGATGATGTTGACTTCTCCGTTGACATGGGGGAATGCTCCACCTCCTCCTCCTTCCTGCTACTAAGGTTGTCGAGGTTCTCTGGTTCCTCCTCGTGGCGGGGGAGGTGGTAGATGTTGGAAGGGTCGGCCGTTCCTGACAGAGTGCTTGAAGTCTCTACAGTTCTGAAGGGTGTGGCGCATGTCTTTATGGTATGGACATTGGGCGTCGAGGATGTCGTCCAACGTTCGTTCTCCTTCGTGGGGTGCCCCTCGGGCACGAGAGATGGGTGGTCCGGCGGCGTGAACCTCATCGTGAGGCCTCTTGTCCCAACGCTTGTCGGGTTGCTGGTTCGCGTCGTGTCGTGGTGCCGGCGGAGTAGGCTTTGCTCCTCCGATGAGGTCCTGAGCTCGTTCATCGGTGGTGATGTAGATGTCCGCCTCCCTGAACAGCTACTCGGAGGTATTCAGTGCCTTCTGCAGTATGGCTCAGACGAAGACCAAGTCATTAGATCCCCGGTAGAAGTCCTCGATCACCGCTGCTTCCGCAACCTCGGGGATTCGATAACTCATGGTCTGAAATCTTTTGAGGTACGATCGAAGAGTCTCATCCCCTCGGCGCTTGATGGTCTTGAGGTCCCACGGCTACGCTGGCTTGTCAGAGAGGTGTGGCGGAACCGCCCGAATTATTCCAGCTTAATTGCCTAAGTCACGCCTCAGGGGCCGTAACACACTTAAATCGGAATAACCCGTCAGTCCCTCAGATCTAGTCTGATACAGCCACTTAACCAGGATCAAATTCCACAATCTCACTCGAAGGTGAGTCATAGAAGAAATACAATAAAACAGGAATCCTCAAATTAAGTACTGAGTTATTACATAAATCGGAGTTTTGAGTAGCAAATAAGAGTTCACGAAATAAAATGCAGCGGATAATCGATGTCGTCGGTATCGAGGAAATGGGCAAGGCCTAGCCCACTACTCCTCATGCTTCTCTCCTGCCGGAGCAGCATCCCACTCGACCGTCCAACCCGGTGGCAGGGTGGTAGGCCAAGTCACACCATCAACCATTTCCTGAATGGTACCTACAAAAATTATGCCACAAGCAAGGCTGAGTATACTAATACTCAGCTAGACTTACCCGATGTGAGGAATCTACTCCTCTACCTCTAGACTATGCAGCTGTTTGGCTGAGGGGTTTGGTTTGCCAAAAGCACTAGCTGTTTCTAAAATCAAATTTTTAACTTTTCAAATTCTAGCATCATTATCTTAGCTAGGTTTGCTCCTTCTAAGCATCCATGGTAACAAGCATTTAGTTCAATCAACAAATTGTCTCATGTAACCTCATTTCACTTCTTACTCGATGCAGTACAAGGGGTCAAGCAGTCTCATTAGCTGCGAGAAGCAGACGATTCGAATCGAGTTTTAACCTTACAAGGTAAACCTAAACACACGGCATGTCAGGGTACTCCGACCCCACACATGACAACCGTCCCCATCGATTCCCCGTTCGCGTCCAGGCCTCACCGCCTTGGCATACAATGCTCCACTGACCCCGGCTGCCGCCGTGCAGTGACCGCACTTGTACCCACCATAGCTAGCATGGGAGACCCAGTCTCAGGTCGCATGAGGGATAAAGTCCGCGCCCGGCTTCACTCACGTACTAGGTTTACCGGTTACCATTTTTCCCGGCATGTGCTTAGTACGTTCAAAAGCTTCACTCAGGTATCCACACATTAATCCTTAATTCTTTTTCCCGTCTCATGGACAAGGCATCCTCCCTGGACCCAAGTCCATAGACTAACACATATCCCATTATCAAGATGAATACAATCAATTCCTGACCTCGCGCGAGTGCTAGAAAAATCACTCGACTTCTACCGAGATCCTGATTAGCGAAGCAGCTACTCGACCTAGCATACTAGTATTCATCTCAAAAAGGAATCCTAAGTTCATGCATCTAGAGGTTTCAAGCAACTCCTACACTTAAGTGCACATTACAATCCTACAAGCATTAAGTGTAGTAAAATAGCATAATTAACAGGTTATGCATAAAACCGGGGCTTGCCTTCAATTGCTGGGGCTGCGGGGATATCCTCACTAGCAGCCTCTAAAGCCTGCTCCTGGTCCTCCTCTTGGATAGGTCCTTGCTCGGGGATGAGCACGTACTCTCCGTCGGCAAGATTACAATCTAATGAATGCAATGCGTAAGATACATGCATGATATGATATGTACTTTTAGAAATTACAACTTCTGACGATGTATGATCTACTTGAGTTAACAAGCTTAACTTTACTTATGTAAGACCCTTGGGTGGTATACTTGGTAAATTAGGTTAAACCTAGTTAAGGCAAGTGGTAGGTTTTGTTTTTGGGGTTCCACTGAATTCTTTTTAAGTCTTATTGAGAGTTGATAAGTACTCAAGTTAGACTTATTGGGGTGGGGTTTATTTCTTCTTTCCCTTTCTTTTATTCTCTTAAAAGTTTTGGAGTAGGTTTGAGCTACAAGTTTCTTTTATAAAATTCTAAAAATTCTGCAAACATTACAGTGGCTTGGCACTGGTGTATGTTTCTCTGCTTCAAAATTTGGGGATCAGAAAGTGAATAGTTTTCTCTGGGCAAAATTATTAAATTCTAGGACAGAAGGGGTGTTTTGAACTACAACTACTATTTAACAGTGGGTAATTCTCTAAAACTTATTTTTGCTGGCTTTTAGGTGTTATAACATGACTTGATACAAATTTCCAGCCATTAATACCTTTTAGTTATTTAACTATGGTTTTCTCAAGTTTCTAGCCAAATAGGTGCTTTCTACTACCACTATATTTGAAAAATATCGAACAACAGAGTTCTTATTTTTATTAGTTATTGTTTTGTGCAAGAGCAATCATTCTAAAGTTTGGCATCTTTTTGCTCAAGGGAAGGGGTGGTATGCATTATTTGAATTAAGTGGCCTTTCTCATAATTTATTAACAATAGATATGAGTTTGTTCCCTTTTCAGGGGTTTGCATTTTTCTCTGGTGGTTTATCTCATCATAGCCTTAGCAAAATTTTGGTTGCTCATTATTGCATCATTAGGGGTTGTTCATGATTTATTTGGAAATTACCTCCTTATCGTTCTATATTTATTTTCCTTACTTAATATGTTGGGCTGAGGTGTTCATCATTTTTGTAGTGGGGCTCTGATGGTTATAAGTCCACTGGATTTTTATTATCCATTTTGGGTATAGGTTTGAAATTCTAATAATTGATTTTTCAGTTCATTTAAGACTAAATAAAACATTCTAATTTAAAACTGATCTGGACTAATGGTCTCTTCATTTTTCCTAGGTTCTTTGTTACTTAAGCAAACTAGGAAAAATAATTTCACTCACTGTTCATTAATTTCCAATGCCTTTCTGATTTTTCCTAAGTTTTGGGCAAAATAGCTTTAAATGAATATCTACATCATATTTTTCAATACTGGGGTTCCTATTATTTTTAAACAGTGTCCAGATGAGGTTTGAATACCCACAAATTTTCTTAAGTTTAGTACAGAAGAAAAACTAATTTTCCTGAATTAAACTAGGTTTGGTAGGTTTCTATTTTTAATTTTTAACTCAAAAATTCAGAATAGAAAGCATAGGGTTTATCATTTTTAAATGATAGTTCATAATATTCAGGAGCTAGCAAAATTAGTTTGACAACTTTTTATTAAAAATTCATCGAGTTATGGGTTTTCTAAGTTCTCTGATCATTTTAAAAAGATTAACAGAATTGATTAAATGGAAAACCACTTTGCACTGGGGTCACTGGCGGGTATTTTAAGTTTTCCTCGCGGATTGGTCCTTAGGCTACTATTCACATGAGTCACTGACGTTACAGAAAACCCCTCGGGTTCTTCACATCCTAACCCGAGGTCCTTCTCCTATCTTACACAGTAACCACGGCGGAAGAAAGGGCGGAGGGACTTACCGGCGGCGAGATTGCTCCGGTGAAGTGGTCGAGGACGTAGGGGAGGTTTCGGGGATCACAACGAGGTGCGGGTCGCCGTCGGGGATGGCCGGAGTTGGCCGGTCCACGTGCGCAGGCGGGGTTGCTCGTCGGCGGCGAGGAGTCCGGCCTGCTCACGGCGGGATAGTTCAATCGAACTGGTCAGAGAGGTTCACGGGATGCCAGAGAAGATATGGGTGCAAGGAATTGGTTGGAGACTCACCGGTTAACTCTGTCCACGTGCGGCGGCGGAAGACCGAAGTCCGGTGAGGTCGATCTCGGGTTTCCGGTGAAGTTCGGCCGGGTCCAAGGGCTTGGCAAGCTTCACGGGCCACTGGCGGAGCTAGCCGAAGCACTGGCTCGACTTGGGGGTGGCTGGAGTGGGCTGGCCACGACGGCCGAAGCTCTGGCGGCAATGGCGGGCAGAATTGAGCTCGCCGGAGCTAAGGAGAGGTGGCTGGCCGGTGAGGGTGAGTACGGGGTGAAGTAAGGCGCGCTCGGGGAGGCTTTATAGGCACGGCGCGGTGCACGAGCAGCCGTGGACCGGCGAGCGCGCGCGAGCGTGCACTGGGAGGCGCGGGTGCGCGAACGGGCGTGAACCGGAGGTGTCAGCCACGGTTGAACACGTGTGCCCGATGCCTCTGCCCGAGTTCAAGCGCTGGTTGGGTGCAAATCTTCATGAATTTGGGCAAGATCGCTGTGAAGGATTTGTTCACCTGACCTTGCTTTGTCTTTTGTGTATGGACGTCGCGCGGTTTTAGGCTAGGGACAGGGAGTTGTAGCGTCACCAAGGTGCCAGTGTCAGAATGTCTGGTCCCGAGGTCAAACTGCACCAAAACTATGTCAAATGAATTTGGTTTGAGTTCAAACTTTTCCAGAGCGTGTTCAAGGGAATTTGGCACAACTTTGATATTTGGATCTCCTGGTTTTAAGTTTCGAAAAACAGAGAACGCAGTCGATCTTTGAAAAGAGGTCTGAAATTCAGAAATTCAGAAATCTGAATTTCTCCAAGGGCTCATGGTTCAAGGGCTGGTTTGGGAATTTTAAAAAGACCAAATGGCCAAACTCTCTTACTATGGTTTGTTAGTTATTTGATGAACTAAAACTTTGTAATTTGATCATATCTGAAATTTTGCATTTTTCCCCATGACTTCTCCCAATTACCCTTTATGCTTAACTTGGCTTACTTAGGGTTTTTGTTAGGGTTGCCACATTACTTCCTTTTTTTGAAAGACCCATTTGTTTTGATCATGATACTTTTAAGTATATGCTTGGGGAATTCTTCATTCTTAAGTTAATTTGATGCTCATGCTTACTTTGGTTCACATAGAATGATGGTTCTTGGTTTGGCATTTTAAGAGAAGCCCTAGGTGACACTGGGGTGTCACAAGAGGGATTGAAAGTTGGCGATGAAGCGCCGACTAAAATTGCTCCAGTCGTCGATGCAGTGTCGGGGTAGGTGTCGTAGCCATTGCAGCGCATCTTGCCTGAGGACGATGGGCAGGTACGCAGTCATCATGTCCTCAGTTGCCCTGGCGGCCCGAGCAGCGGTGGTGTAGACGGCCAGCCAACCTCCTGGGTCCTGCTTAGGCTCGTACTTGTCGACGTTGGAGACCTTGAAGTTAGGGGGGCATTGAATGGCCCTAATACGTGGAGTGAGCGCCGATACTCCACACGTGTCCTCTTGCCGACGATGATGATGTCGGTCCTGGGGAGGGGAGTTGTCGACGTTGTGCTTCGACCGTCCCCAGGTCATGCCGCCAGTTGAAGCCGTCGCCGACTCAACTCTGGTGGTTTGACTTCACGCAGGGACGTCGTGATCCCGGTCATACTCTTCTCGGCGCCGAATCTCGTTCTCGTGCCGTCGCTCGCACGAAGCATTGATGGAGCTCCATGTGTCCCGCCGACTATTGATGGCATGTCGTAGGTCGCTTGGAGGATGAGCGAGAGGCAGAAGATGATTAGCTACCCGGGTGAGCAGCCGTCAATAGCCCTCAGCGTCTGGAGTCTGGGGGAGGCCATCAGCTATCCGAGCCAACACTCCACCGACCTCGCTCGCTGTGTTCATGGCTCGAGCGAAGTCAGGGTTCAGGTTTCGGCTGAGAAGAGGGTTCTCTCAACGTTGTTTCGCTTCCTGCTCGGCCTGCTCTTGAGCTTGCTGATGATTGCACCGTCGGGAATTCCTTCTTTCTCTGAAGACTCGTTCATCCGGAGTTTCTCCCACCTCCGAGACCTCATCTCGCGATACGGGTTGCGTCAGATCGCATTCTCTGGCTTCATGATGTCTCCGAATGTTTCGGCGTCGGTTCCTTCGTCAGCGAGATTCCCGTTGAAGAGGTTCTTCTCCCGGCGCAGTTGGTTCGTCGTCGGAGACAGGGGTAAATTCCACTCTTCCCTCGATAAAGACGACGTCGGGGTAGAATGGCACCGTCGTAGTGACAAGCTTCTTCCTGTTCTCCTTTGAGGGTGGAGATACCTAGAGAGCAGCTTGACGAGCTTTTACCTCATTTGGTTCCTTTTTCCTTGTGATACGTGTCCATTTTTCTATAGAAGAGGTGGTCAGCGGAGTCCTCCGGGTAGTCGGATCTTCTGCTCCCGGCAGGTGGGAGGTAGTCTTCGCTCGGAGCACTAGAGGTTGCGCTATTTCTGGCTTTGCTCCGACTTTCCTGGAGAGTGTTGGGGAAGGCTTCCTCTTCGGTGGATTTGCAATGCGATGTAGAGTTCCTTCTTTGTCTGCCACGAACGAAATGGTTCCGAAGCAGAATACGGATCCAGGGCGGAGGATGATCTTGTGTTGGAAAGTGATAGCCATTGAGCTAGCTTGGGTCAGTGACACACCCCCAACCTAGCGCGCCAGCTGTCGGTGATTTGGGTCCGACCGCACACCCGGGGGTTGCCCCTCGAGGTGTTTTTAGGAGTAGGACGGTGTAGCTGACTATAGCTCGATGGTTCGTGCTAGAGGCACGAGAGACGGTGGACAATCTTGTACAGGTTCGGGCCACTTTGAGATGCGTAATACCCTACGTCCTGGAGTGGATCTTATGTGTGGTGGATTACAAGGGAGTTCTCTAATACAGGAGATGTTAGAGAGCTGGGTGGATGGCTAATGAGTAAGATGTTCTTGAAGTGGTGCCCCCTAGGCCTTATATATTTGACCATGGGGCGTTACATGCGGATATGATAACCACGTGTTCCTAGGTAATAGTGAATGGACTGAGTTTATCTTCCTATAATCTTGCCGACTTATAGTCCTTTGGCTCTGACGTCTGAGGGCGCTGCGCAGGAAAGTCGGATCAATGCCGCGGATATCGTTTGAGTTCAGCAAACCGTATGGGCTCGAGTTGATCCGTCTTCGTGTTGATCCGTTCTGCTGAAAGTTAATCCCCTGGCCCACGAAGGGATGGCCTTGCGAAATAATGGGCCTGGGGCCTTTCGCGAGGCCTTCTTGCTTTCTAGTGGACCCGGGGGATATCTATCCCCCACAGAACCTGCCTCCAAATAGGCTATTCTCTGAATTTTTCTCCAACCCTCCTGCTCGTGATGGTAGCCCGGGCCATAGAGTGCGACCCTCCCCGAGGATATTGAAACCATGATTGCCCCACTTCGGAGTCTTCTCGAGGCTAAGAGGCAAACTCATTTTGAGATGCCAGCTAGCACTGATGATGCTAAGATGGACACCGTGCTTAGCTTGCTGGCCAGGGAATCATCTAACTCTACCCGTACCGAGGCGATGGCCATCGCGACTGGATAAGAGTTTGGTGAGGATGTGGAGATCTAGAAACCCGAAGGTGCCCACCCGAAGCGTTCACGCCGAGTGAACCGCCCAGCTGCACCTGTCGAGGAGAAGAAGAAGAAGAGACTTCAGCGATTGTCGTGCCTGGATCAAGATGCTGGTCCTTCTGCGTTGTTCCTTGATGATGGCCTGGTGGACGCCATTCCCGAGGTTAATGTTGAAGGTTGTGATGGTGCTCAGGCTGCTGGTGGTGTTTTTGATGAGGATGAAGAGGAAGAAGAAGAAATTCCGCTGATCTACAAGAACATCTGTCACTATAGAGGCAGTGACGGGGGCAGCGATATTACCTCCCAAGCCTTGTCGGCACTCGTCAGCCTTCAAGGGTGTAACACCCCTGGTGTTTCTATCACTAAAATTTGAGCATAACATCATGAGCATTGGCATATCATGTGATTGTTAAACTTAGAATGCATTCACTAGGTAAAAATTTCAAACAAGTTGTATTGTTGTGACTGGTCATGGGTAAAACCTTAGAGTAGGTACTTAACCCTAAACTGGGCTTAAAAGAGCAAACAAAGCCTAAATAAGAGAATACTTCAAAACTTATTAGTAATGATCATAAAATGTCACCATTAATGGACTTAAGTGGCATCCCCTAGAAGGATCAAAAACCCTAAATAGACCCCTAGAAAACCCTGGACAAAAACCCTAGGGGGTTATGTGTAAATTTTGCACACTTTTGGACCTAAGTGCAAAAACCAATGTGCTAGGGTACCTCAAGTCATATGGTTCACATGTTTGAAGATTTACAAGTCAAAATATGGGAATTGGACTTATTTGCAAAAAGCACCACTTAAACCCTATTGAGTTATGTCTGAATTTCAGTAAATGGGGTCAACTTTGAAGCCCTGTACTTTCAAATTTATGAGGATTTTGCCTAGGTTCAACACATCAAAAATCTAGAGCTACTATAGGAGTACAACTTTGCTTAAGAGATTAAGCATTGTGTTATACAAAAAAATGGAAAAAAATCTACACAAAGTTGGGCTGTCAGTCAGTTTTAAAACTGAAACATGGCCACCAGTGCCAGTGGCCAAACTTTGGGCCGAATTAGAATAAGATCTATTGCTCGATTGTGGGTAGTTGCCACAGTCGATTTGTAGCTGGATCATAGGGCTATAGGTTTGCTACAAACGGATTAGCAAGTTCTTATGCAAAAAATTATTATCTAAGCACCACAAATCAGTCTGTCAGGCGCTCTGAACCAGGTATTCAATGGTACAGTGTTCGGATCAGATCAATTCAGTTCATCCCACCGCCGGTGATCTCGCACCGGGATCCTCGTCGTCGTTGCGATTCGGGCTCAACAATGTACCGAATGTGGCTCAGGGTGGTAAATATCATCGTATGGATGAACTTGAGCTCCTGTTCCCTCCGGCCATCGTGTCCTGCCACGGTCGATCATGCTGGCATCACCGGAGTTCACCGTTATCCAGCTAGACCATGCATCTTCGAGAGTTAACACATTGCTGTGAATCGGTATTACAAGCCCGTCCATCGTCGGTGAGCCCGCCACAGTATCCTCCACGAATCGTTTGTGCCAGTGACCTCTTTCTTTTCCGACCGCCACCGCGCCAACCCAAATTCATGTGCCACTGCCCCCGGAGCCTATAAATTGAGTGTGCCGTCGGGTCCGTAAGGTAGTCAAGCACCCAATCCACCAAGACGTGCCTCCAATTACTCACCAGAGCTCGCCAATTTGGAATCTTCCCCAAATCGGTCTAAACACTGCCACGTGAACACCTCGCCGTGGCTAGCTCGTCCCAGGTCTGTTCATGCCCTCTATTCACTCGTTTCAGTGCTCTAATGTGCTCCTGGTACTCTCTGACCCGGCCAATTAAGCTAGGACCCATAGGATCACCGGGAACGCATTGAATTGTCCGTTGATCGCACGGTCACCATGGACAGAGCGATTTAGGGTTAGACCTCTGCAATTAATTGAGGGGAAATGGTTAGTAGGAGTCGAATTCGGTGTCACACTGGTAATTGAGTTATCTGGCCGGTATAAGTGAAAGGGAAATGTGCCCTTGGGCCATTTCTAAGTATTTTGGTGATTGAGTGCCAACACAAGTGCTTAAGTGAAAACATATGCCAATTGATGGACAAAGTGCAAATCAAGTCTAAAGGTATGTTTCTAGACTTAGTACATTGTTTTGAGAACTAATGTATTGTGTCTAAGTGCTGGAAACAGGAGAAATCAATTTGGAGATGACTTGGCTCGTTCAGCCAAAGTCTGCTCAGTCTGGGTGCACCGGACTGTCCGGTGCGCCAGGCTGGCTCTGGCAAACTTGCTGCTCTCGGGACTTCGACGGCGGTGTACGGCTATAAATCACCGGACTGTCCGGTGGTGCACCGGACTGTCCGATGAGTCATTCACAGGCGAAGTCGTTGCTCTCGGGAAGTGATTAACAGCGTACGGCTAAAAATCACCGGACTGTCCGGTGGTGCACCGGACTGTCTAGTGAGCCAACGGTCAGCCGGGCCAACGGTTGGCCGAGGATTCCGAGCGTAACGCATGCCCGAGCCAACGGTCACAAGGGGGCACCGGACTGTCCGGTGTGCACCGGACAGTGTCCAGTGCGCCAACGACTCTGAATCTGCAACGGTCGGCTTCGCCAAATAAGGAAAGAGATCCGCACCGGACAGTGTCCGGTGCACCGGACTGTCCGGTGCGCCAGGCGACTGAAGGCAAGAATTGCCTTCCTGGAATGCTCTCAACGGCTCCTAGCTGCCTTAGGGCTATAAAAGGGACCCCTAGGCGCATGGAGGAAGACACCAAGCATCCTTTGAGCATTGTTGATCACTCACACTTCATTCTTGCGCACTTGTTCGACATTCTTAGTGATTTGAGCTCCGTTCTAGTGAGAACCTCGTGATATTCTTTTGAGCTCAAGTCTGGGTCTTGTGTGTGCGTATTTGATGTGATTTTTGTGACTTGTGTGCGTTGCTCATCCCTCCCTTACTCCATGCTTCTTTGTGAACATCTTTGTAAGGGCGAGAGACTCCAAGTTGTGGAGATTCCTCGCAAGCGGGATATAGTAAAGCAAAGCAAAACACCGTGGTATTCAAGTTGGTCTTTGGACCGCTTGAGAGGGGTTGATTGCAACCCTCGTCCGTTGGGACGCCACAACGTGGAGTAGGCAAGCGTTGGTCTTGGCCGAACCACGGGATAAACCACTTTGCCATCTCTGTGTTGATCTCTTGTGGTTATTGTGTTTGGTTAAGACTCCTCTCTAGCCACTTGGCATTATTGTGCTAACTCCTAATCAAGTTTTGTGGCATTAAGATTTCAAGTTTCACAGGATCACCTATTCACCCCCCTCTAGGTGCTCTCAATTGGTATCGGAGCCGTTCTCTTCACGAAGGGACTAATCGCCCGAAGAGATGGATCCTAAGGGCAAGGGGATTGTGATCAATGATAAGGAGAAGGAGTCTTTCGTCAACGAGCCGAAAGATGACAAGCCTACCAACTCGGGCTCGGGCCACAAACGAAAAGATGGGAAGAAGAAGAAGACAAAGCGCATCAAGGAGATCATCTACTACGACGACAGCGACGAATCCTCCTCTTCCCAAAAGGACGACGACAACGACTACGAGAAAAAGAAGACGGATAACTCAAACTTCTCTTTCGACTATTCTCGTATTCCGCATAGTTCAAATGCACATTTGCTTTCCATTCCTCTTGGCAAACCCCCTCACTTTGATGGAGAGGACTACGGATTTTGGAGTCACAAAATGCGTAGTCACTTGTTCTCTCTCCATCCAAGCATATGGGAGATAGTAGAGAGTAGAATGAAATTTGATAGTACTGATAGTCCCATGTTCATAAATGAGCAAATTCACAAAAATGCACAAGCTACTACTGTTCTTCTAGCTTCCTTGTGCAGAGATGAATACCATAAGTTGAGCGGCTTGGATAACGCCAAGCAAATTTGGGACACCCTCAAGATCTCACATGAGGGGAACGATGTCACCATGCTCACCAAAATGGAGTTGGTGGAGGGCAAACTTGGGAGATTCGCGATGATGAGGGGCGAGGAGCCAACCCAAACGTACAACCGGCTCAAGACCCTCGTCAACAAAATAAGGAGCTATGGAAGCACGCGATGGACGGACCATGATGTCGTCCGCCTAATGCTAAGGTCCTTTACTGTCCTCGATCCACATCTTGTGAACAATATTCGTGAGAATCCTAGGTACACCAAGATGTCACCCGAGGAGATACTGGGAAAGTTCGTAAGCGGGCGGATGATGATTAAGGAGGCTAGATACGTCGACGATGCATTAAATGGCCCAATCCAAGAGCCTCAAACTATTGCTCTCAAGGCAACAAGGAGCAAGGAGGCGCTACCTAGCAAGGTGGCGCAAGTTGAGGCGGCCGGGCTTAATGATGAATAGATGGACCTCATCATCAAGCGCTTCAAGACGGTGCTAAAGGGTCACAAGGGGCAGCCTAACAAGAACAAGACGAAGGGGAAGCGCTCATGCTTCAAATGTGGTAAGGTTGGTCATTTTATCGCTAATTGTCCCGATAATGATAGTGACTAGGAACAAGGGAACAAGAGGGAAAAGAAGAAGTCTTACAAGAAGGCTAAGGGCGAGGCACACCTTGACAAGGAGTGGGACTCGGATTGTTCGTCGTCCGACTCCGACAACGAAGGACTTGCCGCCACCGCCTTCAACAAGTCGTCCCTCTTCCCCAACGAGCATCACACTTGCCTCATGGCAAGGGAAAAGAAGGTAAGCACTCGTAATACTAGTACTTACGCTTCCTCAAGTGATGAAGAATCTAGCGATGATGAAATAGACTATTCATGTTTATTCAAGGGCCTAGATAGAACTAAGGTTGATAAGATTAATGAATTAATTGATGCCTTGAATGATAAGAATAGGTTATTAGAAAAGCAAGAGGATCTTTTGTATGAAGAACATGATAAGTTTGTAGAGGCACAAAAATCCCTTGCTTTAGAAATTAAAAGGAATGAAATGCTTTCTTGTGAATTGTCTACATGCCATGACTCTATTTCTAGCTTAAAGAGCATAAATGATGATTTGCATGCTAAGTTATAAATAGCTAATAAATCAACATCTTGTGTAGAACATGTCACAATTTGCAATAGGTGTAAAGATTTCAATATTGATGCTTGTAGCGAACACCTAGCTTCAATTTCTAAATTGAATGATGAAATGGCTAGTCTTAATGCCCAACTTAAGACTAGCAAAAGTGAATTTGATAAGCTAAAATTTGCAAGGGATGCCTACACGATTGGTAGACATCCCTCAATTAAGGATGGTCTTAGCTTCAAGAGGGAGGTCAAGAACTTAACAAGCCATAAGGTTTCCATCTCCGCCAAGGAGAAAGGGAAGGCCCCTATGGCTAGTAGTGCTCATAAGAACCATGCTTTCATGTATCATGATAGGAGACATTCTAGGAATGCTTTTAGAAGTTATGATGCTTTTGATTCTCATGCCATGGTTGCTTCTAGTTCTTCTATTATGCATGATAGAAATATTGCTAGGAAAAATGCTATGCCTAGAAAAATGTTGTTCATGTTCCTAGGAAAGTAATGAATGAACCTTCTACAATTTATTATGCTTGCAATGCTTCCTTTGCTATTTGTAGAAAGGATAAGAAGGTAATTGCTAGGAAGTTAGGGGCAAGATGCAAGGGAGATAAAACTTGCATTTGGGTCCCTAAGACCATTATGACTAACCTTGTAGGACCCAACAAGAGTTGGGTACCTAAAACCCAAGCCTAAATTTGCCTTGCAGGTTTATGCATCCGGGGGCTCAAGCTGGATTATCGACAGCGGATGCACAAACCACATGACGGGGGAAAAGAGGATGTTCTCTTCCTACGTCAAGAACAGGGATCCCCAAGATTTAATAATATTTGGTGATGGGAACCAAGGCAAGGTGAAAGGGTTAGGAAAAATTGCTATTTCATCCGAGCACTCTATTTCTAATGTGTTCTTAGTTGAGTCGCTTGGATATAACTTGTTGTCTGTGAGTCAACTCTGTAATATGGGATATAACTGTTTATTCACAAATGTAGATGTGTCTGACTTTAGAAGAAGTGATGGTTCATTAGCTTTTAAGGGTGTATTAGACGGCAAACTCTATTTAATTGATTTTGCAAAAGAGGAGGCCGGTCTAGATGCATGCTTAATTGCTAAGACTAGCATGGGCTGGCTGTGGCATCGGCGTTTAGCTCATGTGGGGATGAAGAACCTTCACAAGCTTCTAAAGGGAGAAAACGTGATAGGTCTAACTAATGTAACTTTCGAAAAAGATAGACCTTGTGCAGCTTGTCAAGCAGGTAAACAGGTGGTAAGCTCTCATCATACCAAAAATGTGATGACCACATCAAGACCTTTGGAGATGCTTCATATGGACCTCTTCGGACCCGTCGCCTATCTAAGCATAGGAGGAAGTAAGTATGGTCTTGTTATAGTTGATGATTTTTCCCGCTTCACTTGGGTATTCTTTTTGCAGGATAAATCTGAAACCCAAGGGACCCTCAAGCGCTTCCTAAGGAGAGCTCAAAATGAGTTTGAGCTCAAGGTGAAGAAGATTAGGAGCGACAACGGGTCCAAGTTCAAGAATCTTCAAGTGGAGGAGTACCTTGAGGAGGAAGGGATCAAGCACGAGTTCTCCGCTCCCTACACACCACAGCAAAATGGTGTGGTAGAGAGGAAGAACAGGACGCTCATAGACATGGAGAGGACGATGCTTGGAGAGTTCAAGACCTCCGAGCGGTTTTGGTCAGAAGATGTGAACACAGCTTGCCACGCCATCAACCGGGTCTACCTTCACCGCCTCCTCAAGAAGACTTTGTATGAGCTTCTAACCGGTAACAAACCCAGTGTTTCGTATTTCCGAGTTTTTGGGAGTAAATGCTACATTCTAGTGAAGAAGGGTAGGAATTCAAAATTTGCTCCCAAAGCTGTAGAAGGGTTTTTGTTAGGTTATGACTCAAATACAAAGGCATATAGAGTCTTCAACAAATCATCGGGTTTGGTTGAAGTCTCTAGCGATGTTGTATTTGATGAGACTAATGGCTCTCCAAGAGAGCAAGTTGTTGATCTTGATGATGTAGATGAAGGAGACGTTCCAGCGGCCGCAATACGCACCATGGCGATTGGCGATGTGTGACCACAGGAACTCGAGGAGCAAGATCAACCGTCTTCCTCAACAATGGTGCATCCCCCAACCCAAGATGACGAACAGGTACCTCAAGTGGAGGCGTGTGATCAAGGGGGAGCACAGGATGTCCAAGTTGAAGAGGAAGAAGCACCTCAGGCACCTCCAACCCAAGTTCGAGCGACGATTCAAAGGAATCATCCCATCGACCAAATTTTGGGTGACATTAGCAAGGGAGTAACTACTCGTTCAAGATTAGTTAATTTTTGTGAGCATTACTCCTTTGTCTCTTCTATTGAGCCTTTCAGGGTAGAAGAGGCCTTGCTAGATCCGGACTGGGTGTTGGCCATGCAGGAAGAGCTCAACAACTTCAAGCATAATGAAGTTTGTACACTGGTGCCGCGTCCCAAGCAAAACGTTGTGGGAACCAAGTGGGTGTTCCGCAACAAACAGGACGAGCACGGGGTGGTGACAAGGAACAAGGCTCGACTTGTGGCAAAAGGTTATGCCCAAGTCGCAGGTTTGGACTTTGAGGAGACTTTTGCTCCTGTGTGTAACACCCCTGGTGTTACTGTAACTAAAACTTGAGCATGGCATCATAAGCATGGACATTGCATATGTTTGATACACCTAGAGTGCATTCACTAGATAAAAATTTCAAACAAGTGTATTGATTTTGGTGTTTTGCAAATAGGACCCTGGATAGGGAACCTAACCCTATATAAGGCTCAAAAGGGGTAAAACATAACCCAAGGTGAGAAAACCTAAAGGCTTTAGGGAAGAGTCATAAAATATCCCCAAAAACAAGGTGGAATCACAGTTATGCCCCTGGGACATCAAGAATTTCAATTAGAACCCTCAAAAACCCTAAAACCAAATCCTAGGGACCTATGTGCAAAATTAGTCCACTTTTCGGCTAAAGTGCAAAAACCAAGGCAAATAAGTATCTTAAGTCATTTGGGTCACATACATGTGAATTTGCAAGCCAAACCCTAAATTTTGGACCAAATTGCAAAAATCACCTCTTAAGCACTATAGAGGCTAAGTCTGAAATTCAGTGTTGAGGGCTCAACTTTGGAGCATTGGATCTTCCAAATTATTGAGAATTTGCCCTAGGTCACCACATCAAAATTGTAGCTTAATTATAGGTGAACAACTTTGCTTAAGAGTGTGAGCATTGTTGTTAAGGAAATGTAAGAAATAATTAAGCCTAAAGTCTGGCTGTCAGGCTAGTTTTACTCTGAAATTAAGGTTTTCAGTGTAACAGAGCCATCTTTGGGGTTGAATTGAACCTTGATCTAGTGATCAAATGAGTTCAATCACTATAGTCGAAATGTAGATGGTATATAGCTCTCCAACCTTGCTGCAGAGCATGGAGTATGTTCCCATTGGGATTTGTGAGCAAACCATGCCTGAATATCGACTGTCAGGCTAACTGAATCCCAATCCAATGGTACAGTAGCCTGATAAAGATCAGACTGCCAGTGTTGCTCGCTCGTCGCTGGTGACCTCCCTGCGCTGGGATTCGTGCTGCCGCCGCCCGGATTCGCGCTGGAGATTAACGGATAACGTCGCGGGATGGGGGAATGTTCACCGCCGGTGAGCTGGACTCCACTCCGGTGACCCCCCCTTGCTTTCCCTCTACCCTCCGGCTTGAGCCGATAAGCTCGCCGGTGAACCGCCGTTCTCCGGCCTTGCGCCGCGTGTCCCAACCTTGCCATCGCATCGCCATGACTCCCTCTATCTTCCTGTCGACCATCGGAATTACTGCCACGACATTGCACACGTATTCACCGCACCCGCGTTCGTCCTCACCTCCGGCCGCCGCGTTATTCGCTCAAATTGAGTACCACCGACGAAGCTGCCTATAAATTGAGCCCGTGACTAGCTTCGCAACATCGTTGCGCACCCCCACGTCTAGTATTGCTCCCAGCCGATCACCAGCAAGCTCCAATTTCATACTTCCCCCAAATCAGTCAAAGAACACCGTGAAACCAAGTCCACCGTGGCCAGCCGGTTCTGGTAAAGCTCTGTCCGATTCAAACCTTGTTTAAGTGCTCTCGTATGCCTATGATGCCCATCGACCCACTCAATTGCACAGAGTAGCCTCTGGTTGCCGGGAACACGACAGTCTTGCTATAGTTCTCGCGGTCACCGTGGCCAGAGCTCATTAATTGGGCATTTGTGCAATTAAGTTAGGGAAAACGTTCTCCAGGTAGTGAATCTGGTTTAGGCCAAAGCTGAGCACCTGTCTTGGCCCCCTCCAACCGGTCCAGCTCATCGGAGTTGCGCGGCCGCGTTCACCGTCGTCGGGGACTTCAAACCGAGAATAGATAGAAGTTGGAGGACTCTTTTGCAAAGCGTCAGTGACTCAGAAAAACCGTAACCGAACTCATCCCCAATTAGTGAAAACCCAGAGGGCTTTTCCGCAAAGCCACCAGCGCGGGCGCGCACGCGGGCACGCTTCTGCGTGGATTTGGGCCGCTTGGGCTAGTATTGGCCCAATACTATTAAGTCTTTTTCTTTTTCTTTTTCAGAAGAACTTTGGAAATCTGTTAAAAATTGTAAAAAAATCCTAAAATTGTGAAACCAATTTTCCTAGGTTTCTTATTTTCCCTAGAATTTAATAAAAATAGTTAAATGATTTTTAGTTTAAACAGGGAATTTTAAGGTATTTAAAATAGCTTAAGATAGTAGTTTTGGATTTTTAAAAGATAAGTTGTAATCCCAAAAATGCTCAAAATTTTTATATGAGCTCCTCATATTATTTAGAAGCCTTGGGTAGAATTTGGGTTGATTTGGACCTTGTTTGATCACCAAACCCCAAAACACCCCCCTGCCCTATGAACTCCTTTACTGACTCCGGAAACCCTAGGTTCTCGGAGTACCGTGAAGGAAAGTTGTATTCAAGACTTAGATAATAAGTTTACACTATCTTTGCACCCTCATGAGCATCCCATGGCATCCATTCTTATACATATATATGGTTATGTTAGAACACGAAGAAGAAGAAGAAGTCACCGAAGAAAGGACACCACCACCCTCGGATTCTCAAGCAGGCAACTGCTTCTACTTTGATATTTGCAGATCCGAGCCAGACTCACCTGTTAACAAAGGCAAGCCCTGGTGCATTTGCCACCCCCCTTGTATTTTAAATCTTTCTTACTTGTTTGATGCACTAGGTGATAGGTGTTGATTGCTAAAACAATTCCTGCATTACTTTCCTTGGAATTTGATTACCTTCCTTGATACCCTATTTTACAAAAGGTTTTGTTATGCTTAGTATTGCTCTAGCAAACAAAAGGATTTGTTTTACAAAAGATGTTTGGCAAAGTGGGAGGGTTGTTTCCAAAATAAAACTTGATGGTGAATCTGTCAAAGGCCTTGATGGATTCAACATTGGAAAAGATGTACCTCTGCCAGGTACCAACCTTTGGGATTAATGATTAAGCTGAGACCGGGCGGGTGACTTGCACGAGAAAGAGAGTCTCGGTGTAGTGTCTCCGTCTGAGTCGATTAAGGGTCGTCTCGATGTAAGCCTGCTGACCGAGGACCCTTTAACTGGTCACATGCCTCGTCATGGGTAAGCTTTGCCTCGGGTGGACTAAGGCCAGAATAAGATAACACGAAATGGGCGTGGAGCGGTGGCGAGAGTAGCGTGTACCCTCCGTGGCAAGAGGCTGGACGGTGGTGTATCTGTGCTCTCGGTTTGCGTGAACCTGATCTGTTCTTAAGAAACTCGGTGGCAGGTTGACATATGCAAGGGTTAAGTGCTACATATGTCGTGTGATCGGAGATCCTCAGCTGAGTATAATCGATTCGGATCGCCGTACCTCCACGGTTATGGAGACTTGGCCACTGACTTACACGTAGCAATCTAGTGAGGATGAAGGGTTGATAAGAAATTGGCTAGTGCAGGTCAAGTGCTTGAACTAGGGTAGACAGAACTCTAGATGCAGGTAATTTTACCTAACCTGACAATAAAATTGGATTTTAAGGATCCACTCGTAGTAAGCTTTTCTGCAAAACAGAGTCTTTGATTCTTGATAAGCCTTTCCTTGAATCCCTCTAGCCAGCATACCCTTGAGAGTCTTTTCTTTAGTCGGGTAAGTCTTGCTGAGTAATTCCGTACTCAGGGTTTTATTCCTTGTTGTTTTTCAGGTTCTAACCTTGTGCTGCTATGATGGTGTTAAGTGCCGGTGGGCTCGGCCTTCTTATAAGTCTAAGTACTCCTTCTATACTTCCTATTGAGGATGGTCACTTAAGCTAGCATATATTTCAAACTTATACTTTTGTAATCACTCCGATAAAATAATATAAAATTTTTGTAACTTGTAAAATTTGGTAGTAAGATTTCCGCTGCAATAATATTGGTGTGTGTGATTTGTATTACTTAATCCCGCGATCTTGGTTGTTCGTGGTTTATCCGATGTCCTTGGGGCAATCGGACAGATCCTGTTAAGTTATCTGGTGCACATGCATAGCCATCTGAGGTCTTTGGGACAAGGACAGGTGCATGTAGGCCCAATAACTTGGAGGTTCTGCCACACTGTGGCTAGGCTAGAGTCCATTCGTATTTTGCTAGCATATGTCGCTCACCATTCTTTCAGGTTGTTCCAAATAGATGTGAAGAGCGCTTTCCTCAACGGGCCAATCAAGGAGGAGGTGTACGTGGAGCAACCCCCTGGCTTCGAGGATGAACGGTACCCCGACCACGTATGTAAGCTCTCTAAGGCGCTCTATGGACTTAAGCAAGCCCCAAGAGCATGGTATGAATGCCTTAGAGACTTTTTAATTGCTAATGCTTTCAAGGTTGGGAAAGCCGATCCAACTTTATTCACTAAGACTTGTGATGGTGACTTATTTGTGTGCCAAATTTATGTCGATGACATAATATTTGGTTCTACTAATCAAAAGTCTTGTGAAGAGTTTAGCAGGGTGATGACGCAGAAATTCGAGATGTCGATGATGGGCGAGTTGAACTACTTCCTTGGGTTCCAAGTGAAGCAACTCAAGGACGGCACCTTCATCTCCCAAACGAAGTACACGCAAGACTTGCTAAAGCGGTTTGGGATGAAGGACACCAAGCCCGCAAAGACTCCAATGGGAACGGATGGACACGTTGACCTCAACAAAGGAGGTAAGTCCGTTGATCAAAAAGCATACCGGTCTATGATACGTTCTTTGCTTTATTTATGCGCTAGTAGACCAGATATTATGCTTAGTGTATGCATGTGTGCTAGATTTCAATCCGATCCAAGGGAGTGTCACTTAGTGGCTGTGAAGCGAATTCTTAGATATTTAGTCGCTACGCCTTGCTTCGGGATCTGGTATCCAAAGGGGTCTACCTTTGACTTGATTGGATATTCAGACTCTGACTATGCTGGATGTAAGGTCGATAGGAAGAGTACGTCAGGGACGTGCCAATTCTTAGGAAGGTCCCTGGTGTCATGGATCTCTAAGAAACAAACCTCCGTTGCCCTATCCATCGCTGAGGCCGAGTATGTTGCCGCAGGACAGTGTTGCGCGCAACTACTTTGGATGAGGCAAACCCTCCGGGACTTTGGCTACAATCTGAGCAAAGTCCCACTCCTATGTGATAATGAGAGTGCTATCCGCATAGCGGATAATCCTGTTGAGCACAGCCGCACAAAGCACATTGACATCCGGCATCACTTTTTGAGAGACCACCAGCAAAAGGGAGATATCGAAGTGTTTTATATTAGCACCGAGAACCAGCTAGCCGATATCTTTACCAAGCCTCTAGATGAGAAGACCTTTTGCAGGTTGCATAGTGAGCTAAATGTCTTAGATTCGCGGAACCTGGATTGATTTGTAGCATACATGTGTATTATGCTTTGATCATGTTCCTTATGCATTTTGTTGTTTACTTGTGGTGCTCAAGTTGTACAAACACTCCCCGGACCTCACAAGTCCTTTTGCAAGTGATGCACATATTTAGGGGGAGATGTGCTACAACTTGACCCTTTGAGACTAACCGTGTGCTTGAGTTTGCTTGATTTAGTCTCAAAGAAGGTTTGAAAGGGAAAAGGTGGACTTGGACCATGAAAGACTTCCACTGCACTCCGATGAGAGGGTAACTTATTCCAAGTTCATCTCATGTACTCTTATTGCCTTTGTATACTTATTTGAAGATTTTGGTGAGGCAATGGGGTTCCAGGGCCAAAATTGCTCCCGTTTTGGTGCTTGATGCCAAAGGGGGAGAAAATAAGGCCAAAGCAATGAATGGATCAGCTACCACTTGAGAAATTTTGAAAATAGTAGAATAGAGTTTTTGGTTTGTCAAAACTCTCTTATTGTCTCTCTTGTCAAAAGTTGGCCTCTTGTGGGGAGAATGGTTGATTATGGGAAAAAGGGGGAGTTTTTGAAATCTTTGATCAAATTCTCTTGGAACAACTCTCTTTATGTCTCTACAATTGTGTTTGAATTAGAGATAGGAGATTGACGTTGATTTGCAAAAACAAAACCAAGTGGTGGCAAAGAATGATCCATATATGCCAATTTTGAATCAAAACAATTTTGAGTTCTCATTTGTATTGATGTTGCACTTCTTTTAGTTGCTTTTTGTTGTGTTGGCATAAATCACCAAAAAGGGGGAGATTGAAAGGGAAATGTGCCCTTGGGCCATTTCTAAGTATTTTGGTGATTGAGTGCCAACACAAGTGCTTAAGTGAAAACATATGCCAATTGATGGACAAAGTGCAAATCAAGTCTAAAGGTATGTTTCTAGACTTAGTACATTGTTTTGAGAACTAATGTATTGTGTCTAAGTGCTGGAAACAGGAGAAATCAATTTGGAGATGACTTGGCTTGTTCAGCCAAAGTCTGCTCAGTCTGGGTGCACCGGACTGTCCGTTGGCGCATCGGACAGTGTCCGGTGCGCCAGGCTGGCTCTGGCGAACTTGCTGCTCTCGGGACTTCGACGGCGGTGTACGGCTATAAATCACCGGACTGTCCGGTGGTGCACCGGACTGTCCGGTGAGCCATTCACAGGAGAAGTCATTGCTCTCAGGAAGTGATTAACGGCGTACGTCTAAAAATCACCGGACTGTCCGGTGGTGCACCGGACTGTCCGGTGAGCCAACGGTCAGCCGGGCCAACGGTCGGCCGAGGATTCTGCGCGTGACGCGTGGCCGAGCCAACGGTCACAAGGGGGCACCGGACTGTCCGGTGTGCACCGGACAGTGTCCGGTGCGCCAACGGCTCTGAATCTGCAATGGTCGGCTTCGCCAAATAAGGAAAGAGATCCGCACCGGACAGTGTCCAGTGGTGCACCGGACTGTCCGGTGCGCCAGGCGACTGAAGGCAAGAATTGCCTTCCTGGAATGCTCTCAACGGCTCCTAGCTACCTTGGGGCTATAAAAGGGACCCCTAGGCGCATGGAGGAAGACACCAAGCATCCTTTGAGCATTGTTGATCACTCACACTTCATTCTTGCGCACTTGTTCAACATTCTTAGTGATTTGAGCTCCGTTCTAGTGAGAACCTCGTGATATTCTTTTGAGCTCAAGTCTGGGTCTTGTGTGTGCGTATTTGCTGTGATTTTTGTGACTTGTGTGCGTTGCTCATCCCTCCCTTACTCCGTGCTTCTTTGTGAACATCTTTGTAAGGGCGAGAGACTCCAAGTTGTGGAGATTCCTCGCAAGAGGGATATAGTAAAGCAAAGCAAAACACCGTGGTATTCAAGTTGGTCTTTGGACCGCTTGAGAGGGGTTGATTGCAACCCTCGTCCATTGGGACGCCACAATGTGGAGTAGGCAAGCGTTGGTCTTGGCCGAACCACGGGATAAACCACTTTGCCATCTCTGTGTTGATCTCTTGTGGTTATTGTGTTTGGTTAAGACTCCTCTCTAGCCACTTGGCATTATTGTGCTTACTCCTAATCAAGTTTTGTGGCATTAAGATTTCAAGTTTCACAGGATCACCTATTCACCCCCCCCTCTAGGTGCTCTCAATAAGCTCGCCGGAGCTCGGTTCTCCGCCGTGCGACGTCGTGGACCTCGGGATGTGAAGGAATCGAAGCGCGGGGGTGTATTTACAAATGTCAGCGAGACAGAGGAACAGTGGGAAGGGCTCTTTATAGGTATTTCAAAACGCCAGAGTCCCCTGCGTAAAATGGATAGCGTGGGCTTCGCCCGTTTATGGGCCGACTCGGGCCGATTTCAACCCAGTACTGTAGAGTCTTTCTTCTTTTCTTTTTCTGCCAGGACTAAAGAATTTCTAGAAAATTATAGAAAAATGATAAAAATACAAGACTAATTTTTCTAGGTTCCTAATTTTCCATAGTATTTAATAAAAATAGTTTCATGATTTTTAGTCCAAAGAGGAAATTATAGAGTATTTAAAATAGCCAAAGCTTGTACTTCTAGAATTTTAGAAATTAATTAATAATCCCAAAAATCACCAATTTTTTTAGATAAGATTTAAATATTATTTAGAAACCTTGGGTAAAGTTTGGCATGATTTGGACCATGTTTGGTACCTAGAACCCAAAACCCTAGTCTTCTGCCCTATGAACTTCACTATAGACTCCAAAACCCCTAGTTTCGTGGACATCCGTGAAGGAAAGTTATATTCAAGACCTAAGAAAATATACTTTTAATATCTTTGCATTCTCATGAGCATTACATGAGCATTCATGATTATATATGGCTATATATATAGAAAACGAAGAAGAGATAGAAGTTGAAGAAGCAAGGACTACACCACCACCACCTGAAGAACCCCAGGCCGGAAACTACTTTTATTTTCACATCTGTGGAGCAAAGCCTAACTCACCTATCACACAAGGCAAGCCTCGGTGCATTTGCCACCTCCTTGCTATTTTAAAATCTTTCTCACTTGCTTGATGCATTAGGTGATAGGAGTTGTGTGCTAAACCCATTGTTGCATTTCCTTCCTTGAGGATTTGATTACTTTTCCTTAATTCTCTGTTTTACAAAAAGGTTTTTCTTATGCTTAACTTTGCTCTAGAAAAACAAAATGTTTTGTTTTGACAAAGGATGATGCTTCAAGTGGGTGGGATGTTTTCAAAAATAAAACTTGATGGTGGATCCATCATGGCCATGATGGGTTCAACATCGGAAAAGATGTACCTCTGCCAGGTACCAAACTTTGGGTTTGAAATGATAAAGCTGAGACCGGGTGGGTGACTTGCACGAGAAGAGAGTCTTGGTGTAGTGTCTCCGTCTGAGTCGATTAAGAACTATGTCGATGTAGGCTTGATGATCGAGGACCTTTTAACTAGTCACATGCCTCATCATGGGTAACATTTGCCTCGGGCAGACTAATATTACTCCAGTTATGTAATAATATTACTCCAGCACTCCTATTTTTGCTCCTATTACTCCAGTTTATCGGGAGGGGTTTTTGCCTCCCAAGTTATGTAATAATATTACTCCAGCACTCCTATTTTTGCTGTGGTCTGTAATAATACTACTCTTTCTCTGCTTTAATATGAAATAAAGTTGTTGTAACTGCTTCCGCATACTCGTACCTCTGATGTGTTGTAATATCTGCATGACGGGTGAAACGCTCTTGGGCAAGGTAAAGAATACAGATACCGAACTTGTCAAGTGATTAGGTGCACCTGCAGGGTTGTCTGAGGTCTGTTGGACAAGGACAACTGTAGGTGGGCCTAATGACTTGGGAGGTTCTGTCACAGCTGGTATCGGAGCGAAGCCCATCTCTACAGATGTTATGAGGCATTTTCAAAAAGAATTTTCAAAGACTTATCTAAGAAAAATTTCTTTCCTTCTTAGCTAACTACCTTCTGAAGTACTTATTTTGAAGACCAGATAGTAGAGTGCGATGTATAGAAGGTTGTGAATCAACTAAGGTTGATTATGTAATTATGCATGCATCATGTTACAAACTATATTAATAAGATTTTCCCCTTTAGAGATATGCCACCGCGCACAAGGAAAACCGCGCGCAAATCCACCGGACCAATTGGCGTGCCTCGGCACCAACTAGCCCCAAGGCATGAGGATAGTAGCAGCAGCAGCAATGATCCCATTAGTGATCTAGAAGCTCAGGTAGAGCGGCTTCGATCGGAGTTACGTCATAGAAACAATGTGTGGGTCGAGGATGGTCAATGAATAAATGAGTTAAGAACTGACATCCGACATCTGCAAGACCAACTTGCTGAACGAGATTTAGCACTCGATTGGGCTGTTAACTCACGTTCACTTGCTTGGGCCAAGGAGGCCAAAGCTCGAGCCCGTGTGGAGGAGCTTAGCACGGCCATCAACAACTTGCAGGTGTACTGCAATACATTGCATGAGGAAGTTCATGAATTGTATTCACGACTGCACCCTGACGTACCTACCAAACCTGTCGGAATGGGAGTCGGACCTTCTGGAGTAGCGGGTGAAGCACTTGGTGGGGAATTGGACCTTTTCAGGCCCCCTCCTATGAATCTGGCGGATGAATGGTCTCCTACACCCGACAGTGAAGCTACCAAAAGTGATAAGAAACTAGAATAGTATAGTTTAGATATAATGATAATGTATAATAGGTAATGTGGTCCTGTTGTAAATTTGAGTCTGTATCATTACCTTTTAAGTAATGTAAAATGATGGTGTGCTTTGGCATATTATATTTTCCAAATGTTCTTTGCCTCAGATGCCGTCTAGGACTCATGGACAAGATGGTGCGGGAACCTCCCGTGGGCGGGAGACTACTCCTAACCCGCCACCAGTACCCCCAACCTTGGCTGAGGCCATCGCTGCCTTAGTCAATGCAACAGCCAACAACACCCGCTTCCTTCGCGAAATGGCGGGACAACAATATTAGCAGCAAGGCGGCCAAAGTTATCCGCAAGGACCCCGCGAAACTTCATATTTGGATTTCTCGGAAACACGTCCCCCACTATTCGTCAAGGCCGAAGATCCCCTCGAAGCTGACGAATGGATTCGGGTTATTGAGCAGAAGTTTGGGCTCCTCCAATGCACGGAGACTCAGAAGCCCTTGTTTGGGGTGCAGCAGTTAAGAGGCCTTGCCAGCACCTAGTGGGGAAATTATGTGGCCGTTCAACCGGCCGGCCATCAAGTCACCTGGGACAAATTTAAATTTGCATTTCGGGAGCACTACATTCCAGAAGGAGTGCTCCATATGAAGCAAGAAGAATTCATGAAGCTCAAGCAAGGAGGAGATACTGTTATGCAGTATCTCAATAAGTTCAATCATTTGTCCTAGTACGCCGTTGACCAGGTCAACACTGACCTGAAAAAGAAGAACTGTTTTATGAGGGGCCTTAATGACCGACTACAACGGAAGATGGCCACCTGCCTCGACCTCTCCTACAGTAGGGCTGTCAGCACCGCGCTGGTAGTTGAAGCCAAGTATGGAGGCCCAGGCAAGACAAAGGGCTATGGAGGTGACAGGTCCAACCAGGGGCCTGAAAAGCAACAAAGGTTGGTGATCCGACCTTTTAATCAGAACCGTTCTTCACCACGTCCACCCTCCTACCCCCTTTAAACAACATGTTTTCATTCGCCCCGCCACTGCCCCCACTTCAACCACTCAGCTGAGTGCCTCTGGTACTCGTTTCCCTGCACTCCCAAGCTCCTCAACAGGCTACTTTAATTATGGGAAGTCTAGACATTTTATCAAGGACTGCCCATATCTAAAGCAGAACAGATCTAATAATCAGCAGAGCTCTGGGAGCTTAAACCAAGGCAAGGGACACACAGCAAGTAATACAGCGGGCAAGAATATGAAGAAAACTGGGCAAATCTATTATACACAAGTGGCCACCACACCGGAAGGAGAGCCGGTCATGATGGGTACGTTTCTCGTGGCCAATCACCCTGTAGTTATTCTCTTTGATTCTGGTGCTTCGCATACATTCATAAGCAAGAAGTTTGTGGAGAAATATTGAATTCCATACATTGAATCAAGGGAAGGGTTTATAATTAATTCGCCTGGGGGACAAATAATCACTAAAGAAGTGGCCTTCCATGTGCCCGTAACATTGGCTGAACGGGACTTTCCCACAAATATGATTGTTCTAAAAGGCCAAGATATAGATGTAATTTTGGGCATGAATTGGTTAGCCTAGCACAAAGCTATCCTCAACACTGATCTAAGAACCATCAGGTTGAGCTATGACCAAGAAGAAGTTCTCTTGTCCATTCCCGTAGCTACTACAGCTAAATCATTTGGCAAAGTATATGAAGCCATCATACCGGAGATCCAAGATATTCCAGTAGTATGTGAATTCTCGGACGTCTTTCCGGAAGATCTGCCTGGATTGCCTCTAGAAAGAGATGTAGAATTTGTGATTGAACTGAAACCCGGTACAACTCCTGTTTCTAGAAGGTCGTACCGAATGCCTCCGAATGAGTTGGTAGAACTCAAGACACAATTACAATATTTGCTAGAGAAGGGATTCATCCGACCAAGCTCATCACCATAGGGTTGTCTAGCCATCTTTTTCAAGAAGAAGGACCAAACGCTTCGGATGTGCATGGATTACAGACCCCTTAATGAGGTCACAATCAAGAATAAGTACCCTCTTCCCCGAATTGATATCTTATTTGATCAGCTTACCGGAGCTCGGGTATTCCCAAGATTGACCTCAGGTCGGGTTACCATCAGATCCGTATCCGACCCGAAGATATACCCAAGACCGCATTCACTATGCGGTATGGATTATTTGAATATCTGGTTATGTCTTTCGGATTAACAAATGCTCCTGCCCACTTCACATATCTTATGAACTCGGTATTCATGCCCGAGTTGGATAAATTTATGGTGGTGCTCATTGATGATATTTTGATATATTCCAAGAATGAAGAGGAGCATGCTCGGCATTTGTGGATCGTGCTAACGCGCTTAAGGGAGCACCAACTATATGCTAAATTTAGTAAATGCGCGTTCTGGCTGGAGGAGATCCAATTTTTGGGACATGTATTATCTTCCAAGGGGATTGCGGTGGATCCTAGCAAAGTCAAGGATATTTTGGAGTGGAAACTGTTGGGGTCATGCTTCGTTGCGCCGAAGGTCTTGCACGAAGAAGCAGCTTCGGCTGAAGTTGTCCCCAGGAGATGGCCGAAGGTTCCTTTTCATGGAGCTTCGGCGTTACAAACCGACATAGAGATAGAATGACCTTTTTATCCATAGAGGTCTGAGTCAATGTTGTAAACTTTTGTAAGGGGAATAATTGTAATTTGTCACAGGCTGTGACCTGTATCTATAAATAGATGAACAGTACCTCTGTACTGTTCACGCGAACCTGCCATTTTGCTTTCGCATCACACCTGTACTTTTGCTTTCCTCAGGACCAAAGGTACATTTTTAATTCGAAGCCATTTAAATTCGTTCATGATAATAAAAATGGAGATGATTCTATGATAATATTTAAATGTTTATTTCATACCTTATGATCTGTATGAATACTTCGTTCCTTGCTATTATGTTTACGAAGGTACGTCCTTCGTAACCTTCGTCCGAAATTCCTTATATCCCGAAAGGATATAATGTCTTGGAGGACGAAGGACTTTAACCCTTAACATTTTCTATGTTGCCTTGTTCTTAATTCTTAGCATTTGAGAACAAGCCCCCAACATTGGCGCCCACCTCCGGTGAACTCACTTCCACTTTTCTGAGCTGATGGCTTCGTTCAACAATCAAGCTGGAGCTGCTTCGGCTTCGAAGCTGGTGCTCCCGATAACAGGCGGTTCTTGCTCAGAGCCGGTTAACAAGAAGCAGAAGAAGGAGGCTCAGAGAAGGGTGCAGCATGTTGGAGTGCAGGGACCCTTCATCAAGTCAAAATGGTCCCACATTCCAATTACCTTCTCTCAGGAAGACCTTCAGCTTAAGGATTATCCTCACAATGATGCCATGGTCATCTCTTGCGTGATCAAAGGATTTCTGGTCCACAATGTCCTAGTTGATACAGGCAGTGCAGCTGATATTATATTTGCTAAGGCCTTCAGACAAATGCAGGAGCCTGAAGACAAGATTCATGATGCTACGCACCCTCTTTGTGGCTTCGGAGGGCGGCAGATTGTAGCACTTGGGAAAATTACCATGCCGGTAACTTTCGGATTTGTTAACAACACAAGGACTGAGCAAATTGTGTTTGATATTGTTGACATGGAGTATCCTTACAATGCTATCATTGGTCGCGGTACTCTTAATGCCTTCGAAGCAATTCTTCACCCAGCTTATCTTTGCATGAAGATACCTTCGGACCAAGGGCCTATTGCTATTCATGGAAGCCAGGAAGCTGCTAGAAGGGCCGAAGGAAGCTGGACTGATTCCAAAGCAATCCATAACATAGATGGAGCTGAAGCTTGTGAACAGTACAAATTTAGAAGGGAGAAAGTAGCTTCAGCAGATCAGCCGAAGCCCATGCTATTGTGTGAGGATATAGCAGAGCAGAAGGTGCTGTTGGGCTCGCAATTATCTGAAGACCAGGAGAAAACCTTGATAAGGTTTTTATTCAACAACAAAGATGTTTTTGCATGGTCAGCCAATGATCTCTGTGGAGTAAATCGGGATGTTATTGAACATTCGCTCAATGTTGACCCATCCTTCAGACCCCGAAAGCAGAGGCTTCGGAAAATGTCTGATGACAAGGCCGAAGGGGCTCGCAATGAAGTAAAAAGACTCCTCAGTGCAGGAGTTATCAGAGAAGTGAAGTATCCAGAGTGGCTAGCTAACACTATTATGGTGAAGAAGGCCAATGGCAAGTGGAGAATGTGTATCGATTTCACAGATCTCAACAAGGCTTGTCCGAAGGACGAATTCCCGCTGCCAAGGATAGACTCTTTAGTCGATGCAGCAGCTTCTTCAGAGCTCATGAGTCTCCTAGACTGCTACTCAGGCTATCATCAAATTTGGATGAAGAAGGAAGATGAGCCGAAAACTAGCTTCATAACCCCAAGTGGCACATATTGCTATCTTCGGATGCCTGAGGGGCTCAAGAATGCTGGAGGGAGTTTCAGCAGAATGACTGCGAAGGTTCTCCAGTCTCAGATAGGCAGAAATGTGTTGACCTATGTTGATGACATTATCGTAAAAAGCACGAAGCAGGAAAATCATATTGCTGATCTGCAGGAGACCTTCGCCAGCTTCAGACAAGCTGGTCTGAAGCTGAATCCAGAAAAATGTGTCTTCAGAGTAAAGAAGGGTAAATTTCTTGGATGCTTGGTTTCAACAAAGGGAATCGAAGCTAATCCAAATAAAATCGAAGCTATACTTCGAATGGAGCCACCAACCACAAGAAAGGGAGCCCAAAGATTGACAGGAAGGCTGGCATCTCTCAACAGATTTATATCCAGATCAGCAGAAAGAAACTTACCATTTTTCGAGGTGCTGAAGTCAGCTGAAGTCTTTCAATGGGGCCCAAGTCAACAAAAAGCCTTCAAAGAGCTGAAGCAATACTTGATAGATCTCACAACATTAACTCCACCAACGCCAGGGGCTCCTCTGT
Source organism: Zea luxurians (assembly GCA_029449295.1). Classification (NCBI taxonomy): domain Eukaryota; kingdom Viridiplantae; phylum Streptophyta; class Magnoliopsida; order Poales; family Poaceae; genus Zea; species Zea luxurians. Next base: position 11,547,647 of record JAOPSE010000007.1, read on the forward strand.
TGTTATATGTGGCAGCTTCGCACTCAGCAGTAAGTGCGGCACTTGTCCAGGAGAAGCTTGATGGCCAAGTCAAGAAGCAAGTTCCAGTGTATTTTGTATCTGAGGTCCTTAGTGTCTCAAAGAAAAATTATACAGAGCTGGAGAAGGTATTGTATGCCGTTTTAATGGCATCCAGGAAGCTTCGGCATTATTTTCAGGCATACAACATTATTGTTCCTTCTTCGCAGCCGTTGAAGGATATCATGAGAAATAGAGAAGCTACTGGACGGATTGGAAAATGGGCTGCGGAGCTCAATGAATTTTACATTGATTATGTGCATAGATCCTCGATCCAGTCTCAAGCATTGGCAGATTTCATTGCCGACTGGACGCCAGGGGCTCAGGATGAAGAAGCAAATAAAGATGCCGAAGTGTGGACAGTGTTTTGTGATGGCTCTTGGGGAACCTTCGGAGCAGGTGCAGCTGCTGTGTTGGTCTCACCATCCAAGGTTAAAACTTGCTATGCAGCAAGACTTGACTTCAGCTGCACAAATAATATTACTGAGTACGAAGCCCTGCTCCTGGGTCTTCGGAAACTAAAGGCAATGGGAATCAGAAGGGCGATTCTTAAAACTGATTCCCAGGTTGTTTCGGGTCATGTTGACAAAAGTTGCAAGGCTAAAGACCCGAAGCTTGAAAAATACCTAGACACGGTCCGAAGGATCGAAGCTTCCTTCGAAGGATTTTCTGTCAAGAATATCCCTCGAGGGCAAAATGAGCATGCTGATTTGCTAGCCAAGTCTGCAGCACAGGGGCTGCCGTTACCTTCGGATGTGTTCTTCGAAACAATAAAGGCACCTTCAGTAGAGCTCCTAGAAAGAGCAGTCCTCAACATTTCTCCTGTTTACAGCGAAGATTGGAGAACTGAAATAATCTCTTACCTTCAGGGTAACTTCCTATCAGATGACGAAGCTTACAATAAAAGAATAGAGGCAAGAGCTCGCCCGTATGTCATGATAGAAGGGGAACTATACAAACATGGAGTTTGTGCCCCGCTGCTCAAGTGCTTGTCTAGAACCGAAGGTATAGAGTTAATGAAAGAGATACATGCAGGCCTGTGTGGATCCCACATCGGATCTAGGCCGTTACTTGGAAAAGTTTTCCGCCAAGGGTTTTATTGGCCGAAGGCAGCTTCGGATGCAGCGGAATTAGTTCAAAAGTGCGAAGGTTGCCAGAAATGTGCAAGAGATCAAAAGCAACCTTCGTCTTTGACCCAGCTGATACAACCCATCTGGCCATTGCAAAGGTGGGGCCTTGATTTGTTAGGTCCATTACCACCGGCTCAGGGGAATCTAAAATATGTTATAGTGGCTGTGGAGTATTTTTCTAAATGGATTGAGGCGAAGCCATTAGCCACAATAACTTCGGCCACTGTCCAAAAGTTTTTCTGGCAGAACATTGTCTGTCGCTTCGGAGTACCGAAGGCCATCACTGTAGATAATGGAACGCAGTTCGACTCCGAAGCTTTCAGAAATTTCTGTGATCAAATTGGAACGAAGATCCATTTTGCATCAGTCAGGCATCCGGAGTCGAATGGGCTCGTTGAAAGGGCCAACGGCATTATAATGACAGGAATAATGAAGTTAATCTTCAATCAACCCAGGGGAAAGTGGCCAGATCAGTTAACCAAAGTGGTGTGGAGCCACAATACAACAGCATCAAGGTCTACAGGCTTTACCCCATTCAAGTTATTATTCGGTGACGAAGCAATAACTCCGGAAGAAGCCAAAGCTGGATCAATAAGAGTAGTAGCTTCGGCAGAATCAAGTCCTGAAGATGATTGTCTTGTGGAAAAAGATGCTTTAGAAGGAATCAGACTTCAAGCCGTGGAAAACATCAATAAATACCAGGCTGAAACAGTTAAATGGCGAGATAGAAAGGTCCGGCTAAAAAATATTGAGCCGGGACACTTGGTGCTTCGGAGAGTGGCCAACCCAGATACAGTGGGCAAGTTACAATTGAAATGGGAAGGGCCTTTCTTAGTAGCATCTTCGTCAAGGCCTGGTTCCTACAGATTGAAGGACATGGATGGCAACGAAATTCCAAGATCTTGGAATGCGGATGAGCTTCGGCGATATTATGTATAACTTGATGTAACTTTTTATGTTTTTTCTTTTCTTTTTCATGGCACCCTTTTCCTTTCTAAAGGGGGAGAAAGGTTTTTAATGGGGCCATCATCTGTAATTTCCTTTTTAGTTTTATAAGAGCAAAATCCCCCAAAGAATGTAAATGTAAAAGCTGAGAACGCACCATCGAGTGCCGAAACTGAAAAAAAAAGAGAAGAAGCTCCAAAGACGTCCCTAAGGGGATGCAGAGCTCTGATTCCGCCGAAAGTAAAAGGCGAAGAAGCTCCAAAGATGTCCCTAAGGGGATGCAGAGCTCTGATTCCGCCGAAAGTAAAAGGCGAAGAAGCTCCAAAGACGTCCCTAAGGGGATGCAGAGCTTACAGCGAAAAGTCAACGCTGATACCGCCTAAGTAAAAGGCGAAGAAGCTCCAAAGTCGTTCCTAAGGGAATGCAGAGCTGATATGTGGTTGTTTCTAAGGAAATAATGGCTGAGAGTGTGGCTTCGGACATATGTTTTGGACATTCATTCGCACATTACATTACATCATAGCATTTGCATGCATAAGCATTCATTCATAGCATTTGTGTACCTAAGTGGTTGCTTCGGCAAACAGAAGAAGTGATCTTTTAAAGTGGTCTTTTATGATTCGTTACGTACAAAAAAAGAAAAGCTTCAGCAAAAAGAAGTGGTCTTCTATGCTTCGTTGTGTACGAAAAGAAGGGAAGGTGTTTTTTCGCCTTCGGCTCAAAATACTAATTTCGTCCACATCAAAGCGACTCAGTAGAAGGGTAAGAATATATTACAAGGTATGTACAAAGTTCCTTGAGAACAGTTTAATTGTATTTACAAAAGTTGTTACAAGAGTATCCTGAGTTTTTTCCATGGTATACTCCTACTAATCTCCACTAAGCTTCAGCTTCGGCGACAGCTTCGGCAACATATTTTAAGCATCATCTTCACCTTCGTCATCCTACATGAATCAAGGTATCGCGAGTAAAAATCAAGCGTGAAGGAGAAGGTAAGTACAAAGTATGATTTCTTACTGGATCAAGATGACTTCGAGCTTCGTCTCCAGCTTTCTCTCGCCCGCCTTTTGTCCATATCATTTTTATAAATCTATTTGAGATGCTTCGGGCGAGGTCAGGAATATCATCCAGAATTGATGGAGACAGGGTGAAGTTGGGCCTGTTGACGACTTTTCCATGCTCGCAGCCGGCTTTTAGGAACGCAGCAGCGGCACCCCGAGAAGCTACCCAGGCACAGAAGTCACCGTGCCCGGCTATAACTTCGTCAAGTTCTTCAATTTCAGCTTCAATATGATCGAAGGCTTTTGGTAAATTTTCCGCTGAAGGGTTAAACTTCCCGCTGCTGGCTCCATCAGAGTAAAAGATCTTTTTTAATCGTTCAATACAATTACTGCTAAATTTCAAGCATTTGTCTTGAAGGCTTGTTAGTGATTTCTTCAAGTCTGAGTTGGTCTGGACTTCGGCTTCAAGTTTCGAATTGAGCTCTAGCTTCTCCTGTTCAAATTGTTTTGATTGGCAGATAAGCTTCGAATTCAATTCTGATACTTTAGCTTCAGTCTCTGCCAGCAAGCCTTCAGTTGATTGGAGTTCAAAGTCTTTCTTTTCAATAATGGCTGATTGCTCTTTTATCTTGTTCTCTAGATTTTCAATTATAGCTTCGTGTTTCTTATCTTCTAGATCTTGTTGCATCTTCAGAGCTTTGCTCAGTAGCATGCTCTGCACAGAAACAACCTTCGTTAGTAACATTTTCATTATTAAAAACAATAAAAGCCAGAGAAAAGGTTGTTTACCTTGAAATTGGAATAAAATAAGCTGCCGACGATATGTTGTCGTCGGTAGCGGCTGATATCTGTTTCTAGCTTCGGAAAACCGATACTCTTTGATAGAGTACCGATGACCTTAGCCCCAGCCTGATCACAAATGCAGCCCAATTTTTCATCATCAATGCCTCCAAATAGAAGAGCTCCTGGCTTGTATCCGCAAGATTTGGCATATTCCTTGAGCTCTCCTATTTCGGCCTTCGTCAGCTTTTGCCCAACTAAATTTTGAAATGTGTAGGCTTCGTCGTCCGAAGTGTCTTCGGCTATTTCTTTCCCCTTCCCAGGCACTATGGCCATGGTTTTTTCAGCAGCAGTGGCAGCTTCTTCTGCAGCCATGTCTTGCAAAATTTTGTCGATGTCCTCAATGGTAGATTCTAAGTTCACATCTTCGGCTATAGCGGCTTCGGTAGCCGCGACCTCCGAAGGTGCGACTTCGACGTTTGTTGTGTCTTCAGCAGCTGCTGTTTTCTGAATTGACGCCCTCGGCGGCGTCTTATCGATAACTTCGGTCACTGCAATAATTCTTTGCTGCTTTGGTTTGGTTATCTTCGTTTGTTCTGGCTCTTCCACCTTTCGAAAAAGCTTCGTCAGTTGAGGCCCTAATGGACTTAGCTTCGTGGGCACGGGTTCAGTCATTACCTTTAAAATTTCCTCCACGTCGCTGGTAGAAGGTGGTGTGAGGGTCCCCTCTTCTTCGGATAATTTTCGCTTCGGAGTTGATATTTTTCTTTTCTTGGGAATTTTCTTCTCTTTTGCTGGTCTTTCTTCATCCTTGTTCAGAGTTTCGGCCACTCTTTTTCTTTTTTGGCCCTCAGCACCCTTGCTCAACTGCTCATAGTCAGGGTACTCGAAGCCCAGGGCATCAAGCACTCGGTTCAGCCTTCGCTTCGGACGGGTGCCGAAGGCTGCTGTCATCAGTTGATCTTCTTTTTTCGAATAATTTCCAAGAATTTCATTACACATCACCTCAACTGTGTCCAGCCACTCTTGGCAGGGCTTCTTAAAGTATTTCTTGAATTTGAAGTGATAAGGAAGCCGGACAAGTTCCCCCTCCTTCTTCTCCCCCTTTAACTTTGGCATTTCCCATTCTTTCAGAGTAGGGAAGACTCTGAATGCCAAGAATTCTTGAACCAGATCCCTGGTACCGATATGCTCTGCAATAATTCTGAATTCATCCATTGCCTGTTGTGTTTGACCCTCTGGTGTCATGTTACAGCGGGATCGGGTTTCTCCGAAGATCAGCTCGAGTGGACTTTGCACAAGCTTCTCCTTGTCGTCATCAACCTTGACATAGAACCATTCTGATTTCCAGCCTGCCGGCCATTTGCTTCGGTAGCTGATCACAGGAAACTTTGCGGTTTTCCGGTAGGCAAAATTGTAGCAACCGAAGTTATCATGTAGCCCATCTTTTCTGGCCTTTGTTTGATAATGTAACTCATGAACTCGACAGAAACTGTCGGCAAATGGCTCCACTGCTTGGCTTCGGAGGGCCCAAATATAAACGCTAAGCCTAACGATAGCGTTAGGAGTTAACTGGTGAAGGTAGATACCAAACCTCTTCAGTATCTCCGCAATAATCTCGTGAAGAGGGAATCTCAGCCCAGCCTTTAAAAAGCTCTTGAAGATGACAATCTCGTCCTTCTCTGGCTTCGGGGTGGTTTCTTCTCCCCCGAAGCGAAGTAGCTTCTTTTGATTTTCACTGAAATAACCTGCTTTCACCATCTTGGAAAGATCAGCCTTTGAAACAGTCGATTTTCCGAAATCTAGGTGACTGGGCTTGCTGGGCATGGCAATACGGTAGTCATCTTCGGGATCAGTCCCTTCAATGTTTTCTTCTTCTCCTTCGGCAGTTGTCGGGTTTGCTTCAGCAGCAGGCATTTCTTCCGCAGTCACCAGTCCGGAACGCTGCATCGCTTCGGAGATGGGCACAGTATTCGAACCTTCGGCTTCGTCTCCTTCACGTGCAACTCTGGCAGTAGATCGTACTCTGGCCATTTGATTCTGAATTTGGGAAGATAGATACTTTTTCTTTTTCCTTTTCTCCCGAAGCCTTTCTTTCTGACGAAGCAGACGTCGAGATGGACCTTCGTTCGATTCTGAGAATCAAGCTTCGGCTATAGTTAAAAATTTTGGCAGCAAAACAGTGCAAATAGCAATGAATGCTGTGGTAACTTCACACCTACTCGTCTGTTTATATAGTGCTGCAGGTAAGAAGGCGAAGCGGCAGGATTTTTACACCAGGCGGGCAGTCACTTGTACTCGCTGTGCAGTGGACCGCAAAGATCAAACAGTAACTCTGCAAGGTGGGCCTGGCACGCGCTCGGAAACCGGATCGTTTCTCAGCAACGAGCTCAGGGAAGGTGTTTTTTGGACCTTCGGCTTCCCGAAGCTGAAGAGGCTTTTTTCACGGGTCAAGCTCGTTACGAAAAACGATCTAGCACCGCGAAAGGGGCTACTGTTGGGGTCATGCTTCGTTGCGCCGAAGGTCTTGCACGAAGAAGCAGCTTCGGCTGAAGTTGTCCCCAGGAGATGGCCGAAGGTTCCTTTTCATGGAGCTTCGGCGTTACAAACCGACATAGAGATAGAATGACCTTTTTATCCATAGAGGTCTGAGTCAATGTTGTAAACTTTTGTAAGGGGCATAATTGTAATTTGTCACAGGCTGTGACCTGTATCTATAAATAGATGAACAGTACCTCTGTACTGTTCACGCGAACCTGCCATTTGCTTTCGCATCACACCTGTACTTTTGCTTTCCTCAGGACCAAAGGTACATTTTTAATTCGAAGCCATTTAAATTCGTTCATGATAATAAAAATGGAGATGATTCTATGATAATATTTAAATGTTTATTTCATACCTTATGATCTGTATGAATACTTCGTTCCTTGCTATTATGTTTACGAAGGTACGTCCTTCGTAACCTTCGTCCGAAATTCCTTATATCCCGAAAGGATATAATGTCTTGGAGGACGAAGGACTTTAACCCTTAACATTTTCTATGTTGCCTTGTTCTTAATTCTTAGCATTTGAGAACAAGCCCCCAACAGAAACCCCCATCCACTGTACATCAAGTCCGAAGTTTCCTTGGACTGGCTAGTTATTACCGCCGATTTATTCCAAATTTTTCCAAGCTTGTGAAGTCAATCACAAGTTTATTGAAGAACGATACCAAATTTAATTGGTCTTCAAGATGCAATGAAGCCTTCGAGCAGCTGAAGGTGTTATTGACCACTGCTCCGGTGTTAGCTCAATCGGACATTGAAAAGCCATTTGATGTGTATTATGACGCGTCAGGAAGTGGTTTAGGTTGTGTCTTGATGCAAGAAGGCCGAGTTGTAGCATACGCCTCAAGACAGTTGCGTCGGCATGAGGAACATTATCTAACTCATGACTTGGAATTAGCTGCGGTGGTTCATGCCCTGAAAATATGGCGTCATTATCTGCTGGGGAATATCTATTGTATTTATACCGACCATAAAAGCTTGAAGTACATCTTTACCTAGTCAGAACTGAATATGAGGTAGAGAAGATGGCTTGAGGTGATAAAAGATTATGAATTGGAAATTCACTATCACCCGGGCAAGGCCAATGTAGTGGCAGATGCGCTAAGTCGTAAGGCTTCCTGTCACTGTCTTACAATGAAGTCTTCTGACATTACATTATGCCAAGAAATGGAGAAGTTAAACCTGGAAATGATTCAACATGGAACTTCAAATCACTTGAAGCTTGAGTCAATTCTTCTGCAATGAATAATTGATGCACAAAGAAATGATGAGGGTATGAAACACATTCATGAGAAAATAAAAGCCCGTAAGGCAAACTGTTTTAGAGAAGATGATCAAGGCATTGTATGGTTTAATAACCACATAGTTGTGCCTAAGAATGATGAGATCCACCAGCAAATTTTAGATGAAGCCCATCTTAGTCGCTATTCTATTCATCCTGGAAGCACTAAGATGTATCATGATCTAAAGCAGCATTATTGGTGGACGAAGATGAAGATTGAAATTGCACGCTATGTGGCGAGATGCAACACTTGCAGACGTGACAAGACCATACATATGAAAACTGCTGGTCCATTGCAATCATTACCTATCCCAACTTGGAAATGGGAGGATATAAGCATGGACTTTATTATGGGATTGCCCAGAACAACAAAAGGGTATGATTCTATTTGGGTTATAATTGATCGGCTTACGAAAAATGCTCATTTTCTGCCAGTCAAGATATATTACCCGGTCATCACTTATGCCCAGATGTATATTGCTCGCATCCTCAGTTTGCATGGTGTTCCAAAGACAATAGTGTCAGATCGTGGACCTCAATTCGTATCCAAATTCTGGGAAGAACTTCACAAATCCTTGGGTACTAAATTGCTCCACAGTTCGGCCTATCATCCTCAAACTAGTGGACAAACTGAGAGAGTAAATCAGATACACTTGAAGATATGTTGCGAGCATGTGTTCTGGAATTCCCACAGAAATAGGATGACTGTTTACCCTTAGCGGAGTTCTCATACAATAATAGCTATCAAGATAGCATCAAAACGGCACCCTTTGAAGCCTTGTATGGACGACGCTGTCGTACTCCGTTAAACTGGAGTGAACCAGGAGAAAGATGGTTTTTCAGGCCTGATATGGTAAAAGAAATGGAAGAAAAAGTTCAAAGGATTGTACATAATTTGAAAGAAGCACAAGCTCGACAGAAGAATTATGCAGACAAACGACGGAAACCCTTGTACTTTCAAGTTGAAGATTATGTCTACCTAAAAGTCTCACCAATGAAGGGAGTATCGCATTTCGGGGTTAAAGGGAAGCTTGCACCCCGGTACATTGGTCCCTTCCCTATTCTTGAACAATGTGGACCAGTAGCATACCGACTCCAATTACCTGAAACATTGTCTGCAGTGCATAATGTGTTCCACGTATCTCAATTGAAGAAGTGTCTTCGGGTTCCAGATCGAACCATTGAAGTAACAGATGTTGCCATAGAACCAGACTTGACGTATTCAGAACATCCTATTCGAGTCTTGGATCAAAAGGACAGGATTACCTGAAGAAGAACTCTCAAGTTTTATAAGATACAATGGAACCAACACACGGAAAACGAAGCTACTTGGGAAACTCAAGACTTTTTAGAAAAGAATTTCCCGGGCTTTTTAGCTTCATGTAAATTGTGATATGTGTACACTTGTTGTAATAGAGGAGTAAATCCCATACCACCCCTGCCCTGTACCAAAATTAAGGAAATAAAAATGTGAAGCATTTCCTTTTCCATTACTTACCCTAGGACTTTTAATCTCGGGACGAGATTCTTTTATGAGGGGAAGGATGTAACACCCCTAGTGTTACTGTCACTAAAATTTGAGCATAACATCATGAGCATTGGCATATCATGTGATTGTTACACTTAGAATGCATTCACTAGGTAAAAATTTCAAACAACTTGTATTGTTGTGACTGGTCATGGGTAAAACCTTAGAGTAGGGTACTTAACCCTAAACTGGGCTTAAAAGAGCAAACAAAGCCTAAATAAGAGAAAACTTCAAAACTTATTAGTAATGATCATAAAATATCACCATTAATGGACTTAAGTGGCATCCAACCCCGAGAAGGATCAAAAACCCTAAATAGACCCCTGGAAAACCCTAGACAAAAACCCTAGGGGGTTATGTGTAAATTTTGCACACTTTTGGACCTAAGTGCAAAAACCAAGGTGCTAGGGTACCTCAAGTCATATGGTTCACATGTTTGAAGATTTACAAGTCAAAAGATGGGAATTGGACTTATTTGCAAAAAGCACCACTTAAACCCTATTGAGTTGTCTCAATTTCAGTAAATGGGGTCAACTTTGAAGCCCTGTACTTTCAAATTTATGAGGATTTTTCCTAGGGTCAACACATCAAAAATCTAGAGCTACTATAGGATTACAACTTTGCTTAAGAGATTAAGCATTGTGTTATACAAAAAATGGAGAAAAATCTACACAAAGTTGGGCTGTTAGTCAGTTTTAAAACTGAAACATGGCCAGCAGTGCCACTGGCTGAACTTTGGGGCCGAATTAGAATAAGATCTATTGCTCTATTGCGGGTAGTTGCCACAGTTGATTTGTAGCTGGATCATAGGGCTACAGGTTTGCTACAAACGGATTAGCAAGTTCTTATGCAAAAATTTAAGATCTAGGCACCACAAATCAGTCTGTCAGGCGCTCTGAACCAGGTATTCAATGGTACAGTGTTCAGATCAGATCGATTCAGTTCATCCCACCGCCGGTGATCTCGCGTCGGGATCCTCGTCGCCGTTGCGATTCGGGCTCAACAATGCACCGAATGTGGCTCAGGGTGGTAAATATCATCGTATGGATGAACTTGAGCTCCTGTTCCCTCCGGCCATCGTGTCCCGCCACGGTCGATCGTGCTGGCATCACCGGAGTTCACCATTGTTTGGCTAGACCATGCGTCTTGGAGGGTTAACACGTTGCTGTGAATCGGTATTACAAGCCCGTCCATCGCCGGTGAGCCTGCCACAGTATCCTCCACAAATCGTTTGCTCCAGTGACCTCTTTCTTCTCTGACCGCCACCGCGCCAACCCAAATTCATGCACCACTGCCTCTGGAGCCTATAAATTGAGTGTGTCGTCGGGTCCATAAGGTAGTCAAGCACCCAATCCACCAAACTGTGCCTCCAATTACTCACCAGAGCTCGCCAATTTGGAATCTTCCCCAAATCGGTCTAAACACCGCCGCGTGAACACCTCGACGTGGCTAGCTCATCCTAGGTCCATTCATGCCCTCTATTCACTCGTTTCATTGCTCTAATGTGCTCCTGGTACTCTCTAACTCGGCCAATTAAGCTAGGACCCATAGGATCACCGGGAACGCATTGAATTGTTTGCTGATCGCACGGTCACCGTGGACAGAGCGATTTAGGGTTAGAACTCTGCAATTGATGGAGGGGAAATGGTTAGTAGGAGTTGAATTCGGTGTCAACCACACGGGACACTGGTAGTTGAGTTATCCTGCCAGTATAGGCTCGCCGGAGCTCGGTTCTCCGCCGTGCGACGTCGTGGACCTCGGGATGTGAAGGAATCAAAGCGCGGGGGTGTATTTGCAAATGTCAGCGAGACAGAGGAACAGTGGGAAGGGCTCTTTATAGGTATTTCAAACCGCCTGGGTCCCCTGCGCAAAATGAACAGCACGGGCGCGCTTCCGCCCGTTTATGGGTTGGCTCGGGCCGATTTCAACCCAATACTGTAGAGTCTTTCTTCTTTTCTTTTTCTGCCAGGACTAAAGAATTTCTAGAAAAATATAGAAAAATGCTAAAAATACAAGACCAATTTTGCTAGGTTCCTAATTTTTCATAGTATTCAATAAAAATAGTTTCATGATTTTTAGTCCAAATTGGAAATTATAGAGTATTTATAATAGCCAAAGCTTGTACTTCTGGAATTTTAGAAATTAATTAATTGTCAGCGTTTCGACCCCGGGGGTCCCTGGACCGACGAGTAAATTGTCGCTGCGTGTCCCAGCCCAGATGGGTCGGCGCGAGACGGGACACAAAGGGGGGAGAACAGTAAGGGGAAACCGCGGCCTTCATGTTGTCCTGCGCCCAGGGTGGATGGGTGCGCTTGCTGTAGGGGGTTACAAGCGTTCGCGTGGGAGAGAGAGAGAGCGAGAGCCTTATGCGTCGTCCCGTTCTCCCGTGTGGCCAACCTTCTCGTACGAGAGCCCTGGACCTTCCTTTTATAGGCGTAAGGAGAGGGTCCAGGTGTACAATGGGGGGTGTAGCAGTGTGCTAACGTGTCTAGCAGAGAGGAGCTAGAGCCCTAACTACATGCCGTCGTGGCAGTCGGAGAGGTTTTAGCACCCTGTTCATGTGATGTCGTGGCCGTCGGAGGAGCACTGGAGCCCTGCGGAAGTACAGTTGTCGGGGCTGTCGGATCCATGCTGACGTCTCCTTGCTGACGTAAGGGGCTAGGAGCTGCCGTCGTCATGGAGCGTGCGGGGTGTCATCATTACTTTTTTACTGGGGCGAGCCAGATGGGACATCGGTCTTGTTCCCCGTAGCCTGAGCTAGCTAGGGGCAGGGTAATGATGGCCCCCCCTGGCGACGTGGCCGGTCCGGACCCGAGTTTGGGCGAGGTGGCGATTCCTCCGAGGTCGAGGTTGAGTCCGAGCCCTGGGGTCGGGCGAGGCGGTCCAACGTCTTCCGGAGTCGAGGCTGAGTCCGAGCCCTGGGGTCGGGCGAGGCAGAGTTCGTCGTCTCTCGGAGCCGGGGCTGAGTCCGAGCCCTGGGGTCGGGCGAGGCGGAGTTCATCATCTTCCAGGGGCCGAACCCTAGGGTCGGGCGAGGCGGAGCTTCCTATGTCGCCCGAGGCTGGACTTAGCCACTGCCGACCTCGCTCTGGCGAGTGGCACGACAGTCAGAGCTGGGCACGCGGTGCTGTTTTCTTGTCAGGTCGGTCAGTGGAGCGGCGAAGTGACTGCGGTCACTTCGGCTCTGTCGACTGAAGAGCGCGCGTCAGGATAAGGTGTCAGGCGATCCTTGCATTAAATGCTCCTGCGATACGGTTGGTTGGCGTGGCGATCTGGCCAAGGTTGCTTCTCTGCGAAGACTGGGCCTCGGGCGAGCCGAAGGTGTGTCCGTTGCTTGAGGGGGCCCTCGGGCGAGGCGTGAATCCTCCGGGGTCGGCTGCCTTTGCCCGAGGCTGGGCTTGGGCGAGGCGAGATCGTGTCTCTTGCGTGGACTGAGCCTTGACCTTAATCGCGCCCATCAGGCCTTTGCAGCTTTGTGCTGATGGGGGTTACCAGCTGAGATTAGGAGTCTTGGGGGTACCCCTAATTATGGTCCCCGACAGTAGCCCCCGAGCCTCAAAGGGAGTGTTAGCACTCGCTTGGAGGCTTTTGTCGCACTTTTTTGCAAGGGGACTGGCCTTTCTCGGTTGCATTTCGTTCCGGTGGGTGCGCGCGAGCGCACCCGCCGGGTGTAGCCCCCGAGGCCTCGGAGGAGTGTTTTGACTCCTTCGAGGTCTTAGTGCCTTTCGTGATGGCTCGGCCGGTTTGGTTGTTCCCTCATGCGAACTGGTCGTTGCCCAGGTGCTTAGTCAGGTCCCAAGTTCTCGGGCTAGTATGTCGACGTTGTCAACGGTTTGGCCGGAGCCGGGTTTGCGAGAGCAGCCCCTGAGCCTCCGCACAGAGCGAGAGGACGGTCAAGGACAGATCGGCTTTTTTCATACGCCCCTGCGCCGCCTTTCCGCAAGGAGGAGGGGGGAAAGCGCCATGTTGCCCTCGGAGGGCGCCGAACATGGTGTCTCCAGTGTGTTGCTAGCGGGTAATCCGAGTGGACGCCCGTGCCCCATTCGTTAGGGGTCGGCTAGTGGCCCGGAGGCGCGCTCCAAAAGTACCTGCGGGTGATTCGCTGGACCCGGTCCCCTTTTGACGGGGTCCGAGGGCTTGATGCCTCCCTCTGATGGGATTCCGTTACGAAATCGCTCCCACTGGTCTCGGAAATGTCCTAGGGTACCTCGGGAGCGTAGCCCGAGCCTTGGTTGTGTATCGAACGTACCTAGAGTCATCCCTCGCTCTGCGTGCTCTGAGGCGACTGTCGAACCCTTTGGGGGCCAACCTACGAACCCCTGATTAGTAGTGGGCGCGGAGCCCGAGTGGCCTGAGGCGGCCGTTAAACCCTTCCGAGGGGCCAGCCTTCGAACCTCTGACCAGTAGTGGGCGCGTTGCCCGAGTGCTCTGAGGCGGCTGTTGAACCCTTCCGAGGGGCCAGCCTTCGAACCTCTGATCAGTAGGGGGCTCGGGGCCCGCTTCCTTCGCGGAGAAGGATCCCTTTCGGAGTATCCCCTTTCCCGGTCCCTGTAGCAAGAGAGAGAAAGGGGAAGGAAAAAAGGATACAAAATTGAGCGATGTGGTGCACCTTTTTTGACGCGGTCATTATGGCGGAGGTGAAGCGTCGCCCACTTCGCCTGCCAAAGGTGCCGCCTGCCCTGCCATAGAGTTAATGCGACGGGACGAGTGGTTCGCGGGGCAGCCGTTGTGCGTGCGCGAGCCGTTCGAGGAACGGAACACGGGCGCGTCGTCTTCACGCCGTGGGAGAGGGCTCTCTTGCTGTCCCAGGAGGGGACGTGAGCCTGCAGGCGATTTGACTGCTGCTCCCGCCCGCCTGCCACTGCCATTACTGCCGGCCCATTTCTGGCTGTATCGATCGTCGCGCCTTCTCCTGCGGCTGACTGACCCGTGACTGATGTGCTCGGTTGGCACTATCGGGTCATGCGCAGGGTCGCCTCGAGTCGCGGCACCGGTTCCACAGTCGAGGAGGCGCGGCACTGGCGCGAGTGGCGGTGCAGTTTCTCGCATGTAGTAACTGGCGTGCCGGTTACATGCCGTGTGGGCCTAGGCCTCCATGCTGGACGCGTCGAAGTCGAAAGGGTGCGGCCCCTTGGTGCAGTTGCATGCCGCCTGCATGGCGGTCCGTCCTTTCACCCGCTGGTCTGGGCGAAGGCGGAGGAGCGCTTGTAACAGCTGGGCAGTTACGCGTACCACGCGCGACGGTTTGGCCTCTTCCATCCTGGGCCAGCTTGCATGACGCGTGGGACCCAGCCCCCATGTCGTAGGGGGAGGACCTTGGAGCGTGTTGGAGAAGACTCAGTCCGCGCCGGCTGAGGACGCAAGTGGGGAGAGTTGCCTTTAAATGGAGGGCGACCCCCTTGGACGGCAACCATGTCTTCGCACTCTCCTCATGCATCGCGCCCTTCCACCTTCCGAGCCCCCGGATGGGGAGCGCTCGCATGGCTTTCGTCTCGTCATCGTCGGAGGAACGCAACTTCGCGGAAGTTGGTACCTTTCAGCCATCGTTCGGCTTCAAGGATTTTCATCAGGCAGCCCGGCTGCATCCCCTCGCCAGTGGTCACCCAAGACGGTGACCACCAGTTCGATGGTGGGGAGAAGCGAGCCGGGCTACAGCCTCTGCCCCGCCCTCAGCTTCAAGGATGTTCATCATCCTTGCCTGGGCGGAGAGCGAGGTGAGCCGGGGCCTGCCTTCGTGTGGGCAGCGGCCCGCTCCTTCCCTCAGTGATCGAAGGGAAGGGCGTTCGCCGTTCGTGGCGCTGGCAACTGCCGCGTGCCTGGCTCTCCGGCCTGAGCGGCTCCGGCGCTACTTCTGGTGCCACCTCCCACCGAGGCAGCCAGAAGAGGTCTCTCTGCCGACGAGATGGTCGGTGCCGCCCGCAGACTGACCTCCAATCTACGGCCTTCTGCTTGTCCTCGCCCCTCGAGTGGGGTTGTGGGCGAGGGCCTTGTCGCAGCAGTGTCTGCCCTGAGGTCATCGCTGCTGCTATTTGGCCGCCCGGAGCGGAGGTCGTTGTCGCTGCTGCTGGAGTGGGCGTCGGCGAGCCACCAGGGGTTTTGTCGCCCCTCAGGCCCTCCAATGTGGGGGCTTGTTCGTACCTGCGGGAGTGGAACCGGAGTTCCGTTTGTAATGGCACCTTGAGTGCTGGTGTTTGTTCATTGTGGCTGTCAGGGCCTGAACATGTAGGTATTTTTGGTGTACCATATTTCTTCCTCATTTCGAGCACTAGGACTCGCCTGTCGGCTAACTGAACCGCTTAACCAAGTGTGAGTTGCCTCGTGCGGAAGGTGACGAGTGAGGTATCCGTATCCCAGAGGCGTAGGAGTCCCTCGGCTCAGTCGGCCTTGCCGCTCGAGGCTTCTCTTGCTCAGTTAAAGGAACCCTCGGCCGCTCTGCGATGAGCCGGAGCCGGAGGCAGCGGTGCCAGCACGGACAGAGGCAGAGTTGGCTCGAAAAAAAGGGAGCTTCGTCGGCCGGGGCTTGGTCGGGTCGTCCACTGGCGGGACCAACGTCGGAGTCGAGTTGTCGAGGCCACGAGCCGTGCTGATGTCTTTGGGGGACAGCTGGCTGAGGCTTCGGGGTGGCCGGCCGAGCCGTCTGCTCGGGCCGGGTTCCTGGAGGAGACCCTTGCGGCGATTGCCCGGGCGTGGTGCTGACGTCGTCCTTCGGAGCGGAGATCCTCCGACCGTGTTGCCGTCCGAGGCTCGGTCGGACTTCGCCGAAGGTGGAGTTGACGCCGAGGGTGCTGCTGCTCCCCCTTCATCGGCGTCTGAGCCTATAGGATCGGTTCGTCTGTAGTATGCATATGTTTTTTGCGGCCGCCGAGGCCCAAACATACTGTCGTCGCGTTGTAAAGCTGCGTTTCTTTTCCTCTTGTTTCGAGTATCAGGGCTTATTTGTCGGTAACAGAATTGTTTGTCCGAGCGAGAGTTACTTTTCACGGAAGGTGACGAGTGAGGTATCCGTATCCCGGGGGCGTAGGAGTCCCTCGGCTCGATCGGCCTCGCCGCTTACGTGTACTCTTACTCGTCCGTAGGATTCTGCTATCGATATAGTCGAGAAGGCACGAAAAATTGTTTCGGCAGAAAAGTTTTCGAGCATTAAGACTTGTTCGGCCAGCGGAATCGCTTATCCGAACACGAGTCACTTCTCGCAGAAGGTGATGAGTGAGGTATCCGTATCCCGGAGGCGTAGGAGTCCCTCGGCTCGGTCGGCCTTGCCTGCTTATGTGTACTCCGTCGTTTTCGTGATCCCACTACCGAGGTAGTCGAAAAGCACAAAAGATATTCTGGTAGAAAGACTTTTTCTGAGGAAAATTTTGACGCGGAGGGGGTTCCCCCCTTCTAGCCCCCGAGGGAGGGTCGGGCTTTGCCGAGGCAAGGCTGACCCTTCCTTGATGGTTAGACTTTATTGGCGTATGTAAACGAGGTGTATGAACGACTTGAAAACATCTTAAGGGTAGAAGCGACGTAGCTGTCGGATGTTCCAAGCGTTGTTGTAGACCTCGCCTTGACTGTTGGCCAGCTTGTATGTTCCGGGCTTCAAAATCTTGGCGATGATGAATGGCCCTTCCCAGGGAGGCGTGAGCTTGTGGCGCCCTCGGGCGTCTTGTCACAGCCGAAGCACCAAGTCGCCCACCTGGAGGTCTAGGGACCGAACCCCTCGGGCGTGGTAGCGTCGCAGGGACTGCTGATACCGCGCCGAGTGTAGTAAGGCCATGTCCCGAGCCTCTTCCAGCTGGTCCAGTGAGTCTTCTCGGTTGGTCTGGTTGCGTCGGTCATCGTACGCCCTCGTCCTCGGGGAACCATATTCAAAGTCTGTGGGCAAGATGGCCTCGGCCCCATAGACTAGAAAGAACGGTGTGAAGCCCGTGGCTCGGCTCGGCGTTGTCCTCAGGCTCTAGACCACCAAGGGGAGTTCCTTCATACACCGCCTGCCAAACTTGTTGAGGTCGTTGTAGATTTTTGGCATGAGTCCTTGCAGAATCATGCCGTTGGCACGTTCTACCTGCCCATTCGTCATGGGGTGTGCCACGGCGGCCCAGTCCACCCGGATGTGGTGATCCTCGCAGAAGTCCAGGAACTTTCTACCGGTGAACTGGGTGCCGTTGTCGGTGATGATGGAGTTCGGGACCCCGAAGCGATGGATGATGTTGGTGAAGAATGCCACCGCCTGTTCGGACCTGATGCTGTTTAGGGGTCGGACCTCGATCCACTTGGAGAATTTGTCGATGGCAACCAGTAGGTGTGTGTAGCCCCCGGGTGCCTTCTGCAAGGGACCGACAAGGTCCAGACCCCACACAGCAAACGGCCAGGTGATGGGTATTGTTTGCAGAGCCTGAGCGGGTAGGTGCGTCTGCCTTGCGTAGAATTGACACCCTTGGCAGGTGCGGACAATTCTAGTGGCGTCGGCCACCGCGGTCGGCCAATAGAAACCTTGTCGAAAAGCGTTTCCAACAAGGGCTCGAGGCGCTGCGTGATGACTGCAAGCCCCTGAGTGTATTTCTTGTAAGAGCTCCTGGCCTTCGGCGATGGATATGAGTGGGCGATTTCTGCCGTGGCCATCACCGTTAGGAGGGGAGCTGGCCTTGAAGTGTAGATCCTTGGATCAACGACTGCGATTAAACCCGAGCGGTGCCGGTTCAGAGATGCGGCTGGGCCGCAGATCGATCATCGGACGGTTTGGAATGCGTTAGGCTTCATAAAATCTAAACCCTAGACTCTAGATCGGACGGCTGAAAACACAAGATACCCCTTCGGGTGGCAACATTTTAAAAGAGCCCCTGGACTATTTAGGATTTAACCCGCCGTCCACCTCTGCAGTGTTATGAGTCTCGGTTACATTTACACCGAGGCCCCTGGACTTTCCAGAAATTGACGCTCAGTCCAGAGGACAATAAAAACTGAGAAATGATTAAAGAATTTAGTTTTTAATACAAAAACAATTCTAGAAACTTGTTTATTCCATAGAAAATCCATTCTAGCTCCAAATTGAGCCATTCCGATTTCTTAATTTTTGTAATATTATTCTTTATTACTTAGTGTCACTGTTTTGACATGAACTCAGTTAGAAAATTAATTTCTCATCTAATCCTATTTTAATCACATTAAACCTTAGGAAATTCATAACTTGAAATCTATAACTCCAAATTTAATGATTCTAGTTCCTATGATCTCATTTCAATGTATAGATTTTTACTGTATATTTTATTTACATGTTTGATGTGATGTTAATTTATGTTATACTATGTATGTATTGTGTTGATGCGAGTAGACGAGCAAGCCACTGTGGATTCTGAGGTTCAACAAGTAGAGATAGCTGAGCAGGAGCTCATTGAAGGCAAGTTGTGCCCTTGATCACTTACTTTGTCCCAGCCATGTTCTTATTAATTTTAATGATCTGCATAGGTTAATTTTGATGGGATCCTTTATGTTACCCCAGTTTTGATTACCTCTATACCTTGTTCACCCCTGAAATATTTTTGGGTAGTACTTGCTATTGCTTTATGTGGATTGGGTATGGAGTTACACTACACATGATTATCCTGTTATTATCTTGTTATTATTACTGTTCATGTTAAGATCATTAAATTAATGGGAACATGGAGCGACCACCCGGGAAAATAGTGCTACCACAAGGGTTTAATGGGACGCCCTTGGCTAATTAACTAGGAAAGCTAGTGGAGGTCTTCCTTACCCGAAAGGGGAAAGGGTTGTAGCGGAGTGGTCAGTGTAGGGAGGTCCTTGGTTGATTTTGTTGCGATGGCGGTCAGGCAAGAACCCTGCACTGGAGCTTCCTATAAACTGTAGCGGGATTTCTGAAGCTAGTGGAACTTTGTAAAGGCCTCGTAGTGTTACCCTGCCTCGCCTCCTCGGTAGAGGTGTATGGGATTGGCCGTCTCTTGACAGATGGGTAACATGACTTGTGGGTAAAGATGCGCAACCTCTAAAGAGTGTAAAACTAGTATACTAGCCGTGCTCACGGTCATGAGCGGCTCGGACCCTCACATGATTAATTTATGGAACTTAAACTTAATTTGTCATACCATTGCATTTGGGATTATTTTATTAATACTTTTACTTATTATTTCTAAGGTTTGGTATTTACTTACACTTAGCAACTGCTAATAAAATTTTGACCAACTTATAAAAGCAATGCTCAGCTTCAACCTTTATTTCATTGATCAGCCTTACACTTCATGAACTCCCACCTTTGGTGAGTTCATGCCACATTATTCCCCACAACTTGTTGAGCGATGAACATGTGTGAGCTCACTCTTGCTATCTCACACCCCCCACAGGAGAAGAGCAGGTGGTTCAGGAGGGGCCACAAGGCGAGGAGTTTGATCCGATCTAGGTGGTGTTTCTCAGTTGACATTGGCGCCGACGATCCTTAGTTCGTTTTATGTTTATTCTTTTATTTTGTATTAAGTCTTCCGCTATGTAATAAATACTCTGATGTTTTATGACATTTATCTCTATACACTCTGTTATTATATATGTTGTCTTCTTGGCGCATGTATGAGATGCACCCGGCTTTGTTCCTTTAAAACCGGGTGTGACAATATGCAACGCTGGAGGATGCCGGAGGGGCTGTGGTGGTAGAGCTCCTTTTCATCACCCAGCAAGATGAACGACTTGGCGCGCCGCGCTAATCGCCGAGCTTCGGCTCTGTCGAGGGGTAGTCCTCCTCGGTGGAGATATTGCAGGTATGGGGTTTGCCAGTCTCGATTAGGCGTGACCCCACGCCGCGCCAATCGCCGAGCTTCGGCTCTGTCGAGGGGTAGTCCTCCTCGATGGAGATATTGTAGGTATGGGGTCTACCAGTCTCGATTAGGCGTGACCCCATTCCGCTCTTCCTCGACGCGCAATGCCTCACCCTCGGGGGCCGAGGGTGCCTCGGGCGGGGCCGAGGCGGCCTCGGGCAGAGCTGAGGCCTTCTCGGGCTCGGGTGTGTCGTCGGTCTTGACGGAGGGTTGATGTAGGTCTCGGGAGAAGACGTCCGAAGAAACCGTTGTCCGCCCCGAGGCTATCTTAGCCAGCTCATCTGCAGTCTTGTTGTATCGTCGAGCGACGTGGTTGAGCTCGAACCCGTAGAACTTGTCCTCCAGCTCGGATATCCAGTGAGTGCTCGGCGACTTCCCTCGGTATGCCAGGCATGTCCGAGGGACTCCACACAAAAACCTCGGTGTTCGCGCGGAGAAAGTCGACGAGCACTGCTTCCTATTTGGGGTCGAGCTCGGAGCCGATCCGGATCTGCTTGGAGGCGTCGTTGCTGGGGTCGAGAGGGACGGACTTAATCGTTTCTGCTGGCTCGAAGTTGCCGGCGTGGCGCTTCGCATCTGGTGCCTCCTTAGAGAGGCTCTCCAGATCGGCGATGAGGGCCTCAGATTCGGCGAGGGCCTTGGCGTACTCCACGCACTCCACGTCGCATTCGTACGCGTGTTGGTACGTGGGGCCGATGGTGATGACCCTGTTGGGGCCCGGCATCTTGAGCTTGAGGTAGGTGTAGTTGGGGACTGTCGGGGACCCTAATTAGGGGTACCCTCAAGACGCCTAACTCTCAGCTGGTAACCCCCATCAGCATAAAGCTGCAGAGGCCTGATGGGTGCGATTAAGTCAGGGATCAGTCCATACGAGCGACTCGATCACGCCTCGCCCGAGCCTAGCCTCGGGCAAGGGCAGCCGACCCTGAGGTGTTTCCGTCTCGCCCGAGGCCCCCTTTTTTACGGCAGACGCATCTCCGGCTCGCCCGAGGCCTTGCCTTCGTTAAGAAGCAACCCTGACTAAATCGCCGCGCCGACCGACCAAGTCACAGGGGCATTTAACGCAAAGGTAGCCTGGCACCTTTATCCTGACGCGCGCCCCCTGGCAGAGCCGAAGTGACCGCCGTCACTTTGCCGCTCCACTGACCGGTCTGACAAAAGGACAGCACCGCCTGCGCCGTCCCGACTGCGGTGCCACTTGACAGAGTGAGACTGATAGGCAGCCAGGCCTTGCCAAAGGCGCCATAGGAAGCTCCGCCCGACCCAGGGCTCGGACTCGGGCTAAGGCCCAGGAAGACGGCGAACTCCGCTCCGCCCGACCCAGGGCTCGGACTCGGGCTAAGGCCCCGGAAGATGGCGAACTCCGCTCCGCCCGACCCAGGGCTCAGACTCGGGCTAAGGCCCCGGAAGACGGCGAACTCTGCTCCGCCCGACCCAGGGCTCGGACTCGGGCTAAGGCCCCGGAAGACGGTGAACTCCGCTCCGCCCGACCCAGGGCTCGGACTCGGGCTAAGGCCCCGGAAGACGACGAACTCCGCTCCGCCCGACCCAGGGCTCGGACTCGGGCTAAGGCCCCGGAAGACGGCGAACTCCGCTCCGCCCGACCCAGGGCTCGGACTCGGGCTAAGGCCCCGGAAGACGGCGAACTCCGCTCCGCCCGACCCAGGGCTCGGACTCGGGCTAAGGCCCCAGAAGACGGCGAACTCCGCTCCGCCCGACCCAGGGCTCGGACTCGGGCTAAGGCCCCGGAAGACGGCGAACTCCGCTTCGCCCGACCCCTGGGGTCGGACTCCGCCCTGGCCTCTGCCGAACGACCTCCGCCTCGCCCGACCCAGGAGCTCGGGCTCGGCCTCAGCCATGGAAGACAGACTCGACCTCGGCCTCGGAGGAGCCTCCACGTCGCCCGACCTAGGGCACAAGTCCGCCACGTCAACCGGAAGCGCCATCATCACCCTACCCTGAGCCGACTTGGGCCGCAGAGAACAAGACCGACGTCCCATCTGGCTAGCTCCGCCAGATAGGCAATGATGGCGCCCCGCTAGACCCATGACGACGGCGGCTCTCAGCTCCCTTACGGAAGCAGGAGGACGTCAGCAAGAGCCCAACTGTTCCGACAGCTGTCCCTCCACCAGGCTCCGTTACTCCTCCGACAGCCACGACACCACACCAGCTGGGTGCCAAGTTCTCTCCGGCTGCCACATTGGCATGTACCTAGGGCGCTAGCTCTCCCCCGCTAGACACGTAGCACTCTACTGCACCCCCATTGTACACCTGGATCCTCTCCTTACGCCTATAAAAGGAAGGACCAGGGCCTTCTTAGAGAAGGTTGGCCCCGCGGGAACGAGGGCAGGGGTAGGCGCTCTCTTGGGGCCGCTCGCTTCCCTCACCCGCGTGGACGCTTGTAACCCCCTACTGCAAGCGCACCCGACCTGGGCGCGGGACGAACACGAAGGCCGCGGGATCTCCACCTCCCTCACGACTCGGCTCCGGCCACCTCGCTCTCCCCCCTTCGCGCTCGCCCACGCGCTCGACCCATCTGGGCTGGGGCACGCGGCACACTCACTCGTCGGCTTAGGGACCCCCCGGTCTCGAAACGCCGACAGTTGGCGCGCCAGGTAGGGGCCTGCTGCGTGTTGACGAGCAGTTTCCCGTCAAGCTCCAGATGGGCAGTCTCCAACGACCTCTCCAACCCAGGACGGTGCTCCGTTTCGGGAGTCTCGAGTTCATGTCTTTCGACGGCAGCTACGACATGATACTCCTTCCACCGCCACGCGACGGCGACAATGGTGGCCGACAGCCCGCCCGCCGGCGGCGGAATCGACGACGTCTTCCCCGCGTGGGGGAAGAACAACATTCGAGCTCGCCCCATCCTCTCCCTCGCCATCGGAGGAGGAGGCGGGGCAACCAGGGCCGAGCGGGAGGCTGCGCTTCGTCGGCTGTCGAGCGAATCGACATCCCCAGCGCCCCAACGGAGAACGCGTCGGGCGTCACCCTCGCGTTTGAGGCGAAGGCGAGCGCCGTCCCCCCACAACACGCCAACCCCGAGCAAGTGGACGACGCCAGCACGCTCACGGAGGGCTTGCAGGACGTCGCCCTCGTACCCAAGACGACGGCGCGATCAGTCCCCGATGTGACTTCGTCGCCCCTCGTCGACCAAAAGGTACCGACTGATTCCCATCCTTCGTCATTTCGACTCGACCTCAACCCGCCTAGCGACCTCGCTCTGGCGGGCGCTCACGTTGAGGCGAGTGCAACCTCTCTTGGGTTTCGTGTGCGGTCGCCTTGGGACCGATTGACGGGCGTCTCGACCTACGGGCCCTCTGGGTCCGAGGAAGACGACGACCCCAGCATCTGCTGGGATTTCTCTGGATCTGGCAACCCCAGTGCCATGCGGGACTTCATGACCGCATGCAACTACTGCCTCTCCGACTGTTCCGACGGCAGCCGCAGCCTTGACGACAAGGACTGCGGCCCGAGCCGCGAATGTTTCCACGTCGAGCTAGGGGATCCCTCCGGAGGCGACCGTCTCGGCATGCCGGAGGATGGTGATCTCCCTAGGCCAGTGCCTCGCGCCGACATCCCGCGGGAGCTAGCTGCGGTCCCCGTTCCGGCGGGGGGTCACGACCCACAGCTCGAGCAAGTCCGTGGGGCGCAGGCCGGGCTCGACGAGGGGGCAGGAGCGCTCGAGTCGATCCGCCGGGACGTCGGGCAGGTATGGGCGGGCCAGCCCCCGGCCGGAGAAATACGTCACCTGCCCCAGGGTCTCCAGCACCGCATCGCCAACGATGCTAGGGACAGGCCGCCACCCGCATCCAGCGGGACCGGTCGGGACCTGGCAGCCGCAGCGATGCTCCTCCGCGCGATGCCGGAGTCATCAACCACCGAGGGTCGGCGAATCCAGGGAGAGCTCAAGCATCTCCTGGAAGGCGCTGCGGCCCGGCGGGCCGAGAGCTCTGCCTCCCGAAGGCAGGGGTACCCCTCGGAACCTCGTGCCGCGACTTCCCGACTCATGCGGGAAGCCTCGGTCTACACCGGGCGCACGCGCAACACCGCGCCTGCGGCCCCGGGCCACCTCGGCGACGAGCACCCTCATCGCGACCGTCGGGCCCACCTCGACGAAAGGGTGCGCCGAGGCTATCACCCCAGGCGTGGGGGACGCTACGACAGCGGGGAGGATCGGAGTCCCTCGCCCGAACCACCCGGTCCGCAGGTCTTCAGCCGGGCCATTCAGCGGGCGCCGTTTCCGGCCCGATTCCGACCCCCGACTACTATCACAAAGTACTCGGGGGAAACAAGACCGGAATTGTGGCTCGCGGACTACCACCTGGCCTGTCAACTGGGTGGAACGGACGACGACAACCTCATCATCCGCAACCTCCCCCTGTTCCTCTCCGACACTGCTCGCGCTTGGTTGGAGCACCTGCCTCCGGGGCAGATTTCCAACTGGGAGGATTTGGTCCAAGCTTTCGCCGGCAACTTCCAGGGCACGTACGTGCGCCCCGGGAATTCCTGGGACCTCCGAAGCTGCCGGCAACAGCCGGGAGAGTCTCTTCGGGACTACATCCGGCGATTCTCGAAGCAGCGCACCGAGCTACCCAACATCACCGACTCCGATGTCATCGGCGCGTTCCTTGCTGGCACCACCTGCCGTGACCTGGTGAGCAAGTTGGGTCGCAAGACCCCCACCAGGGCGAGCGAGCTGATGGAAATCGCCACCAAGTTCGCCTCTGGCCAGGAGGCGGTCGAGGCCATCTTCCGAAAGGACAAGCAGCCCCAGGGCCGCCCGTCGGAAGATGCTCCCGAGGCGTCTACTCCGCGCGGCGCCAAGAAGAAAGGCAGGAGGAAGTCGCAAGCGAAACGCGACGCCGCCAACACGGACCTTGTCGCCGCCACCGAGTACAAGAACCCTCGGAAGCCCCCCGGAGGGGCTAACCTCTTCGACAAGATGCTCAAGGAGACGTGCCCTTACCATCAGGGGCCCGTCAAGCACACCCTCGAGGAGTGCGTCATGCTTCGGCGCCACTTCCACAAGGCCGGGCCACCCGCAGAGGGTGGCAGGGCCCGCGACGACGACAAAAAGGAAGATCACCAAGCAGGAGAGTTCCCCGAGGTCCGCGACTGCTTCATGATCTGCGGAGGGCATGCGGCGAATGCCTTGGCTCGGTATCGTAAGCGAGAGCGTCGGGAGGTCTGCTCGGTGAAGGTGGCGGCGCCAGTCTACCTAGACTGGTCCGACAAGCCCATCACCTTCGACCGAGATGACCACCCCGACCACGTGCCGAGCCCGGGGAAATACCCGCTCGTCGTCGATCCCATCATCGGCGACGTCAGGCTCACCAAGGTCCTGATGGATGGGGGCAGCTGCCTCAATATCATCTACGCCGAGACCCTCAGGCTCCTGCGCATCGATCTGTCCTCCGTCCGAGCAGGCGCTGCGCCCTTCCACGGGATCATTCCTGGGAAGCGCGTCCAGCCCCTCGGACGGCTCGACCTTCCTGTCTGCTTCGGAACACCCTCCAACTTCCGAATGGAGACTTTGACGTTCGAGGTGGTCGGGTTCCGAGGAACCTACCACGCAGTATTGGGGAGGCCATGCTACGCGAAGTTCATGGCCATCCCCAACTACACCTACCTGAAGCTCAAGATGCTGGGCCCCAACGGGGTCATCACCGTCGGCCCCACGTACAAACACGCGTTCGAATGCGATGTGGAGTGCGTGGAGTACGCTGAGGCCCTCGCCGAATCCGAGGCCCTCATCGCCGACCTGGAAAACCTCTCCCGAGAGGTGCCAGACGTGAAGCGACGCGCCGGCAACTTCGAGCCAGCGGAGACGGTCAAGGCCGTCCCTCTCAACCCCAATGACGACACCTCCAAGCAGATCCGGATCAGTTCCGGGCTCGACCCCAAATAGGAAGCAGTGCTCGTCGACTTTCTCCGCGCAAACGCCGACATTTTTGCGTGGGGTCCCTCGGACATGCCCGGCATACCGAGGGATGTCACCGAGCACTCGCCGGATATTCGGGCAGGAGCCCGACTCGTCAAATGGCCTCTGCACGGATGACGCCCGGGGGCTGCGCCCTTCCCCCGCTCACACACGAGTATCAGTCATCAAGGAAGGGTCGGCCTCGCCTTGGCGGAGCCCGACCCTCCCTCGGGGGCTAAAAAGGGGAAACCCCTCCGCGTCGAGATTGGATGCACTTTTTCGCGTCAAAAAATTTTCGATCAAGAAGGGGCTTTTGCGTTCTCCCGGATGTGTCAGAAGCAGGGTCCCGAGGAGCGAACGTGGGTACAAATAAGTGGCGAGACTGACTGAGCCGAGGAACACCTATGCCTCCGGGCTAGGGACACCTCACTCATCGCCTGCCACGAAAAAGGACCCAACTCGGGAAATCACCCTATTGTTGACAAGTCAGGCCAGGCGCGCAAATTGAAAGAGAAGAGAATACGACTTCACGCAAGAAAAGTAAAGTGTCCAGGCCTCGGCGGCCGCGGTAAAGCGCACATCCAACAGAAACTGCCCCAACAAAAGTCAGGCGCCGCGCCCTCAGTTCCGCCCCCGCCGTCGGTAAGGTCCACCTCCGCTTCCAGCGGCGGCGCAGGAGGAAGGATCTCCGCCTCAAAGGTGGTCGCCAGCGCCGCACTCGGACCCACGGTGACCGCGTCGAGCCGCTGAACTTCTGCCAGGGCGGCTTTGTCTTCGTCAGGAAGACAATACCCCTCACTGACCCGCTCCAGGTCCACAACGTAATGGGAAGCGAGCACGGCGAAGGCCCGCCTGACGCCGTGGTGTAGCGCCCCGCGGACTTTACCGCGCGCGTAATCACCTAAGGCTTGAAGACGGCTTTGAGGGGAGCTTCCTGAAGGGACGTCGCCGGGGCCAAGGATCCGATAAACATCCGAGACGGCCTCGGACATGGCCGCGAGGTCGGCCTCCCTCTGCTCGGCAGCTCCAGCAAGCGCCTCGGCGAGCGCTTTGGCAGACTCGTCAAGGGCAGACTCGAGCTCTGCGAACAACCAGAAGAAAGACCTCAAGCACAAGCAGAAGAAACGGACAAGAACAAGAACCGAGGACGGTCGAGGCATACCTCCGGCTCGGACGCACTGCTCCGAGGCCGCGACTTGGGCTGCGGCTAGATCGGCCGCAAGGGTCTTAGCCCGGCTTTCGGCCTCGGCAGCCTGGCCCCGAGATTGGTCCCGCTCCTCGGCAACCTGGACGAACTCTGACCGCTGCCGTAGCGCCTCTGCGCGCGCCGCCGCCGCCTCGGCCCTCAGGTCAGCGCAGAGCAACTGGAGGTCCGCTATCTTAGCGTCCTGCTGAGAAAGGCGCGCGGTAGCCCCGGCGAGCGAGGCCCTCAGGGATCGCAGCGAGCCCCAGACGTTGGCCTCGCGGCGGATGAACGACGACTTGGCGGCGCTCCGATCCGTCAGATCCTGGGAAAGGAAAACAAGGCGTCACGACGAACGCCTCACTCGCAGAAAGGAAAAGGTATGCCTGAAACCGTTACATGGAGGATTTTGGGGACGTCCCTGCAGAGAACCTCCAGCGACGATCGGAGCGACCCCACCGTTGCTTCCGCACGCTTGCGGAGCTCGTCCCAGGACTGGTCCTCCTGTTCATCGTCAAGAACGAAGATAGGGTCCGAGGCCTCGCGGGTCCGGAATCGGAGCAACTGGCGTCGGGCCTCGGGGCTCCGCCGCACAGCAACGAGGCTGCCGCCCGCCTGAATGAACTGCGCGTCCACGCCCACCTCTTCCGAGGCCCTGGGCACCGACGCTGCAGCCATCTCGACGCTGGCAGCAACCAGCTGCTCTCCGACTGGGACAGCGGCGATTGCGGTGGCGGCAGGCGCCGGCATTGCCGGCACGGCAGGCGGGCTCGGGACCGCGTCGGCACCGGCCGCCTCCCCGATCACGATGGCCGCCTCGGCAGAAGAGCCCGCCTTGGGAACCTGCTCCCCCGAGACATGCGACGCCCGAGCCCCATGCAGCGAAACGCCCTGCGAAAGGGTCGGCTGAGCGGCAGGGCCCGGGGTGGCGCCAGCCGCCCGGACCGACGCCGTCTTAAGGGCTTTCCGGGGCGCCAGGTCGGTATGACCATGGCTTCGCTTGCTGGAAAAAAAAGAAAGGGAAAATCACGGCCGGGACGTACGAATGAAGCGCCGGGACGAAGACATTCCAAGATACTTACCCGCTCCGGGCCATGATCAACCGTGCCTGGGGGGGAGGTCTCTTGGCTCCCGCTCCCTGGAACCGCCGCCGAGGTCCACTTCGCCGACAGCCTCGGCACCACCCTCGCTTTGGGCGCCCCTGACGCCCGGGAGGCGGACTGCCCAGGCGCCGCCATGGCGACCTGAGGACCGCCCCCCCGCGCTGCCGGCACGGGTGGCGGCTCTCGAGGGACGGGTACCTCGGCCCGGCTCCCTGGAGTCGCGTCAGCTCCTCCAGCCGAGGGGTCAAGTACCCTCTCGGGTTGCCCCCGCCCCTCGGGTCGGGGATCCGGCGTCCCGGCTCTAGGAACCGACGGCATCGGTCCGCTCGGGGGCTGACTCGACGGCCCCTGGCCACACCCCAAGCTGGGGCTGAGGCCGAGACAGGCGGCCATGTTGTCCTCCTCCTCCTCACCATCGTCATCATCGTCATCGGATGTCTCCGGCGACGGCTCCCTTGGGAGTCCTTCCCTCTCCTGCTGGCGACGGCGTTTCTCCAAGGCGTCCCGAGCCCGCCTCCGCTTGCGGGCCCAGGCCTTCTCCACATCCTTCTTCTTCTTCTCCTCCTCCGCAGCGACCTGCCGCGCTGCCCGATCCACCACGTCCTCCGGGACCCGCGGCAGGGAGGGTTTGTGCCACCCCACCTCCTAAAGAGGGGGGGAAGAAACCCAGTCGTGAGAACCAGGAGCAACCCGGTGTATGAAGAAGGAAGGAGCGAACACTCACCAGAGTCACGCACCCCTGGTCGGGGCGCATCCGAGGCTGGGAGAAGGCGTGGGGGTCCGGCTTCCCCATCGCGGCCGACACCCGCCATTGGAGGGCGTCGAGGGGAAGAGAATCAGGGGACATTCGCGACCCCTCCCAGTCGGCCTCCAGGGTCATCTCCCAAAGCGGCAGCCGCCGCTCCGCCAAGGGGAGCACTCTCCGACGGTGGATGGCGGCAACCACTCCCGCGGCGGTGAGTCCTCCCTCCCGCAACGCCTTCAGGGCCTGGAGAAGAGGTTCGAGGTTCTTCTGCCTCTCGTGTGGAGTCCCGTGGCGCCAGGCGTCGGTGGCGGCGGTGACGACCCGCTGAGAGAACGGTGGGAGCAACTCTTCGTCATTCCGGAGGTAGAACCACCGGCGCTGCCACCCCTTGTTCGAGGATGCGAGGACGTCAGGGATGTACTGCGACGACTGCGACTGCCTCAACAAAAGGGTGCAGCCGCCGGCCCGCACCGCTGCGCGGACCTTCCTCTCCCCCGTCAGCAAGGCAAAAAGCTCGGCGAAGAAGAGATGGGTCCACAAATCCCAATGGGGGGCGATCCCCAAATACCCTTCGCACACCGCTACGAAGATAGCGGCCTGCGAGATGGAGTTGGGGGTGAGGTTATGCAACTCCACCCCATAATGGAACAGGATAGCCCGCATAAAGCGGCTCGCCGGCACACCAAATCCCCGCTCATGGAAGGAGACGAAGCTCACGACGTACCCCGGCGGTGGGGATGGAGTGACTCCGCCCGTGGGAGGAATCCATTCCGGCCGCTGCTCATCGGTGAGAGGGCGGAGCAAACCCTCGCCGACGAGATCCTCCAGATCACTCGCCGTCACCGTGGAGAAGGGCCATGGGTCGCGCAGCAAGATGATGGTCACCCGGTCAGCCATCGCCGAGCGGGAAGGGTGGCGACGCGAAGGATAGGGAGGGCGGTTTTCTTTTCCCTGGCTAGATCTCTCAGGCTGCAAAAAACCTAAGAGGGAGACAAGAAGCGGAGTCAAGAACCGTCACCGGACCCTCTCCGGGGTATATAAAGACCAAGGCGAAGACGGTTCCAACGTTCCGCCCGGACCGGACGCGGGGTTCAAAAAACGCGAAGCGAAACAGCCGTTCCTCGAACGGCTCGCGCACGAAACGGTGGCCCCACCAACTACTCGCCTCGTCGCATTAACTCCGCGGCTGGACAGGCGGCGCTTCTGGCAGGAGCAGCTGGCGACGCTTCGCCTTCGCCAAAACGACCACACCAAAAAAGGTACGCCGCGTCGTTCAATTTCGTATCCTTTTTCCTTTTTCCTCTTTCTCTATCTCTTGCAACAGGGACCGGGAAAGGGGATACCCCTAAAGGGATCCTTCCCCGTGAAGGAACTAGGCTCCGAGCCTCCTTACTGATCAGGGGTTCGAAGGCTGGCCCCCCGAAGGGTTCAACAGCCGCCTCAGATCACGTGGGCCCGACACCCACTACTGGTCAGAGGTTCGAAGGTCGGCCCCCCGAAAGGTTCCACGGCCACCTCAGGCTACTCGGGCTCCGCGCCCACTACTGATCAGGGGTTCGAAGGCTGACCCCCCGAAGGGTTCACAGTCGCCTCAGACACCGAGCGAGGGATGACCAGGGGTACGTTCGATACATAACCGAGGCTCGGGCTGCGCTCCCGAGGTACCCTAGGACATTTCCGAGACCAGCAGGAACGATCCTGTAACGGAATCCCATCGAAGGGAGGCATCGAGCCCTCGGACCCTGTCGCCAGGGGACCGGGTCCGGCAGATCACCCGCAGGTACTTTTGGGCGTGCCTCCGGGCCCCTAGCCGACCCCCAACGAACGGGGCACGGACGTCCACTCGGATTACCCGCTTGCAGCTCACCGGAGACACCATGTTCGGTGCCCATCGAGGGTAACATGGCGCTCTCCCCCCCTCCTCCTTGCGGAAAGGCGACGTAGGGGCGTATGTAAAAAAGCCGAGTCTGTCCCTGATCGCCCTCTCGCCCTGTGCGGAGGCTCGGGGGCTGCTCTCGCAAACCCGGCTCCGGCCAAACCCTTGACAGCGTCAACATACCAGCCCGAGAACTTGGGCCCCGACAGTGCACCCGGGCTACGGCCAGTTCGCATGAGGGAACCACCAGACCAGCCGAAGCATTACGCAAGGCATTAAGACCTCGAAGGAGTGAAACCACTCCTCCGAGGCCTCGGGGGCTACACCCGGCGGGTGCGCTCGCGCGCACCCACCGGAACAAAATGCAACCGAGAAAGGCTGGTCCCCTTGCAAAAAAGTGCGACGAAAGCCTCCAAGCGAGTGCTAACACTCCCTTCGAGGCTCGGGGGCTACTGTCGGGGACCATAATTAGGGGTACCCTCAAGACGCCTAATTCTCAGCTGGTAACCCCCATCAGCATAAAGCTGCAGAGGCCTGATGGGTGCGATTAAGTCAGGGATCAGTCCATACGAGCGACTCGATCACGCCTCGCCCGAGCCTAGCCTCGGGCAAGGGCAGCCGACCCTGAGGTGTTTCCGTCTCGCCCGAGGCCCCCTTTTTTACGGCAGACGCATCTCCGGCTCGCCCGAGGCCTTGCCTTCGTTAAGAAGCAACCCTGACTAAATCGCCGCGCCGATCGACCAAGTCACAGGGGCATTTAACGCAAAGGTAGCCTGGCACCTTTATCCTGACGCGCGCCCCCTGGCAGAGCCGAAGTGACCGCCGTCACTTCGCCGCTCCACTGACCGGTCTGACAAAAGGACAGCACCGCCTGCGCCGTCCCAACTGCGGTGCCACTTGACAGAGTAAGACTGACAGGCAGCCAGGCCTTGCCAAAGGCGCCATAGGAAGCTCCGCCCGACCCAGGGCTCGGACTCGGGCTAAGGCCCCGGAAGACGGCAAACTCCGCTCCGCCCGACCCAGGGCTCGGACTCGGGCTAAGGCCCCGGAAGACGGCGAACTCCGCTCCGCCCGACCCAGGGCTCGGACTCGGGCTAAGGCCCCGGAAAACGGCGAACTCCGCTCCGCCCGACCCAGGGCTCGGACTCGGGCTAAGGCCCCGGAAGACGGTGAACTCCGCTCCGCCCGACCCAGGGCTCGGACTCGGGCTAAGGCCCCGGAAGACGGCGAACTCCGCTCCGCCCGACCCAGGGCTCGGACTCGGGCTAAGGCCCCTGAAGACGGCGAACTCCGCTCCGCCCGACCCAGGGCTCGGACTCGGGCTAAGGCCCCGGAAGACGGCGAACTCCGCTCCGCCCGACCCAGGGCTCGGACTCAGGCTAAGGCCCTGGAAGACGGTGAACTCCGCTCCGCCCGACCCAGGGCTCGGACTCGGGCTAAGGCCCCGGAAGACGGCGAACTCCGCTCCGCCCGACCCAGGGCTCGGACTCGGGCTAAGGCCCCAGAAGACGGCGAACTCCGCTTCGCCCAACCCCTGGGGTCGGACTCCGCCCTGGCCTCTGCCGAACGACCTCCGCCTCGCCCGACCCAGGAGCTCGGGCTCGGCCTCGGCCATGGAAGACAGACTCGACCTCGGCCTCGGAGGAGCCTCCACGTCGCCCGACCTAGGGCACAAGTCCGCCACGTCAACAGGAAGCGCCATCATCACCCTACCCCGAGCCGACTTGGGCCGCAGAGAACAAGACCGACGTCCCATCTGGCTAGCTCCGTCAGATAGGCAATGATGGCGCCCCGCTAGACCCATGACGACGGTGGCTCTCAGCTCCCTTACGGAAGTAGGGGGACGTCAGCAAGAGCCCAACTGTTCCGACAGCTGTCCCTCCACCAGGCTCCGTTACTCCTCCGACAGCCACGACACCACACCAGCTGGGTGCCAAGTTCTCTCTGGCTGCCACATTGGCATGTACCTAGGGCGCTAGCTCTCCCCCGATAGACACGTAGCACTCTGCTGCACCCCCATTGTACACCTAGATCCTCTCCTTACGCCTATAAAAGGAAGGACCAGGGCCTTCTTAGAGAAGGTTGGCCCCGCAGGAACGAGGGCAGGGGCAGGCGCTCTCTTGGGGCCGCTCGCTTCCCTCACCCGCGTGGACGCTTGTAACCCCCTACTGCAAGCGCACCCGACCTGGGCGCGGGACGAACACGAAGGCCGCGGGATCTCCACCTCCCTCACGACTCGGCTCCGGCCACCTCGCTCTCCCCCCTTCGCGCTCGCCCACACGCTCGACCCATCTGGGCTGGGGCACGCGGCACACTCACTCGTCGGCTTAGGGACCCCCCAGTCTCGAAACGCCGACAGGGACGGCCATGAACTTGGCGTAACATGGTCTCCCCAGCACTGCGTGGTAGGTTCCTCATAACCCGACCACCTCGAACATGAGGGTTTCCCTTCAGAAGTTGGAGGGAGTCTCGAAGCAGACGGGCAGATCGAGTTGTCCGAGGGGTTGGACACGTTTCCTGGGGATGATCCCGTGAAAAGGCGTCGCGCCTGTCTGGATCGAGGACAGATCGATCTGCAGGAGCCTGAGGGTCTCGGTGTAGATGATGTTGAGGCTGCTGCCTCCGTCCATGAGGACCTTGGTGAGCCTGACGTTGCCGATGACGGGGTCGACAACGAGCGGATATTTCCCCGGGCTCGGCACACGGTCGGGGTGGTCGCCCTGGTCGAAGGTGATGGGCTTGTCGGACTAGTCTAGGTAGACTGGCACCGCCACCTTTACCGAGCAGACCTCCCGACGCTCTTGCTTGCGGTGCCGAGCCGAGGCGTTCGCCACTTGCCCACCATAGATCATGAAGCAGTCGTGGACCTCAGGAAACTCCTCTGCCTTGTGATCCTCCTTGTCGTTGTTGTGGGCCCTGCCACCTTCCGCAGGTGGCCCGACCTTGTGAAAGTGGCGCCGAAGCATGACGCACTCCTCAAGGGTGTGCTTGACGGGCCCCTAATGATAGGGGGCACGGCTCCTTGAGCATCTTATCGAAGAGATTGGCACCTCTAGGAGGTTTCCGAGGGTTCATGTACTCGGCGGCGGCGACAAGGTCCGCGTCGGTGGCGTCGCGTTTCGCTTGCGACTTCTTGTTCTTCTTTTTGGCGCCGCGCTGAGCGGACGCTTCGGGGACGTCTTCCGGCTAGCGGCCCTGGGGCTGCTTGTCCTTCCGGAAGATGGCCTCAATCGCCTCCTGGCCAGAGGCGAACTTGGTGGTGATGTCCATCAGCTCGCTCGCCCTGGTGGGGGTCATGCGACCCAGCTTGCTCACCAGGTCGCGGCAGGTGGGGCCAGCGAGGAACGCGCCGATGACGTCCGAGTCGGTGATGTTGGGCAGCTTGGTGCGCTGCTTCAAGAATCGTCGGATTTAGTCCCGGAGAGACTCTCCCAGCTGCTGGCGGCAGCTTCGAAGATCCCAGGAGTTCCCAGGGCGCACGTACGTGCCTTGGAAGTTGCCGGCGAAAGCTTGGACCAGGTCGTCCCAGTTGGAGATCTGCCCCGGAGGCAGATGCTCCAGCCAGGATCGAGCGGTGTCGGAGAGGAATAGGGGGAGGTTGCGGATGATGAGGTTGTCATCGTCCATTCCACCCAGCTGGCAGGCCAGTCGGTAGTCCGCGAGCCACAGTTCCAGCCTCGTCTCCCCCGAGTACATCGTGATGGTGGTCGGGGTTCGGAACCGGGTCGGGAACGGTGCCCGTCGTATGGCCCGGCTGAAAGCCTGCGGACCGGGTGGTTCGGGCGAGGGGCTCCGATCCTCCCCGATGTCGTAGCGTCCCCCACGCTTGGGGTGGTAGCCTCGAGGCACCCTCTCGTCGAGGTGGGCTCGACGATTGCGGTGGTGGTGCTCGTTGCCGAGGCGACCCGGGGCCGCAGGCGCCGTGTTGCTCGTGCGCCTGGTGTGGACTGAGGCTTCCCGCACGAATCGGGAAGTCGTGGCACGATGCTCCGAGGGGTACCCCTGCCTTCGGGAGGCAGAGCTTTCGGCCCGTCGGACCGCGGCATCCTCCAGGAGATTCTTGAGCTCTCCCTGGATACGCCGCCCTTCGGTGGTCGATGGTTCCGACATCGCACGGAGTAGTATTGCTGCTGCAGCCAGGTTCTGGCCGACCCCACTGGAAGCCGGTGGCGGCCTTGCCCTGACGTCGTCGGCAATGCGGTGCTGGATGCCCTGGGGTAGATGACGCGCTTCTCCGGCCAGAACTTGGTCTGCCCATTCCTGCTCGATGTTCCGCTGGAACTGCTCAAGTGTTCCTGTCCCCTCGTCGAGCCAGGCCTGCATCTCATGGATTTGCTCGAGCTGTGCGTCCTGACCCCACGCAGGGACTGGGACCACAGCTAGCTCCCGAAGGATGTCAACGCGAGGTGCAGGCCTAGGGGGATCGCCGTTTTCTGGCATACCAAGATGGTTGCCTTCGCCGGGACCCCCTAGATCGACGTGGAAACATTCACGACTTGGGCCGCAGTCCTCGTCGCCGAAGCTGCGGCTACCATCGGAACAATCGGAGAGGCAGTAGTCGCATGCGGTCATGAAGTCCCGCATGGCACTGGGGTTACTGAGCCCAGAGAAATCCCAACAAAAGTTGGGCTCGTCATCTTCCTCGGAACCCGAGGGTCCGTAGGTCGAGACGGTCATCAGTCTGTCCCAGGGCGACCGCATATGGTACCCCGGAGGGTTGGTACATGCCTCTATGAAGGCTTCCACCGAAGCGAGGTCGCTTTGTGGGTCGAAGCTGAATCCAAAAGGCACGAGATGGGAATCGGTCGGTACCTCTTGGTCGATGGGCGGTGACGAAGTCGCGTCAGGGGCGGACTGCACCGTCGTCTCAGGTACGAGGGCGACGCCCAGCAAGTCCTTCGTGAGCGTGCTGGCGTCGTTCGTCTGCTTGGGGTTGGAGTGTTGCGGGGAAACGGCGCTCGTCTTCGTCTCAGATGCAAGGTCGAAGCCCGACGTGTCCCCCGCTGGGGCGCCGGCGTCGTCGACTTGCTCGACAGCCGACGAGGTGTCGCCTCCTGCTTGGCCATGATTGCCCCGCCTCCTCCTCCGTCGGTGGGGGAGGTGACGGGACAAACCCGGATGTTGTTCTTCCGCCATGTGGGGAAGACGTCGTTGATTCCCCCGCCGGCGGGCGGGCTGACGGCCGCCATTGTCGCTGTCGCGCGGCGGAGGAAGGAGTATCATGTCGTAGCTGCCGTCGAGGGACATGAACTCAAGACTCCCGAAATGGAGCATCGTCCCGGGCTGGAAAGGTTGCTGGAGACTACCCATCTGGAGCTTGACGAGAAGCTGTTCATCAACACGCAGCAGGCCCCTACCTGGCGCACCAACTGTCGGCGTTTCGACCCCGGGGGGTCCCTGGACCGACGAGTAAATTGTCACTTGCGTGTCCCAGCCCAGATGGGTCAGCGCGAGATGGGACACAAAGGGGGGAGAACAGTAAGGGGAAACCGCGGCCTTCGTGTTGTCCTGCGCCTAGGGCGGATGGGTGCGCTTGCAGTAGGGGGTTACAAGCGTTCGCGTGGGAGAGAGAGAGCGAGAGCCTTATGCGTCGGCCCGTTCTCCCGCGCGGCCAACCTTCTCGTACGAGAGCCCTGGACCTTCCTTTTATAGGCGTAAGGAGAGGGTCCAAGTGTACAATGAGGGGTGTAGCAGTGTGCTAACGTGTCTAGCAGAGAGGAGCTAGAGCCCTAAGTACATGTCGTCGTGGCAGTCGGAGAGGTTTTGGCACCCTGTTCATGTGATGTCGTGGCCGTCGGAGGAGCGCTGGAGCCCTGCGGAAGTACAGTTGTTGGGGCTGTCGGATCCTTGCTGACGTCTCCTTGCTGACGTAAGGGGCTGGGACTGCCGTCGTCATGGAGCGTGCGGGGTGTCATCATTACTTTTTTACTGGGGCGAGCCAGATGGGACGTCGGTCTTGTTCCCCATAGCCTGAGCTAGCTAGGGGCAGGGTAATGATGGCCCCCCTGGCGACGTGGCCGGTCCGGACCCGAGTTTGGGCGAGGTGACGATTCCTCCGAGGTCGAGGTTGAGTCCGAGCCCTGGGGTCGGGCGAGGCGGAGTCCATCGTCTTTCGGAGCCGAGGCTGAGTCCGAGCCTTGGGGTCGAGCGAGGCGGAGTTCGTCGTCTCCCGGAGCCGGGGCTGAGTCCGAGCCCTGGGGTCGGGCGAGGTGGAGTTCGTCGTCTTCCGGGGGCCGAACCCTGGGGTTGGGCGAGGCGGAGCTTCCTATGTCGCCCGAGGCTGGACTTAGCCGCTGCTGACCTCGCTCTGGCGAGTGGCACGGCAGTCAGAGCGGGGCAGGCAACGCTGTTTTCTTGTCAGGTCGGTCAGTGGAGCGGCGAAGTGACTGCGGTCACTTCGGCTCTGTCGACTAAAGAGCGCGCGTCAGGATAAGGTGTCAGGCGATCCTTGCATTAAATGCTCCTGCGATACGGTCGGTTGGCGTGGCGATCTGGCCAAGGTTGCTTCTCTGCAAAGACTGGGCCTCGGGCGAGCCGAAGGTGTGTCCGTTGCTTGAGGGGGCCCTCGGGTGGGGCGTGAATCCTCCGGGGTCGGGTGCCTTTGCCCGAGGCTGGGCTCGGGCGAGGCGAGATCGTGTCCCTTGAGTGGACTGAGCATTGACCTTAATCGCGCCCATCAGGCGCTTTGTGCTGATGGGGGTTACCAGCTGAGATTAGGAGTCTTGGGGGTACCCCTAATTATGGTCCCCGACATTAATAATCCCAAAAATCACCAAATTTTTTATATAAGATTTAAATATTATTTAGAAGCTTTGGGTAAAGTTTGGCATGATTTGGACCATGTTTGGTACCTAGAACCCAAAACCCTAGTCTTCTGCCCTATGAACTTCACTATAGACTCCAAAACCCTAGTTTCCTAGAGATCCGTGAAGGAAAGTTATATTCAAGACCTAAGATAATATACTTTTAATATCTTTGCATTCTCATGAGCATTACATGAGCATTCATAATTATATATGGCTATATATATAGAAAACGAAGAAGAGATAGAAGTTGAAGAAGCAAGGACTACACCACCACCACCTGAAGAACCCCAGGCCGGAAACTGCTTTTATTTTGACATCTGTGGAGCAGAGCCTGACTCACCTATCACACAAGGCAAGCCCCGGTGCATTTGCCACCTCCTTGCTATTTTAAAATCTTTCTCACTTGCTTGATGCATTACGTGATAGGAGTTGTGTGCTAAACCCATTGCTGCATTTCCTTCCTTGAGGATTTGATTAGTTTTCCTTAATTCCCTGTTTTACAAAAAGGTTTTTCTTATGCTTAACTTTGCTCTAGAAAAACAAAATGTTTTGTTTTGACTAAGGATGATGCTTCAAGTGGGTGGGATGTTTTCAAAAATAAAACTTGATGGTGGATCCATCATGGCCATGATGGGTTCAACATCGAAAAAGATGTACCTCTGCCAGGTACCAAACTTAGGGTTTGAAATGATAAAGCTGAGACCAGGCGGGTGACTTGCACAAGAAGAGAGTCTCGGTGTAGTGTCTCCATCTAAGTCGATTAAGGACCTTGTCAATGTAGGCTTGATGATTGAGGACCTTTTAACTGGTCACATGCCCATCATGGGTAAGCTTTGCCTCGGGCAGACTAATACCAGAATAAGATAACAAGCAATGAGAGTGGAGAGATGGAGAGAGTAGCGTGTACCCTCCGTGGCAAGAGGCTGGACGGTGGTGTATCTATGCTCTCGGTTGGCGTGAACCTGATCTGGTCTTAAGAACCCCGATGGCGAGTTGACATATGCAAGGGTTAAGTGCTACATATGTCGTGTGATTGGAGATCCTCAGCTGAGTATTAATCGATTCGGATCGCCGTTACTTCTCGGACATGAAGACTTGGTCACTGACCAACACGTAGCAATCCAGTGAACAAGAAGGGTTGATAAGAAATTTACTAGTATAGGACAAGTGCTTGAACTAGGATAGAAAGAAATCTAGAACTCAGGTAATGACTAAACTTGCTAATAAAACTGGACTTTTAAGGGTCCACTATTAGTAATCATTTCTGCAAACAGAGTTTTGATTATTGATAAGCCATACCTTGATTCCCAAAGGTCAGCATGTCCTTGAGAGTCTTTTTATTTTGACGGGTAAGACTTGCGAAAGTACACTTCGTACTTAGGGCTTTGTCCCAATGTTGTTTTAGGTGAGGAAGCAGCAAATTTTTGTTGCTTTTGTTCCAAGGTGGTGCCGAAAGAAGAAAATCAAGACTGAAGCCACGGGAGGAAGTGTCCTCCTTTAAGAAAAACTTTTTACTGTTTATCGGGAGGGGTTTTTGCCTCCCAAGTTATGTAATAATATTACTCTAGCACTCCTATTTTTGCTATGGTCTATAATAATACTACTCTTTCTCTACTTTAATATGAAATAAAGTTGTTGTAACTGCTTCCACATACTCGTACCTCCGATGTGTTGTAATATCTGCGTGACGGGTGAAACGCTCTTGGGCAAGGTAAAGAATACAGATACCGAACTTGTCAAGTGATCAGGTGCACCTGCAGGGTTGTCTGAGGTCCGTTGAACAAGGACATCTGTAGGTGGGCCTAATGACTTGGGAGGTTCCGTCACAAATGGCTTTCAATATCAGACTTTGATCAGGCATTGGAAGAGGTCATTCCCGAAAATATTTTATCAGAGCCTCCTGAGGCTGACATTCCGATCATCTGTTTAGAGGTCCTAGATGGTGGTCTTTCGCTACATGATTCTACTGGGCAAGAGGTAACCTGGGTGGTATCTCGTGCATCGTCGATCTTAGAGGGCAGTCTTCCATGCAAAAGCGCTGATCCAAGTCATCCAACTCCTATGGAGGTGGCTGAGGGGCCTTCAGACTTAGAGGTGGCTGTTGCAGAAGACCCAGCCCCCGAGGGTGGCGCTGGTAGCAACCCAGCCGTCGAGGGTGTTGGAGCATGCTCCCTATCTACTGCTTCCATGGACATTCACATTGAATCACCCCCAGTCCGGTCCAAGGAGGCTGCGGTGACACACATTT
Source organism: Zea luxurians (assembly GCA_029449295.1). Classification (NCBI taxonomy): domain Eukaryota; kingdom Viridiplantae; phylum Streptophyta; class Magnoliopsida; order Poales; family Poaceae; genus Zea; species Zea luxurians. Next base: position 11,587,605 of record JAOPSE010000007.1, read on the forward strand.
CTATGGCTCTCGCTGGTCAAGTCACTTTAGAGGCCAACGAGCCAGACGCCAGGAGCCTACCGCCTGCTGGTGGGGCTGAAGTTACCCCGAGTCGTGCTCTTGAAATTGTTCTTGTTGATCTTCCCTCATCAAGCCATGCACCGACTCTTCCTGCCTTGGGTCTTCCACTATTCCTTTCCAATCTTCAGGTGAGTCAACTTTTTGCTCTTTATTGTTCGTACTGGCGAATTATCTTTTTTTGCTTATCTGTCCATGACCACAGGATTTTTTTGACGGTGTATTGGCCCAACTGAGATCTTGCGGTGCTACTGTTCCCGATCAGGCTTTATCTCTGATGCGGTGGAACCCTCTGTTGCTCCAAAAAAACAGATAGATGATTTGAAGGCATCGAATTCTGGTTAGTGAACTCACGGTTTCTCTAGTTGCTTTAGTAGCTTAGCTTATCTTTAATCGCGTGTTCTCCTTCAGCTGCTTTATCAGATTTGGCTCGGCAGTGCTCTGACTTTGAGGAGAAGTACTCTTAGAGTCGGGCCGACTTAGCCCAGACTTCTGTTTTTCTAGATAGTGCACGTTCCCTGAATTCTTCTCTGAATGCACAGCTTGATTCCGAGAGGATGGCACATGAGGTAAACTTCCTTGACTGACTCTGCTTTGCTATCCTTGCTTCAATGCTGAATGTTGTTCTTTGCTTGCATGAAGAAAAACAAACACTTGTTGCTTCCCGTGACAATCTGGACAGGTTGTACCATGACGCTAGTAACTCCTTGACCATCTTAGAGAGGAGCCACCGCTTCACCATGTCTGACTTAGACCATCATCGCCACGAGCTACAGGCATCTCAGGATGAAGTTTCTTGACTTGGCCAGTTGTTGTCCACCAAGGACTCCACCATCAGGGCACTACGTGCCTCGAAGAAGCTTGTCACCCAGGAGCTAGAGGCTGCTCAAATTGCTATTAAGACCTTAGAGGATAACTGTGTCATCCTGAAGGCTCAGCGCGACAGGGCTATGGACAAAGTCGTTCGCGCTGGGCGGATCCTGATGAGGAGACCCAGCGTCATAGTGCCCGATGATATTGTTGCTGATGTCAAGGCCATGCCTGATGCTGCAAGCCGTCCACCCTCTTCTGTTGCCCCTGCGAAGGATGTTGTCCGCAAAGATACTTCGACGTAGTGATTTCCTGTGAAACACTTATTTATTGAGTTAGCATCTCTTTAGAGAAAAGATGTAGTATGAATTCTGCATGCGCACAACAGTTATGTTAGAACTTGATTATTCCGTGGGCAGGGTGCTCGAAAACACCCATAGCACTTGCAAGTGAGATACTTCTTTTTTTGAAGTATTCCCAATTTGAGCTGGTTATTCTGCTAGCAGGGTACAGTGGTCACCCTAAATCATATGAATGCCAGTATGCCGCATTGACTTAAGGCGTTTCTGACTTAAGCCGATTTGTTTGATAGTAGGGCATAATGATCACCCTGATTCAAGTAAGCGTGAGCATGTCGCACCGACTTAAACCATTTCTGACTTAAGTCGATTGCTCCGTTAGTAGGGTATAGTGGTCACCCTAAATCAAGTAAGCGTGAGCATGTCGCACCGACTTAAGGCGTTTCTGACTTAAGTCGATTGCTTCGTTAGTAGGGTATAGTGGTCACCCTAAGTCAAGTAAGCGTGAGCATGTCGCACCGACTTAAGGCGTTTCTGACTTAAGCCGATTGCTCCATTAGTAGGGTATAGTGGTCACCCTAAGTCAAGTAAGCGTGAGCATGTCGCACCGACTTAAGTCGTCTCTGACTTAAGCTGATTGCTCCGTTAGTAGGGTATAGTGGTCACCCTAAGTCAAGTCATGCTGATTTCAAGTCAAGCCCAATCGAAGTCAGTTGTCAATCAAGAGTCTGAGCGCCTTTGGAAAATGAAAGCTTTATTGATAATGAAATCTTCTGGTTACAGAGTACAACTTTTCTTCAAGGGTTTTTGAGGCATTGCTAAGGGTAGAACTTTCTGAGGTGTTCTATGGTGCACGAGTTCCCCACTTCTGTGGCATCCATCTAAGTAAGTCGATATGATCATGGTCGTGTGACCTCTGATACAATGAACGGTCCTTCCCATGGTGGTGACATCTTATGTTGTCTCTCCCCCGTTAGAATTCGGCGAAGGACCAGGTCTCCCACTGCAAAGGATCGGTGCCACACAGCTTTGTCATGGTAGCGCCTCAACGTCTGTTGGTACCTAGCCGACTGAATTACTGTGTTCAATCATTCTTCCTCTAGCACATCAATGTCTTCCAACCTGGTTGCTTCTGCCTCAGCTATGTTTTCTAAAGTCAACCTAGGCGCCCCAAAGATCAGATCGGTAGGCAGCACTGCCTCCGACCCGTAAACCATGAAGAACGAGGTATTTCCATGCAGAGCTCGACTAGGTTGAGTTCGCAGACTCCAGACCACATATGGCAGTTCTCTGATCCATTTTCCTACAAGCTTTTCACTCTTATCGAATACCTTCTTTCTGAGTGCTTCCAGTATCATTCCATTGGCTCTTTCCACTTGTCCATTGGCTCTCGGGTGTGCCACTGACGTGTACTTGTTCTGGATACTTCTTTGCTCGCAGAAAACAAAGAACTAAGAGCTGGTGAAGTTGGATCCTAGGTCAGTGATGATGCTATTCAGTATCCCAAACCTGAATATTGTGTCCTGGATAAACTCCACTACTTTGGCAGAGGTCAAAGAGGCAATTGGCTTGTACTCTATCCATTTTGTGAATTTGTCAATGGCAACTAGTATATGAGTATAGCCTCCTTGAGCTTTCTTGAAAGGTCTGATCATGTCCAGCCCCCAGCATGCAAACAGCCACGTTACAGGAATGGTCTACAGCTGCTGTGTGGGCAAGTGTTGTTGCTTCGATAGGAATTGGCACGCTTCACATTTCTGGACTAACTCAGTAGCATCGCTCTTTGCAGTTGGCCAGTAGAAACCGGATCTTAAAGCCTTCCCGACCAGAGTCCTTGAAGCAGCATGCACCCCACACTGTCCGGCATGGATTTCATCTAACAATTGTCTCCTAGTGGCCGAGTGAATGCATTTCATGAAGACTCCTCCTGCACCTCTCCTGTACAGTAAGCCCCCTATAATGGTGTAGTGGGCTGACTGCCTTGCGATGCGTTCTGGCTTATGACTACCTGGCTTATGACTACCAATCCTTGCCCATTGAATCGGTCGAGCGGTCCCAATCCTCGTTTATCTAGCTTATGACTACCAACGAGTCGCCATATACCATCAGCCTCTTGATGCCGAGTGATACTGCAATGCTCAGCCCGTGGACCAGTGCTTCATATTCTATCGTATTGTTTGATGCTAGAAACAGCAGCTGGAGTGCATACTTGAGTTGTTCACCTCTTGGAGTAATAAAGAGAATTCCTGCACCTGCTCCTTGCAGCTTTAGTGAGCCATCAAAGTACATTCTCCACACCTCCACAACTTTCGGGCTATCCGAGACATGGTGCTCAGTCCATTGTGATACGAAGTCGACCAGCACCTAAGTCTTTATTGCCGTGCGGGACTGGAACTCTATGTCGTGAGCTCCCAGCTCACATGCCCATTTGGCTATTATTCCAATAGCTTCTTTGTTGTGCAGAATGTCCCCTATCAGAAATCTTGTGACTACTATGACTTTGTGGTCGTCAAAGTAGTGTCGGAGCTTGCAAGCGGTTAGAAGTACCACATACAGCAGCCTCTGGACTTGAGGATACCTTATTTTTGAGGGCCCGAGGACTTCGCTGATGAAGTAAACTGGATGTTGTACCGGGTATGCGTGTCCTTCTTCTGCCCGCTTGACTACTAACGCGGTGCTTACCACGTGAGTCGTGCAGGAGATGTAAAGGAGCAGATCTTCTGCTGGCTGACCGGGCGTAGCTCGGCGCGGTGGCTTGAGTACTAGTGGTGTGGTCAAGAACTTTTTCAGTGCCTCTAGAGCTTCCTATGCCTCTGTGGTCCACTAAAACTTGTCCACCTTCTTGAGTAATTTGTAAAATGGCATGCCTTTCTCGCCTAGCCTTGATATGAACCTGCTCAGGGCTGCCATGCATCCAGTAAGCCTTTGCACCTTTTTCTGTGATTGTGGCGCTTCCATTCTCATGATGGCCTCGATCTTTTCTATATTAGCTTCAATTCCTCGGTGGCTGACAATGAATCCGTGTAGCTTCCCTGCCGGCACTCTGAAGACACACTTTTCTAGGTTCAGTTTCCACAGGTAGCGCCTTAGGCTGTTGAAGACCAACTGTAAATCTTTGATGAAGTTTTCTGAGTTTTCTGTCTTGATAACCACATCATCGACGTAGGCTTCCACCCGCTTGTCCTAGTGATCGGCTAAGCATGTCTGGATGGCTCTCTGGTAAGTCGCTCCAGTGTTCTTGAGGCTGAATAGCATGGAGGTATAGCAGAAAGCCCCAAACAGGGTGATGAAAGCAGTCTTATCCTCATCTTCTTTTGCTAAGCTAATCTGATGGTATCCGGAATAGCAGTCTAGGAAGGAGAGCATAGAACAGTCGGCAGTCGAGTCAACTACCTGATCTATCCTAGGGAGTCCGAAGGGATCATTCGGACAATGCTTGTTGAGATCAGTATAGTCGACGCACATGCGCTAATCCACTTTATTCTTTTTGAGTACAAGAACAGGATTCGCTAGCCACTCAGGGTGTTGTACTTCCCTAATGAACCCTGCAGGCACTAGGCGGGCTAACTCGGCGCGAATAGCTTCTCTTTTCTCAAGGTTGAAACGACGTAGCTTCTGTCGAATCGGCCTTGCTTGAGGATAGACCTTCAATTTGTGCTCGACCAGTTCTCTCGAGACTCCTGGCATATCCGCAGGTTGCCATGCGAATACATCTCGGTTATCTTACAGGAACCGGACGAGTGCATTTTCCTATTTGTCATCAAGGCTGGAACTGATGATGGCGGTCTTATGCTCATCAGTAAATCCCAGATTGATCCTCTTAGTCTCTTCAGTCGGCCATATAGAGGTCACGACTTGAGCTTCATTAGTGGGTATTGTGAGACCCTCCTCCGACTTGGTGTCTGCCTGTTTGAGGGGAGCTGTCAGGGGCCCAGCAGTGAGGGCTGCTTGGATGCCCCCTCGAAAGCACTCTACGGCGCCTTGAAAGTCAGCGCGCACAGTGATGATTCCTTGAGGTCCTGGCATTTTCAATATAATGTACGAGTAATGTGGAATGGCCATGAACTTTGCCAATCCTGGCCTGCCAATGATGGCGTTGTAGCTACAGTCGAAACGTGCCACCTCAAACCTCAGAACTCGGTTCTGTAGTTCTCTGGAGTCCCGAAGGTGACGGGCATGTAGATGTGCCCGAGTGGGTACTCCCCTTCAGTCGGCATGATACCGAAGAAGGGAGTACCTGACTCGGTGAGGTCTTTGAGTGCGACCCCGAGGCTAGAAGCGTTCGGGGGAAGGTAACGTTAATGCTACTTCCCCCGTCCACTAGAACTTTCTTCACCCTGCTTTCTCGGATCACTGGATCAATGAGGAGCGGGTACTTGTTGGGGTGGTCGAAGTTGAGCCACTGGTCCGCTCGGCTGAAGGTTATTGCGTGCTCCGACCACCAATAAGGAGCCGAGGCTCTGGTGGTTGCAGCCAGGACCTGTCGGTCATTGAGCTTTTTCTGCCTCCTGTTCTCATGTGCCCCATGTCCTCCAAAGATGACGTTGACCTCCATGTCAACGCATGGGAACGCTCCACCCCCTCCCCTTCCTGCTGCTGCTGAGGTTGCCTGGGCTCGCCAGGTCCTCCTCGCGGTGGGGGAGGTGGTAGAGGTTGGAATGGCCGGCCATGCCCGATGGAATGCTTGAAGTCCCTACAGTTCTGTAGGGTGTGGTGCATGTCCTTGTGGTACGGGCACTAGGCGTCGAGGATTTCATCCAGTGTCCGTACACCTCCGCGGGGCGCACCTCGGGCTCGAGCGACGGGTGGTCCGGCGGTGTGCACCTCCTCACGAGGCCTCCTCTCCCAGTGCCTATCAGGTTGCTGGTTCGCATTGCGCCGTGGCGCAGGTGGTGTGGGTTTCGTACCTCCGATGAGGTCCTGGGCCCGCTCATCTGTGGTGATGTAGAGGTCGGCTTCTCAAAACAGCTTGTTCAGAGGTGGCGGGTGTTTTCTATAGTATGGCTCGGACAAAGGCCAAGTCATTGGACCCTCGGTAGAAATCTTTAATCACCGCAGCCTCGGCGACTTCGGGGATGTAGTTCCTCATGGTCTGAAACCTCTTGAGGTATGACTTGAGTGTTTCATCACCCTGGTGCTTGATGGATTTGAGGTCTCATGGCTACGCCGGCTTGTCAGAAAGAGACTAGAAGTTGGCGATGAAACGCCGACTGAAATCGCTCCAATCGTCGAAGCAGTGTCGTGGCAGATGTCATAGCCACTGCAGTGCGTATTGCCCCAGAACGATGGGCAAATACGTTGTCATTACGTCTTCCATCGCCCCAGCAATCGAGCGACAGTTGTGTAGACGACCAACCAGCCCCTGGGTCCTGCTTGGGCTCATACTTGTCGATGTTGGAGACTTTGAAGTTGGAGGGCCACTGGATGGCCCGGAGATGCGGAGTAAGCGCAGAGACCCCACATGTGTTTTCCTGTCGACGTTCATGACGTCAGTCCCGGGGAGGGGAGCCGGTGGTGTGTCGTCTCGACCGTCCCCGGGTCGGGCCACTAGTTGAGCCTGTAGCCGACTCAACTCGTGTGGCACGACTTCGAGCCGGGACGTCATGGTCCCGGTCATACTCCTCCCGGCGCCTTATCTCATTTTCGTGCTGTCGATCGCGTGAAGCGTTGATGGAGCTACGCGCGTCTTGTCGGCTGTTGATGGCGTGGCGTAAGTCACTCGGGGGATGAGCGATGAGCATAAGGTGATTAGCTGCCCAAGTAAGTAGTCGCCGATAGCCTTCTACATCTGGAGTTCACGGGAGGCCATCAGCTATCTGGGCCAGCACCCCTCTGACTTCACTCGACATGTTCATTGCACGAGTAAAGTCGGGGTACAGGTTCCGAGCAAAGAGAGGGTTCTCTCGGTGCAGCCTTGCGCCTTGCTCGGCTTGCTCCCGTTCTCGTTTTTGGGCCTATCGGCGATCACGGCGGCGAGAATTCCATCTTTCTCGGTGTACTCGCTCGTCGGGAGTTTCTCCCACTTCTAAAATTTCATCCTAGGATAAGGGCTATGCCAGGTCCCGTTCCCCGGCCTTGTGATGTCGCCGTACATTCCGGCATCTGTTCCTTTGTCATCGTGCTTCGCGCTGGGGAGGTTCTTCCCCTTGCACAGTTGGCTCGTCGTTAGAGATGGGAGATGACTCCAATCTCCCCCTGATGAATAGGATGTCGAGGTAGAAAGGAGCTACTGCGATGCACATTTCTTTTCGTCCTTCTTTGAGGGCGAAGGTGCCAGAAAGATGACTCGGCGAGATCTCGTCCCCAGATTTGAGACGTTGGTCTCCTTCTTTCTAGTGACCTGTGTCCACTCCTTTGTGGGCGAAGTGGACATCGAGTTTTTCGGGTAGGTAAACTTATGATTTTTGGTTTGTAAAGGTGATCTTTGCTTGGGACACGGGAGGCTGCGCCATCCGCCGTTCTGCTCTGGTTTTCTCGGGGACCTCCGAGGAAAACTTCTTATCCAGCGGGTCTGCTATGCATAGGGGTGGATATCGAGCCAGCTCGGCTCGTTATGGCTCGTTACTGTAACGAGCCAACTCAGCTCGGCTCGTTATACTAACGAGCTAAACATCTGGCTTGGCTCGGCTCGTTAGAAAGCTTGAGCCAGCTCGTTAGGCTCGCAAGCTACACAACTAAATACAAAGATCTATGTACATAAATATATATATAACCAAAAAATCATATTTTAAGTGTTTAACACTACAAACCCAAAAATTTTATAATATTATTATCATATCATCGTCGTAGCTTCTAACTTTTAATATTAAATTAAATAACCAAATATGTATTAACTTACATATTTACAAACCCTTATTATAATAAGATAGCAACAAGCATCATTATAAAGCAATTCATCATCCATTCCACAAACATGTAACATTTTATTGCACAACACTAACATCATATGCTGCTAGAAACAAAGTTCACAAAACCAAAACCAATAATCAAATATTAAATATGCAATGTAGGTATGTAGCCATGCAATAATGCAAATATTTAAGCACATGGCACGTCCACACATGTCCATATCACAGATCATAACTACGAGAAAACAAGACTATGAGAGATGAGACAACACAAACGACTAGACAAACTTGTATTGTGGCTTGGCTCGTTTGGCTCGCGAGCTAGCTCACGAGCTAAACCGAGATGGCTCATTAGAGAACCGAGCTAAAATGCTAGCTTGGCTCGCTACAAAATTAAAACGAGTCAAGTCGAGCCGAGCTACTAACGAATCGAGTCGAGCGAGTTATCGAGCCACGAGTATTTCATCCAGCCCTAGCTATGCGGTGCAGAGTCCCTTTCTCATCTATTGTGGATGAGATGGTTCCGAAGCAGAACACGGATCCAGGGCGAAGAGCGATCTTGCACTTGGATGTGATGACCATTGAGCTAGCTTGGATCAACAACACAGCCCCTACCTGGCGCGCAAGCTGTTGATGTTTAGAGTCTGACCGCACACCCAGGGTTACCCCTCGCGGTGCTTTTGGGTAGGGCGGTGCTGTCGACTGTAGCTCAATGGTTCGGGCCGCTTGGAGAGGTGTAATACCCTACTTCCTGGTGTGGATCTTTATGTGGTGGATTACAAGTGAAGTCTCCTGAATAGAGAAAAGCTAATGAGATATGTAAAATGGTCGATGGAAATGATGGGGTACCGCCTAGGCCTTATATACTCAACCGTGGGGCACTCCATGCGTACATGAGGATTATGTGTATCCTAAATAATAGTGAACCGACTGAACTGATCTTCCTGCAATCTTGCCGACTTATCCCTAATCTGCCCTGATATTCAATGGCGCTGTACGTGGGAAAGTCGGGGTGGTTGCTACGGATAGCGCACGAGTCTGACGGGTTGCCTGGGCCTGAGTCTGCTTCTTTCTCGGGTCGGCCCATCTCGCCAGTAGCTCTAGCCTGGCCCATGAAGGGATGGCCTTGTGGGATAACTGGTCCATGGCTCCGCGCGAGGCCTTCTTGCCTTCTAGTAGACCCAGGGGATATTTGTCCCCCACACATCCGCCTTAGCCTTGTATCCATCCTCGCATCTGAAGAAATCTTGCATACAAAAACGATGTATCCATATATTATTTCAAGAATGTGCAACGAATGTGATATATTTTACATTATAGTAAGACTTACCCACAGCTCTTGCTTCACCCGCTCCACCTTGTTATTGAATTCCCGGTCATCCCGGTCTACTGCATCGGGGGTGACGACGTAGTGGTCGAAGGTGTAGGTTGGCATGCTCAACCAGTCCAGGGAAGTGTTCCCTGCATAGTAGGCCGAGGATGCCATTGGGGTTGCGACAATGACCCCCAGCATTCTCCAGAACCGTCCAAAACCTGTCCAAGTGATAAATAAAAAGTATTAGTTTATATTATGATTTTGAACACATAATATGAAGAAGAATGAAGAATATAAAGTTACATGCCTCTCCCCATCCGGCCGAATCAGCAGCCGCCTGTCCCGAAGTATGGGATGCTGAGGGAGACTTACGGGACCTCGCAGGTAGACGCTCCTCGAACCTGAGGCGCCAGAACCTGAGGCGTCCTGCTGAGCATCGTCGTCATCCTACTGCTGGTCGTCATCGTCCTGCTGCGCCGCCTGTTGCTGGACATCGTCGTCCTACTGTGTCTCGTCCGCCGTCTTGCTCCCCCTCCCCCTCCTCCTCCTCAGCTAACCGCCACCATCTTGGTCCAACAACCTGCAATTAAGAGTAAACAAATAAGCACATATAAAAGATGTATTTAAAAACAGGCGCGAAATAAAAAAATCTATAGCATTACATCGATTAAAAATAATCTTCATATATGTCGGGGTTAGCCGGATCATAACTCTCATCATCACTATCAACCATTTCATAGTCAACACCATCTAAAGACACAAGTTCGTCATTAATGTCATTGCCTTCAAGGACTACTAAGTCATTCTCATTTTGCACCTCATCATCCTCGTCATCAACAACCATTTCAATATCTACGTCCATTCCGATAGCTTCGGTTAAGTCTATCTCAAATCGCCCTTCTAGCCCATCTTCTTGGAAGAACTCTCCATCATATGTGTCTGGGTCTAAGTTATAATCTTCATCGTTAGGAACATGTAATCTACCGTGCGATGATACCTTATACACAACATCCCAATCCTTAAGATGTTCTTTTGTTTGGCACGCATATGGGAGATAATATACTTGTGTGGCCTGTTGGGCCACGATATAGACATCGTCTCCTGGTAAGGTGGAATCTTGTCGAATTTCGACTATCCCAAAATTAGAATGTGTCCGTCTCGTCACTTGAGGGTCAAACTAATGATATTTGAATATCACTGGAGTAAGAGGTTTGGAACCATAAAAATTGAGTTCATATATTTCTTCGATTCGTCCAAAACAATCAACATCGTCAAGGCCGGCTGTAAAGACTCTAGAACACGTTGTTTTCCGATTGGGCCGACTTTCGTCGTAGTTTGTTGTGCGAAAATGGTATCCATTGACGTCATACTCAGAATATTTCTTGACCCTATAAGCAAAGTCGTTGGCTACTTGTCTCAACTCGGCACTCATAGACGGATCTCTTTGGCCCTGCAAGTATTCGCAAGTTAAAAGACACTAAATTGAGTTCATAGACGGATCTCTTTGACAAACTAAGCACGTACCTTACGTTTGAACCAGGAAATGAAATCGAGCAATCTATTTCTCGCACCCTTTCTAAGAAGAGTATCATATTCCTGTGGAGTTGGGTCCCTTGATCGACTCCAGAATTCATGAAGAAATTGTTCCGTGTATGGCGTCACGTCTTCAAGGTTGGTCAGTACATATAGCATGATATGCCGCCACTCTTCATGTGTCAGGGTCTTGGTGGTCGAGCCACTTGCACTTCCGAGTTGGCCTCGAAATATGCTGAGGTTCAATTCATTGCCGCCTTGGAAGAAATAGCTTTCCATCAAGTTGTTTAAATCATGAAACTTCTACACATAGTGCGTCACTACTTTCTCGAAACATTCTCAAATTTTTATCAGAGCCTCTACATATGATATCATGACATGTGGACAAGTTTCATGATTTTCTGACTTTGTTTGTGTTTTATACATTTTTTAAACAACTTGATGGCAAGTTCACGATCATGTTTCGTGAGCATGGTTTTCGAAGATTACGGTCTGTTCCTGAATTTGGTCGTAACTTGTGCTAAATAACATACATATCATTTTTGCATGCACGGTTTTGCATGTTTCGAGTGACTTACAGTTCAAATCTGAATTATCCGAGGAAATTTCATTAAACGAACTAAATCTAATAGTTATAGAAAACACTTTTATAATTGTGCCAAAATGGTACATGTAGGTTTACATAGTGTAGGAACATACCACAAAAAGTTTGGTTGAGAAAAAAAAATTAAAATATACTTTACCGAGTGTCCAGAAATGGCGCTCGGCAAAGCATGCTCTGCCGAGTGTCAGCTGGTTGATACTCGGCAAAGAAGCTCCTTTGCTGAGTGCCAACACCCGACGCTCGGCAAAGATAACGGCCGTCAGCTATAGACGGCCGCTGACGATCCTTTGCCGAGTATTTGACACTCGGCAAAGATTTCTTTGTCGAGTGTATTTGTGTGCCGAGAGTCCTGTGACTTTGCCGAGTGTGGCCCGATAAAAAGCACTCGGCAAAGCGCCGAGCACTCGACAAAGAGCTGGATTCTGGTAGTGAAGTCAACCTTGTGTTCGCAATCTGTCACGATGAGAGTGCATTCATTTGTGAGAAGTTGTACTTGTCTAGGGAGTTGCATTTGAGCTGCGCTTTTGCTAGCCATGTTGAGCCGGAGAGACTAGCAGCTGTATTTTCAGAGGATTAACGGAGGTTGGCATGCATATTATACTAACCGATAGTCTATATTAACCATTGGCCGTAGGTCCTAGCTAGCCACGATTAATGGAGGCGGCATCCAACTGTGTCCCAGCTAAATCTGATACCGATGCCAAATGAAATCATTTATATAGTATAGTAACGACACCCGAGGTATTACCACTGTCCTCGATCTCAGATGGTTTACTTTCCGGCTATAGATTACCGTACCCTGCATAGAGGGCAGGGTAGGAATCAGAAGGTTCGATCATATGCCACTAGCTAGCTTTTACTCTGGCACCATTGGTTGAGTGCTCACATGCCGATTCCCAAAACCCATCTGGAAATACAGCAAAGCTTCAGCGGACTCATGCATATTTGCTGGTAGCTCTTTGCCATCTGACCTTTTGAAGTCGTCGTCTCTTTCCCTCGTGCTCGCTTATCCTCCTGCCGTGCCTCACCGGACGCTCACCATTGGCAGCTGGAGGAGTGCCCAGCTCCAACTTCCCGTGGCCCTCCATGTTCTTGTCCAGCTCACCGCATTAGTGCCCGAGACCGAGAGGCGTTGTATATTGGCGACGCCACAGCGCAAAAGGTGGCTCGCGCGGCAAGGCGCTTGCCCTCCACGACCGCAAGCAAGCCCTACATCTACATGCCCACCACGTTCTGATCCTTGTTCTTTACTGGCATCTCTCTCTCTCTCTCTCTCTCTCTCTCTCTCTCTCTCTCTCTCTCTCTGCATTCGCATCTGCAGGACCGGCTGTACTGTTCCGGATCGAGTGAGTCTCGTGTCCTGCTCACGCCGCACGTACCCAACTGCGCGCGCGCGACGCGTGCATGCTTCTTGCACCGTGCCGTGCCTCCACCAAAGTTAGTTCTTCACATGGACTGCCAACCAGATTATATATACTTTTGCTCGATCTCCTTCGCTGGCACCAGAGACAAGATTAAAAGATTATTGGCATTTGTTTCAGCCACTTGTATCCTCCTACAGACGTACACCGTACCGGAGATCAAATTTGTCACCGTTTACTTGTGTTCCACCATGAAGCAGCAAATCTAGCTACTAGTCACTACTCACTATGGCAGGCTTTGCAGTAACTTTACTGTATATATATATAGTTACGGCATGTTTCTGATCTGCGATGGTACCTAACTAAACTAGATTGCGTTTACCGAAAGAAAGAAAGAAAGAAAAAACAAGGAACGAGCAGACGGCAAAACTTGATGCTTTCCTTTTGCCTTTCGTGTCACGCAACAAACCATGACGCCATCGCTTGTTCCAGTGATCTTTCCACCGCGGTCGTCGATCCGCTACATCAGGTTCAGGTCTACCGAGATTTCTGACTGAAACTTCCACCGGCACTCTGTAGTTTCAGGCGCTCGATCTCGATCTGTGCATTCAGAGAGGTCTTAGGTTACTGAGAAGTAAGTAACTGAGCACACGACGTTTCCTGTTCGGACGACGCACACACAGTATTGGCCTTTTGGGGATGGACAGCCGAGAAACATGCCATGTTCTGACTAATAATCCCCCGTTTGCCCTCCACCATGCATGCATCCCACGACGACGTCCAATCCCTGCTCTCCCCGCCCCAGCTGCGGGCTGCGGCGGCGAATAATCTCCACTGGATGGAGTAACAAGGGGTGGTGGAAAAGGGGGAACGCGAAAAGAGAGACGACAGGCGACAAGCGGTGTGCTGTGACTCACATGCGCACGCACAGCCGCACAGGCACCCACCGGGCCGGAACAACAATCGCGCGCCGAACAGAGAATCCCAAGCCGATCCATCCATTTTCTCATTGATCCATGCATGCATGATCCGTCGAACAATGGTGAAAACAAAAATTTCCCAAGAATCCTGACCCCACCCAAGATCCAATCAGAACTACGTACCCCGAGAGCTCACTAGCAACGAACGACCAACACATATGTACCAAGACAAGACAGACCATCACCAAGGAAGAAGACGAGTCGACACCACCAGCCAGCGCGCCCGCCAGGACAACAAAGAAAAAGAAAAGAAAAGAAACGGCTGCATCGACCGGTCGGGCACGCGCGCACGGCCGGTCGATCAGACAGTGAGCTGCGGCTGCTGGCTGCTGTGACGGTGGCAGGCTGCGGCGGCTGCTGCGACCGCGGCGGGGTCGTCGTGGCGGTCAGACGTGCCGGCGGCGCCGTAGCAGTAGTGCAGCCTTGGGGGCGCCTCGACGACGGGCGCGTCGTCCAGGTAGGCCATCTCGCTCTGGAGCACGGCGCAGTAGGAGGCGAAGGCGGCGGGCGTGACGTTGAGGTCGAAGGCGATGCCGAACAGGAAGTCCACCTCCAGGTAGTTCATCTCCACCAGGCTGATGCCGCCCACCCGCGCGAAGTAGGCGTTGTTGTAGCATCTGCAGCGCCCACCACACAGCAGGTGAATGAAGCTATAGCACAAACAAAACAGCAGACCACACACACTGACATAGGAAGGAGAGTATGAATTATTTTTTTAACAACAAAAAAAAAAATGGATTGTTCACGCATTCGTCCAGCTGTACGTAGCTTGTTTTTCGAAGGCGATGAAGACAGACAGGGGGTTGGGTAGGACAAGGTGAATGTGCTTTGGTAAGAGTGGTGGTGGATCGGCAGCAAGCAGGCTGTGTGAGTGTGCTGTGGGCGCGTCATCAGCCTCGGGTTCCACAACTGTCCTTGTGACCAACCCAGTGGCTTGTCTTTGATGCAATGCCAGTTGGAAACTGTGACAGGGAAAAGGTTACCGAGACCGATCTGGGGCCCATGTGTATTCCAATTCCAAATTCCAGCCCTCTGCTGCCGATGATCACGCCAAAAGCAATCGAAAACTCCAGTTACGAATCATGTGTTTTCGAAGCCCATCTCATCTAGCTATATGACGACCATGACGCTGAACTTTTAGTGTCGATTTTTAACATCAGCCAGTACTTGGGATCACATGTATTACGCACCAGTACTAAATCACGTTTTAATATACTAGTTACTAGTACATGTAAAAAAAAATATGTTTTCAGAACAATTTGCTTTTTGAATTCTGAAGCCAACACTTGCGCGGAATTCAACTTGATGAACCGTATTTGTGCTGATATGCTGTATGTTTTTATTTTCCATTTCCGTATTTTAGAGTGAAAAGGTGAGCGGAATTCGACTTGAAAATCTACTGTGTTTTTGTTTTCTGTAAAATTTTCCATTTATAAAAGGTGAATAATGGAAGCAGGGAGGGCAGAGCAGCTATAGCACGCACATGTCGTCGACGAACTTGACGGCGGTGAGGACGGAGGTGATGAGGAGGCGGTGGACGTTGAAGGAGTCGACGGCGAGCGCGGGGCGGCGGCGCAGGAAGCGGTCGAGGTAGATGTAGGCGACGACGTAGCAGGACGGGCTGCAGCCGGCGAAGCGGAAGATGCGCTCCAGGTAGCCGCCGATGGAGATGGCAGGCTTGGTGAGCCCCTGGAACGCCGACAGTACCGGGGGGCCAGCAGCAGCAGCAGCAGCAGCAGCCGGCGGCGCCGCCGCCGCGGCGTCGTTGCGCTCCGCCACGCGCTGCAGCAGCGCCGACAGGATGGAGACCACCCGCGGCACGGCGGCCGCCTCTGCCCCCTCCCCCGTCGTCATGGATGATGGATGGGTGGGTCGATCGGGGTCCGGGTAATGGGCCGAGCGAGTGGCCTGAGTGGAGAGAATTCTTATTGGTCGCTTCAGTTCTCCTTCTTCTTCTTCTTTTATGTTGGTGGTGCTGCCTGCCTTGGGCACTACTTGGGGCTTCGGAGGAAGGAGGAGAGGTGATGGTGGTGGTTATAAAGGGTGGGAGGGAGGGAAAACGCTAGGAAAGGCCGTCGTAAAAAAGAAAGATTTGAGCTTTGCAAGTTGGCATGATTAGCCTGCCAACCAAGCCATCTCCCCTCCCTCGGTCCCTCCATGTCATGGTCTCATGGATGGAGAGTCACTTTCTTTTCTTTTTATTTTTTTACGTACTGCAGATGGAGCATTTGTCGGCTGCCAGCAGAGAGCGGAGGTACTACTCCACGCTAGTAGTAACGGTGCAGTAATAAAAAGCCTGGCAGAGCAGGCCCTCTGGTCCGGACGTCGTCAGGTAGCAAGCTTGGATCGCGTGTCAGGTTTGCCTGCAGGGACGATGGAGTGACAGACGGGTATCGTGGCCTCCACGACGGGCCGGCGCATCCGAAGCTAGCTCTGAAACAAATCATCACCCGGCGGGCCGTTCACCTGCGGCGGCGCAGGTGCCCGCTTGTCGCTGTTGCCCGCCGGGTTCAGTGTTCCGGCCACTCCTAGTACTTCTGTCCCTGACACAAGTGCTTCAGAGACGGTGAAAACGTTTTCCTGACGGATTTCGTGCGGAACAGCAGGTCCCAATGCAAGTTGGTCTGTCAGTTACTAGTCAACCCGAGACGGTGTCGGTGTCAGCTTCAGCAGTGTCAAATCAGTGGATTAAATTTTTTGATGAAATGGCAGCGGGTGAAGAGAGAGGAGAGTGGCATATACTAACACAGCGATAGTATGGCTGTTCGTCAGGGAGAGAAAAAAAAAGAAAGAATATGATGACATGCCAGTGTGGAGCAGACATCTGGTTGGGTTGGGACGGTCACCACTCACGCCGGCGGGACGACACGACGACAGGCTTGCCCTGGCCGTCATGCCATGCCGCGCAACAGTACGGAGCGTGCATGCAGCAGTAACATGCACGCTGCTCAGCACGTCGCCGGGCTAGCGTCCACGATCCACGCATGTGGCAGCTGCCTGCCTGCAGCATCGCAAGGAACGGACGGAGGGAGAGAGAGATAGAGAGAGAGAGTGTCTGTGGATGGATGGAGATGGAACCTAGCTAGCTAAAACACTTGTTAAAGATTACTGAGGAAGAGAAAGGAGAGGAGGAGGAGGAATCTGGCCACAAGAGAGAGCACATGATAGTAGACAGACACCTTGGCACGTTGCTGCTATGCAAATGCAATGCAATGCAATGCAAGCGCTGTGTGTTGGGCTCATATGTGTCAGCTCCTCTTCGCTGCCATTGTCTGCTTGCTTGCCCCCGGGGGCCTTTCCGGATTTAATAGCCGATTTTATCGGATCCGTGGTCCACTGCTACTACCACCACCACCCCCCCCCCGCGCGCTGCCTGATCCATGTGCCCAGGGACTAGTTTATTTATCGATCCCGTCCCGCCACTAATCAACGGCCTCCGCTAGTTCGCTTCCCTCACATGTTGTTGCAATTGCGCAAAAGCCGGCAGATGCGCGCGCTGCATCATATCCTTGCCTGCGCGCAGGGCCTCAGGCTCAGACGCTAGCTAATCATCGATCACATGCAACAAAAGACGTCAGTTGTTTAATTAATTGTGTGTCGTGATGTTTTTTATAAAGATTGCAAAAAGAGCGAGAGAGAGGAACTGGAGCTGTGTGTGCATCGCATCGCATCGCATGCCACCACGAGATCGCGTCTATCTACATGCTGTGCCTGACTGCAGCTAGCTAGCGATTATTCAGTTCGCAGCAACACATCACCCTGCTATATCTATCATGAGATGAGCAGAGCAGGAGCTGAAAGGCTGAGGGACAGGCGGACAGCATCTGGTGTCTCGCGTGCGAAAGCCACGCTTATAGTTCTGCTCTGTTCGGTTGATTGCCTGTTTTAGCTGGCCGACGGCGATCAGGGCCCAAACTTTACCGCGCGAGAATGCCAATGCCAGCGTGCGTACATGTGGCCGGCGCGAGCGCGACTGCGAACATGCGGTGGCAATCGGCACGCACAGGTCCTATCTGTCAGACTGTCACCGCAATGGCGTCCTGAGTGCAGCAGCCCACCAGGCAGCAGCCAGCAGGCCGCTTCGTTCGTCGGCTGCTTGGCGCTAGCTGCCAGTGTCCAGGAAGCGACCAACTACGATTGGCGGTGACAGAGTCCCCGCCCAGCGGTTGGGTTGGCGATTATATTCCGGCCTCTGCAATCACCAGCGATCCAACCAAAAAAAAAACAACAACCTAGCCCAACCCAACTATTCTATTCTAGGCCCAATGGGCAGACTGTGTTATGCAAGCTTGGAGCCGAGAATTTTTCCAGATGCCGGGGACATGGTACGAAATGCTAGAATAATCCGTTTCCCTGGCCGATCTTAAGTGACTTTTTTTCCTTTTTAAATGTATAAATAATTAAAATTACAATTGTATATTCTAACTTAAAAATTAATTGGTTGAGTTGAGCACCGTATATGCCACCTCGAGAGGCTGAACGGCAGTCTAGATACGGACGGTCCACGAGTGGATCATAACATGCGGTTTAGCCCCCTTTTCGTGCGTGTTTATCCATTTAAACGCGGATTCCGTTGAGTGGCGCCTAAAAACGGATCCAGACCTTCCCTATATATATATATATGAATAGATAAAGCCGATTGCGGGCACCAACAATCAAACCAATCAATCTATATTTCATTACTTTACATTCTTTCCCTAATAATAGTAGTAACGTAGCCTTCTTCATTTCATCTTGACTCCTCTTTGACTCTACGTCATCTGGAGGCGTCTTGGGGTGGCCTGCCGACCCCAAGACAAAACCCAGGATCTCTCATCCCTTACGGGGTCCCTCTCGGGAGCGAGATTCGGGAGCTGTTGGCGATCGCGGCCGCCGCTACACACGCGCTGACCGTCTGGCTCAACACAGGGAAGATCTGCTCATGCCACAGGATCGCGGACCGTCCGTGCCGACGCAGAGAGCATCGTCGCCGGTACATCTCGTTAGTGATTGGTGAAAAGGAAATGGGCTCAACATTTCCTATAATCGATTTTGGTGTTTGACGACCATCACAAACCTTATGGACTAACTAGTTTGCCCAGTTGATCATTAGTCAGGTGGATTAGTTCATCTACAACTATTCTAAGTCGACTGTTCAGAATACCGTAGATTATTCCGGACAGGAGAAGCTTTTTGGAAAAACACCTATGCGCGGACCGTCCGGGCCCTTGCGGTGGATCGTCCGCGACACCAGGGTGAGTCTCGGATAGAAACATTGCAAAAACACAAGTTAACACTATGGACCGTCCGAAGGAGAAGCGAGCACCGTCCGAGACCAAGCGCGGACCGTTCGCCCTCAGGCGCGGACCGTCCGGTTGTTGAAAGACCAGAAAACCCGAAGTTGACGGGTTCGGTAAAATGCATTTTTAGCGTCCTCGCGGACCGTCCAGGGTGCACGGCCGGACCATTTGCGGTGCATGGTCGAACCGTCCATGACTACTTTATCTGACATCTGACGACGCATTAAATGCACTATAGCCGTTAATATAGTCGTTACTGCTGACTGTTGCAATTTCAGTCGTTGATATGTAGGGACGAACCGTCCGGACATGGGACGCGGACCGCCCGCGGTCGGCATAAAAGGAGCAACGGCTAGGAAGTGGTTGGAGGCTATAAATACAACCCCAACCACCTCCATTCACTTGATCCAAGCACTCCACTCATACACATTCAATACAAGAGCTAGCAATCCATTCCAAGATGTAAGGAAAAAGGACCCCAGGCCATTTGGCTAGTTGAGTTTTGGTGTTTGATGAACAACACAATCTATGAACTAATAAGTTCTCTAGTGTTTGTGTTTGTAGTTCATAGGATGCGAAGAGAATTGGACCAAGGCAATGAGGATGTAACACCTCAAAAGAAGACATAAAAAGATGCATAGGAGTCCAATACTCAAGAACAAAAGAAGCCTGAAGAAATCAGCGAAGGAACCCAAGAAGCGGGCTGTCAGCCAGCGCCTGGTGGTGCACTGGACAGTGCTGTCCGGTGCGCACCGGACTGTCCGGTGGGACAACCGGACAGTCTGCGCAGAGAGGCCACAGACAGGCGCTCTTGGGATGTAGCACCGGTCTGTCCGGTGGGGCACCGGACAGTCGGCACCGGACTGTCCGGTGTGCACCGGACAGACGGCAACGGTCGGATCCAACGGTCGACTGCTACAGGCGCCAACGGTCGGCTGACGTGGCATGCACCGGACACTGCACAGTGGCTGTCTGGTGGTGCACCGGACTGTCCGGTGCACCCGACGACAGAAAGTTGCTGCTTTATGTCCAACGGCTAGTTTGGAGTTTGGAGGCTATAAATACCACCCCAACCGGCCATTCTCTAGTGTGGGAGCCCAAGCAACATACCAAGGCATATAGTGCACATTTCCAAGAGCTCAAACACCCAAGTGCTTAATAGAATCACTCGGTGATTAGCGTAGGTGCTTTGCGAAGTGCTTAGGTTAGTTAGACCGCTTTAGCGCTTGCTCTAGGTGAACCCTAGTTAGTTGAGTGAGTTTAGACAAACCACACAACCCCTCGGCTCTTGCGTGAGTCGTTGTAATTGTACCGAGTGGGACGAGAGTCTTGCGAGACCGTGACAACCGCGTTTGTGTCACGACCGCCACCGTGTACCGGAGGGAACGAGGCCCGCGGCGTTTTGGCCGGAAGCTCGATAGTGGAGACGACGGGGAGCGTCCAAGAGGAGCCAGAAGCGGAGCACCACTTGCGCGTGGAGAAGGCCCGCGACTCTCTACGGAGTTACTCGACTATGGTGCTTGGCCCTCGCGTGGGCTTCCCTTTGCGTAGGGGCACCAACGAGGATTAGTCGGGACCTTGCGTGGTTCCGGATACCTCGGTAAAAATACCGGCGTCATCCACGAGAGTTTGCTTCTCTACTTTGCTCTTTAAGTTTCCGCATTTATATTAAGCATTTAAGTTTCAATCTTGTATTCATACTTATTTAGTGTAGATTGAAACTTAGCCTTTGCGGTAGAGATAGCAACACTTAGACAAAACCTAGTTTGCACATTCTAGTTTGATTATTTGCATAGGTTTTGCTCTAGGGATTTAATTGTGGCTAGTTTAGTAAAAGTTTTTAGAAGTCCTAATTCATCCCCCCTCTTAGGCGTCACCCGTTTCCTTCAAGTGGTATCAGAGCCCGATTTGGCTCATTTGAAACGCTTTAGCTTTACCGCTAAAAGAGTCAACGCTTTTTAGAGGAAGGGATGGATACCCATAGGCCACCACACTTCGACGGCACTAACTTCCCTTATTATAGTGCTAGAATGGCTTGTTACCTAGAGGCCGTTGATCTAGGTGTTTGGAGAGTCACTTGTGACGGGATGAAATCCCTCAAGAATCCCGAGAAACCCACCACGAGTGAGGAAAAAGAAATTCAATTAAATGCTAGAGCCAAAAATTGCTTGTATGAATCTCTTAGCATGGATATTTTTAATCAAGTATTTACCTTGAAAACTGCTAATGAGATTTGGCTAAAATTGCATGAGCTCCATGACGGCACATCCAATGTCCGTGAGCAAAAACATTGCCTAGTCTTAAATGAGTATAATTCTTTTGCTATGAAAGATGATGAGCTTGTTAGAGACATGTATTCTCGTTTGAATCTAATTATCAATGAGCTCAATTCTATTGGCATTAATAAGCTAGGTGATGCGAACATTGTGAGGAAGATTATCTCCCTGCTACCACAACAAAGATATGGGAGCATCATCACCATCCTTCACAACATGGAGGACTTGAGCAACATGACCCCGACCATTGTGATTGGGAAAATCACGGCTTTTGAGATGTCGCGAAAAATGAATCGGGGAGAGGAGCCAACTTCCTCAAGGTCATATGCTTTTGCATGTGATGAAGGGAAGGGCAAAAAGAAGGCTCCCACTCCAAGTTCCTCAAGTGAAGAAGAAGAAAGTGATGATGATGAAGATAATCAACCATGCACATCATCCTCCGAGGACAAAGAAACAATCCGACGCGTCGGAAAGGTAATGAGGATGATCCGCAAGATTAATCTAATGGGTGTGCCCCTGCAGGTCGAGGACCTTCTCTTTAACATTGACAAGAAAAAGCAAAGGAAGAGAGGATGCTTCGCATGTGGGGAGAAGGGCCACTTCAGGGACAACTGTCCAATTATGGCCAAACCCAAAAAGGAAAGGAGCAAAGGCAAGGCGCTAACAAGTGTTAGAACTTGGGATGATTCTTCAAGTGAAGATGAACCTCCAAGGACGCGCAGCCACCGATCCTCGTCACGCTCATCACGGTCATCACACAAATGCCTTATGGCAAGAGGTAACAAAAGCATTCCATCCTCTAGTGATGAAAGTAGTAGTGATGATGAAGGTGAGGGAAAGCCCTCTCCATATGAGCTTGCGGAAGCCGTAGAATTTTTCCAGGATGTTTGCACTAAGCAAAAAAGGCTCAACTTAAAACTTTGAAAAATAAGTTGATTAGCTCCCAAAATGATTATAAAGGTTTGCTTGAAAAATTTGAAACTTTTGCAAACTTAAATAGTGAGCTGTCAACTAAGATTGAGCTATTAGAATCTAGTGCTCCATCCACTGCTACCGATGATAGCCTTATTAAAAAGAATGAAAAACTTAAGGCTAAGTTAGCTAGCTCCCAAGAAGCTATTGAAAATTTGCTAGAGAAAATGGAAATCCTTAGCATATACAATAATGAGCTAACTACTAAGCTAGAAAACATTAGTAGCACCCCAGCAGCATCTTTAGTTGAAATACCTGAAATAATTAAGAAAGATGCTTCTACTTCCTGCTTTGATTTAATTGATGATTCTAACCCCTGCAACCAAGTTCTTGTTGAGAATATTGTTGTAGAAACATGTTCGGATGAGGTTGCAAAGGAAAATGAACAATTAAAGCAAGAAGTGGCTCGCCTTGGAAAGGCTTTATATGACAAGAAAGGCAAAGCCAAACAAATCCGACCTCCACAGGATAACACCACTGCGGGAGTGAACAAGCCTATGGAGGGAGAAACTGTGATTTGTAGGCTATGCCACATGGAAGGCACAAGTCTTTCCAATGCAAGGCGATGACCGGGGATAAACAAAGGCAAAAGCTCAAGCAAAAGTCATCAAGCAAAATCTCCAACACCTACATCAAAAAGATGGACAAAAAGACTGCTACACCATATTTGATCAAGAAGAAAAAGAATGGAAAGGTGATAGCAATCAAGGCCAACAAGCAAGCCAACAAAGGAAAAGGGGCTAAAGGCATCTGGGTGCCAAAGGAAATAATTTCAACCATGAAAAGCACCAAGAAGGTTTGGATCCCGAAAGGGAAGTGAGTGGACCGAAGGTCTTCGGGGAATTTGGAGACTTGGCAAATTTGGGATGTATATCATGGGATACATCATATTGGATCAAGTTTATTGCCAAGTGGGTTATTGGAAATTTTGGACCCAAATTTCCCACCCATGACTAAGGTAACTAGATTTATTGTATTTCTTGTTTTTAGATATGTGTATCTATTTACCTTGTATCTGGTTTACCCTTCTTGCCTAGTATTACATTTGTTATTTACCTTTGTTCAAAATTATGCATACTAGGTAAATCATATGGTAGGATTGCTTGTTTTCACGTCATACACTTAAGCAAACCTACATGGCTTAAAATGTTTACTTAAGCACGGCACATAGCTTCTATATCACTCCATAATAAATGATGCATCAATTGAAAACCTTGATTTCTACAAGTTGTATCATTTAACTTATTGAAAGTCGCCTAGAGGGGGGGGTGAATAGGGCGAAACTGAAATTTACAAAATTAATCACAACTACAAGTCGGGTTAGCGTTAGAAATAATAATGAGTCCGAGAGAGAGGGCGCAAAACAAATCGCAAGCGAATGAAGAGTGTGACACGCGGATTTGTTTTACCGAGGTTCGGTTCTCGCAAACCTACTCCCCGTTGAGGAGGCCACAAAGGCCGGGTCTCTTTCAACCCTTACCCTCTCTCAAACGGTCCATCGGACCGAGTGAGCTTCTCTTCTCAAAACAACCCAGGAATAAAACTTCCCCGCAAGGACCACCACACAATTGGTGTCTCTTGCCTCGGTTACAAATGAGTTTGATCGCAATGAAGAATCAAAGAAGGAAGAAAGCAATCCAAGCGCAAGAGCTCGAAAGAACACAAGCAAATCTCTCTCACTAATCACTAGGGCGTTGTGTGGAGTTTGGAGAGGATTTGATCACTTGAGTGTGTCTAGAATTGAATGCCTAGCTCTTGTAAGTGGTTGAGAAGTGGAAAACTTGGATGACTTGAATGTGGGGTGGTTGGGGGTATTTATAGCCCCAACCACCAAACTAGCCGTTTGGGTGGAGGTTGTCTGTCGTATGGTGCACCGGACAGTCCGGTGCACACCGGACATGTCCGGTGCGCCAGCCACGTCACCCGAACGTTAGGGTTCCGACCGTTGGAGCTCTGACGCTGGGCCCGCCTGGATGACCGGTGGCGCACCAGACATGAACGGTAGGGTGTCCGGTGCGCCAGCATGGGCGTGCCTGACCTCTGCGCGCGCTGGCGCGCATTTAATGCGCTGCAGGTAGCCGTTGGCGCCTGAAGTAGCCGTTGCCCCGCAGTTACACCGGACAGTCCGGTGTACACCGGACATGTCCGGTGAATTATAGCGGAGCAGCCATTGCGAATTCCCGAGACTGGCGAGTTCAGAGCCGCGTCCTCTTGGAGCACCGGACACTGTCCGGTGTACACCGGACAGTCCGGTGAATTATAGCGTGCAGGCTCTGAGAATTCCCGAAGGTGAAGAGTTTGAAGTCCATCTTCCCTGGTGCACCGGACACTGTCCGGTGGCACACCAGACAGTCCGGTGCGCCCGACCAGGGTGCCTTCGGTTGTCCCTTTGCTCCTTTGTTTGAACCCTTTTTCTTGGTCTTTTTATTGGCTTATGGTCAACCTTTGTACCTGTAGAACTTATAAACTTGGGCAAACTAGTTAGTCCAATTATTTGTGTTGGGCAATTCAACCACCAAAATTAGTATAGGAAATAGGTGTAAGCCTAATTCCCTTTCAATCTCCCCCTTTTTGGTGATTGATGCCAACACAAACCAAAGCAAATATGGAAGTGCAGAATTGAACTAGTTTGCAAAATGTAAGTGCAAAGGTTACTTAGAATTGAGCCAATAAATATTACTCACTAGATATGCATGGATTGTTTCTTTATTTTTAATCATTTTGGACCACGCTTGCACCACAAGTTTTGTTTTTGCAAATTCTTTTGTAAATTCTTTTCAAAGTCCTTTTGCAAGATAGTCAAAGGTAAATGAATAAGATTTTGAGAAGCATTTTCAAGATTTGAAATTTTCTCCCTTCGTCTTAAAATGCTTTTCCTTGACTAAAACAAAACTCCCCCTCGAATAAATTCTCCTCTTAGTGT
This sequence comes from Zea luxurians, assembly GCA_029449295.1. NCBI lineage: Eukaryota > Viridiplantae > Streptophyta > Magnoliopsida > Poales > Poaceae > Zea > Zea luxurians. Next base: position 11,612,862 of record JAOPSE010000007.1, read on the forward strand.
TCAAGAGGGTTTTAAGATATCAATTTTGAAAATGCTACTTTCTCCCCCTTTAGAACACAAAGAGATACTAATTTGAAATTTACCAATTGAAAATCATCAATTTTTAAAATTAGGGTGGTGGTGCGGTCCTTTTGCTTTGGGCCAATACTTTCTCCCCCTTTGGCACGAATCGCCAAAAACGGATACTTTGAGTGAGATATAAGCCCTTTCCTAACTACATTCTCCCCTTTGGCAAATAAAACATATAAGTGAAGATTATACCAAGGATGGAGAGTGATGCGGAGCGATGGCGAAGGATGAGTAGTAGAGTGGAGTGGAAGCCTTTGTCTTCGCCGAAGACTCCAATTCCCTTTCAATATACCTATGACTTGGTTTGAAATACACTTGAAAACACATTAGTCATAGCATATATAAAAGAGACATGATCAAAGGTATACTTGTGAGCTATGTGTGCAAATTAGCAAAAGAAATTCCTAGAATCAAGAATATTGAGCTCATGCCTAAGTTTGGTAAAAGTTTGTTCATCGAGTGGCTTGGTAAAGATATCGGCTAATTGACCTTTAGTGTTAATGTATGCAATCTCGATATCCCCCTTTTGTTGGTGATCCCTAAGAAAATGATACCGAATGGCTATGTGTTTAGTGCGGCTATGCTCAACGGGATTATCCGCCATGCGGATTGCACTCTCATTATCACATAGAAGGGGAACTTTGGTTAATTTGTAACCATAGTCCCGCAGGGTTTGCCTCATCCAAAGCAATTGCGCGCAACAATGGCCTGCGGCAATGTACTCAGCTTCGGCGGTAGAAAGAGCGACCGAATTTTGCTTCTTTGAAGCCCAAGACACCAAGGATCTTCCCAAGAACTGGCAAGTCCCCGATGTGCTCTTCCTATTGATTTTGCACCCCGCCCAATCGGCATCCGAATAACCAATCAAATCAAATGTGGATCCCCGAGGGTACCAAAGCCCAAACTTAGGAGTATAAGCCAAATATCTCAAGATTCGTTTTACGGCCGTAAGGTGTGATTCCTTAGGGTCGGCTTGGAATCTTGCACACATGCATATGGAAAGCATAATGTCTGGTCGAGATGCACATAAATAAAGCAATGAACCAATCATCGACCGGTATACCTTTTGATCCACGGACTTACCTCCCGTGTCGAGGTCGAGATGCCCATTGGTTCCCATGGGTGTCTTGATGGGCTTGGCATCCTTCATTCCAAACTTGGTTAGAATGTCTTGAGTATACTTTGTTTGGCTAATGAAGGTGCCCTCTTGGAGTTGCTTGACTTGGAATCCTAGAAAATACTTCAACTCCCCCATCATAGACATCTCGAATTTCTGTGTCATGATCCTACTAAATTCTTCACATGTAGATTCGTTAGTAGACCCAAATATAATATCATCAACATAAATTTGGCATACAAACAAATCATTGTCAAGAGTTTTAGTAAATAAAGTAGGATTGGCTTTTCTGACTTTGAAGCCATTAGCAATAAGGAAATCTCTTAGGCATTCATACCATGCTCTTGGGGCTTGCTTGAGCCCATAAAGCGCCTTAGAGAGCCTATAGACATGGTTAGGATACTCACTGTCTTCAAAGCCAGGAGGTTGCTCAACATAGACCTCTTCCTTGATTGGTCCGTTGAGGAAGGCACTCTTCACGTCCATTTGATAAAGCTTGAAGCCATGGTAAGTAGCATAGGCCAATAATATGTGAATGGACTCAAGCCTAGCTACGGGTGCATAGGTTTCACCAAAATCCAAACCTTCGACTTGTGAATACCCCTTGGCCACGAGTCGAGCTTTGTTCCTTGTCACCACACCATGCTCGTCTTGCTTGTTGCGGAAGACCCACTTGGTTCCTACAACATTTTGATTAGGACGTGGAACTAAATGCCATACCTCATTCCTAGTGAAGTTGTTGAGCTCCTCTTGCATCGCCATCACCCAATCCGAATCTTGGAGTGCTTCCTCTACCCTGTGTGGCTCAATAGAGGAAACAAAAGAGTAATGCTCACAAAAATGTGCAACACGAGATCGAGTGGTTACCCCCTTATGAATGTCGCCGAGGATGGTGTCGACGGGGTGATCTCGTTGGATTGCTTGGTGGACTCTTGGGTGTGGCAGCCTTGGTTCTTCATCCTCCTTGTCTTGACCATTTGCATCTCCCCCTTGAGGAGGCTCATCTCTTTGATCTTCTTCTTCATCAACTCGAGCCTCGTCCTCATTTTGAGTTGGTGGAGATGCTTGTGTGGAGGAGGATGGTTGATCTTGTGCATTTGGAGGCTCTTCGGATTCCTTAGGGCACACATCCCCAATGGACATGTTCCTTAGCGCGATGCACGGAGCCTGTTCTTCACCTATCTCATCAAGATCAACTTGCTCTACTTGAGAGCCGTTAGTTTCATCAAACACAACGTCACAAGAAACTTCAACAAGTCCTGAGGATTTGTTAAAGACTCTATATGCCCTTGTGTTTGAGTCATATCCTAGTAAAAAGCCTTCTACAGTTTTAGGAGCAAATTTAGATTTTCTACCTCTTTTAACAAGAATAAAGCATTTGCTACCAAAAACTCTAAAATATGAAATATTGGGCTTTTTACCGGTTAGGAGTTCATAGGATGTCTTCTTGAGGATTCGGTGTAGATATAACCGGTTGATGGCGTAGCAGGCGGTGTTGACCGCCTTGGCCCAAAACCGATCCGGTGTCTTGTACTCATCAAGCATGGTTCTTGCCATGTCCAATAGAGTTCGATTCTTCCTCTCCACTACACCATTTTGTTGTGTAGTGTAGGGAGAAGAGAACTCATGCTTGATGCCCTCCTGCTCAAGGAAGCCTTCTATTTGTGAGTTCTTGAACTCCGTCCCATTGTCGCTTCTAATTTTCTTGATCCTTAAGCCGAACTCATTTTGAGCTCGTCTCAAGAATCCCTTTAAGGTCTCTTGGGTATGAGATTTTTCCTGCAAAAAGAACATCCAAGTGAAGCGAGAATAATCATCCACAATAACCAGACAGTACTTACTCCCGCCGATGCTTATGTAAGCGATCGGGCCGAATAAATCCATGTGTAGGAGCTCCAGTGGCCTGTCACTTGTCATGATGTTCTTGTGTGGATGATGAGTGCCAACTTGCTTCCCGGCTTGGCATGCGCTACAAATCCTGTCTTTCTCAAAATGAACATTTGTTAGTCCTAAAATGTGCTCTCCCTTTAGAAGCTTATGAAGATTCTTCATTCCAACATGGGCTAGTCGGCGGTGCCAGAGCCAACCCATGTTAGTCTTAGCAATTAAGCAAGTGTCGAGTTCAGCTCTATCAAAATCTACCAAGTATAGCTGACCCTCTAACACTCCCTTAAATGCTATTGAATCATCACTTCTTCTAAAGACAGTAACACCTACATTAGTAAATAGACAGTTGTAGCCCATTTGACATAATTGGGATACGGAAAGCAAATTATAATCTAAAGAATCTACAAGAAAAACATTGGAAATGGAATGGTCAGGAGATATAGCTATTTTACCCAAACCTTTGACCAAACCTTGGTTTCCATCCCCGAATGTGATAGCTCGTTGGGGATCTTGGTTTTTCTCGTAGGAGGAGAACATCTTCTTCTCCCCCGTCATGTGGTTTGTGCATCCGCTATCGATGATCCAACTTGAGCCCCCAGATGCATAAACCTACAAAACAAGTTTAGTTCTTGACTTTAGGTACCCAAACGGTTTTGGGTCCTTTGGCATTAGACACAAGAACTTTGGGTACCCAAACACAAGTCTTGGAACCCTTGTGTTTGCCCCCAACAAACTTGGCAACTACATTGCCGGATTTGTTAGTCAAAACATAAGATGCATCAAAAGTTTTGAATGAAATGTCATGATCATTTGATGCATTAGGAGTTCTCTTCTTAGGCAACTTAGCACGGGTTGGTTGCCTAGAGCTAGATGTCTCACTCTTATACATAAAAGCATGATTAGGGCCAGAGTGAGACTTCCTAGAATGAATTCTCCTAATTTTGCTCTCAGGATAACCGGTAGGGTACAAAATGTAACCCTCGTTATCCTGAGGCATGGGAGCCTTGCCCTTAACAAAATTAGACAATCTTTTAGGAGGGGCATTAAGTTTGACATTGTCTCCTCTTTGGAAGCCAATGCCATCCTTCATGCCAGGGCGTCTCCCATTATAGAGCATACTTCTAGCAAATTTAAACTTTTCATTCTCTAAGTTATGCTCGGCAATTTTAGCATCTAATTTTGCTATATGATCATTTTGTTGTTTAATTAAAGCCACATGATCATGAATAGCATCAATATCAACATCTTTACATCTAGTGCAAATAGAAACATGCTCAACATTAGATGTAGAGGGTTTGCAAGATTTTAATTCTACAACCTTAGCATGTAATATATCATTCTCATTTTTAAGGTTGGAAATAGTAACATTGCAAACATCAAAATCTTTAGCCTTAGCAATCAAATTTTCATTTTCTACTCTAAGGCTAGCAAGAGATACATTCAATTCCTCAATCTTAGCAAGCAAATCATCATTATCATTTCTAAGATTTGGAATTGAAACATTACAAACATTTGAATCAACCTTAGCAATTAATTTAGCATTTTCATTTCTAAGGTTGGCAATAGTGTCATGGCAAGTGCTTAGTTCACTAGTTAGTTTTTGACATTTTTCTATTTCTAGAGCATAAGCATTTTTAACCTTAACATGTTTCTTGTTTTCCTTAATTAGGAAGTCCTCTTGAGAATCCAAAAGGTCATCCTTTTCATGTATAGCACTAATTAATTCATTTAATTTTTCCTTTTGTTCCATGTTAAGGTTGGCAAAAAGGGTACGCAAGTTATCCTCCTCATCACTAGCATTTTCATCACTAGAAGACTCATATCTAGTGGAGGATTTAGATTTAACCTTCTTCTTTTTGCCGTCCTTTGCCATGAGGCACTTGTGGCCGATGTTGGGGAAGAGGAGTCCCTTGGTGACGGCGATGTTGGCGGCGTCCTCGTCGTCGTCGGAGGAGTCGGTGGAGCTCTCGTCAGAGTTCCACTCGCGGCACACGTGGGCATCGCCGCCCTTCTTCTTGTGGTACCTCTTCTTTTCTCTCCTCTTGCCCTTCTTATCGTTATCCCTGTCACTGTCACTTGATAATGGACATTTAGCAATAAAGTGACCGAGCTTACCACACTTGTAGCAAACCTTCTTGGAACGGGATTTGTAATCCTTCCCCTTCCGTTGCTTGAGGATTTGGTGAAAGCTTTTGATGATTAAAGCCATCTCCTCATTGTCGAGCTTGGAGGCGTCAATTGGTTGTCTATTTGGTGTAGACTCCTCCTTCTTCTCCTCCGTCGCCTTAAATGCCACCGGTTGTGCTTCGGACGTGGAGGGTTCATCAAGCTCGTTGATCTTCTTTGAGCCTTTAATCATACATTCAAAGCTCACAAAATTCCCGATTACTTCCTCGGGAGTCATTAGTGTATATCTTGGGTTGCCACGAATTAATTGTACTTGAGTAGGGTTAAAGAAAATAAGTGATCTTAAAATAACCTTAACCACCTCGTGGTCATCCCATTTGTTGCTCCCGAGGTTGCGCACTTGGTTCACCAAGGTTTTGAGCCGGTTGTACATATCTTGTGGCTCCTCTCCTTGGCGAAGACGGAAGCGACCGAGCTCCCCCTCGATCGTTTCCCACTTGGTGATCTTGGTGAGTTCATCACCTTCGTGCGCGGTCTTGAGTAAGTCCCAAATCTCATCACATTCTTCAATCCTTGTACCTTGTTATATTCCTCTCTACTTAGAGAGGCGAGGAGAATGGTTGTGGCTTGGGAATTGAAGTGCTCGATTTGGGCCACTTCATCGACATCATAGTCTTCATCCCCTACAGATGGTACCTGTACACCAAACTCAACAACATCCCATATACTTTTGTGGAGTGAGGTTAGATGAAATCGCATTAAATCACTCCACCTAGCATAGTCTTCACCATCAAACGTTGGTGGTTTGCCTAATGGGACGGAAAGCAAAGGTGTATGTTTAGGAATGCGAGGGTAGCGTAAGGGGATCTTACTATACTTCTTACGCTCTTGGCGCTTAGAAGTGACGGACGCTGCGTCGGAGCCGGAGGTGGATGTCGACGAAGAATCGGTCTCGTAGTAGACCACCTTCCTCATCCTCTTTTTCTTGTCCTCACTCCGATGCGGCTTGTGGGAAGAGGATTTTTCCTTCTTTTCTTTGTGGTGTGAAGAAGAAGATCTTTTCTCCTTCCCTTTGGAGGAGTCCTTCTTCTTCTCCTTCCTCTTGGTGCGGGACTCTTCCGATGAAGTGCTCCCGTGACTCGTAGTCGGCTTGTCGCCGGTCTCCATCTCCCTCTTGGTGTGATCTCCCGACATCACTTCGAGCGGTTAGGCTCTAATGAAGCACCGGGCTCCGATACCAATTGAAAGTCGCCTAGAGGGGGGGCGAAACTGAAATTTTACAAAATTAATCACAACTACAAGCCGGGTTAGCGTTAGAAATAATAATGAGTCCGAGAGAGAGGGCGCAAAACAAATCGCAAGCAAATGAAGAGTGTGACACGCGGATTTGTTTTACCGAGGTTCGGTTCTCGCAAACCTACTCCCCGTTGAGGAGGCCACAAAGGCCGGGTCTCTTTCAACCCTTACCCTCTCTCAAACGGTCCCTCGGACCGAGTGAGCTTCTCTTCTCAAAACAACCCGGGAATAAAACTTCCCCGCAAGGACCACCACACAATTGGTGTCTCTTGCCTCGGTTACAAATGAGTTTGATCGCAATGAAGAATCAAAGAAGGAAGAAAGCAATCCAAGCGCAAGAGCTCGAAAGAACACAAGCAAATCTCTCTCACTAATCACTAGGGCGTTGTGTGGAGTTTGGAGAGGATTTGATCACTTGAGTGTGTCTAGAATTGAATGCCTAGCTCTTGTAAGTGGTTGAGAAGTGGAAAACTTGGATGACTTGAATGTGGGGTGGTTGGGGGTATTTATAGCCCCAACCACCAAACTAGCCGTTCGGGTGGAGGCTATCTGTCGTATGGTGCACCGGACAGTCCGGTGCACACCGGACATGTCCGGTGTGCCAACCACGTCACCCGAACGTTAGGGTTCCGACCGTTGGAGCTCTGACGCTGGGCCCGCCTGGATGACCGGTGGCGCACCGGACATGAACTGTAGGGTGTCCGGTGTGCCAGCATGGGCGTGCCTGACCTCTGCGCGCGCTGGCGCGCATTTAATGCGCTGCAGGTAGCCGTTGGCGCCTGAAGTAGCCGTTGCCCCACAGTTACACCGGACAGTCCGGTGTACACCGGACATGTCCGGTGAATTATAGCGGAGCAGCCGTTGCGAATTCCCGAGACTGGCGAGTTCAGAGCCGCGTCCTCTTGGAGCACCGGACACTGTCCGGTGTACACCGGACAGTCCGGTGAATTATAGCGCGTAGGCTCTGAGAATTCCCGAAGGTGAAGAGTTTGAAGTCGATCTTCCCTGGTGCACCAGACACTGTCCGGTGGCACACCGGACAGTCCGGTGCGCCCGACCAGGGTGCCTTCGGTTGTCCCTTTGCTCCTTTGTTTGAACCCTTTTTCTTGGTCTTTTTATTGGCTTATGGTGAACCTTTGTACCTGTAGAACTTATAAACTTGGGCAAACTAGTTAGTCCAATTATTTGTGTTGGGCAATTCAACCACCAAAATTAGTATAGGAAATAGGTGTAAGCCTAATTCCCTTTCACTTATATGTGCCAAAGTTCGGATTATAGATAATTTGCCCCTCTTGATATCAAATCAAGTGCATGTCTCCTACAAGTATTCAAAACTTGTATGCACACCTTCAGGGGGAGGTTACTCTATAATCTAATACTTTGAGACTAACACCTTTTAAAGTCTATTTCTTGTGATAGTCTCATTGTAAGGAAAATGAAGTCCCTGGAGCAAGACAACAATCTTCCACTGCAAAATCTCCAAGAACTCTCATGTCTCTCAAGCTCGCCATTGACCTTCAATTGGTATCTTTTGAGACTACATTAAGTATCATTTACATGTCTTCTCCAATGTTTGATTAGACTATATTTCATATCATATGCTTCCATGTTGCTAAAAATGCATAAGTACTTAACTCATATTCTTTTACCTATGCATAAGGGAAGTTAGTCTTTTTAAATCATGTCTTGCACCTCTAATTTTTCTCATGCTTTTTCCTAAGTAGAGGATCTCTGTCAGGGGGAGTATTTCTTCATCTCTAAAAAGGGGGAGAAAGTTCTTTCTAAAAAGAACACTCGTTTAGGGAGAGTAATTCTTTCAACTTATATCATTCATTGGTTTAATTTATTATCCTTCAAATGGTATCATCTGATATAAGGGCAAGCTTTTATTTACTTCCTACATGCTTTTAATGTCTTCCTTTTCGGTGGTTGATGCCAAAGGGGGAGAAGTTTAGGGACCAAAGCAATGAAATCTATATCAAACACTAAACACCACCAATTTAAAATTTTATATCTAGAAATGGTTTTTCAAGTGGTTTTGGTTATTTGGTCCTAAAATAGGAAGTAAGTGATTTATGGAGTTAGGGGGAGGCTTAAGTCCATAACATCACATTGTGGGGACAAACATGCATCCTAGCAAGTAGATTGCATATTTTCATTCAATTACTTGTATTATTTGCTTGCTTTGGTTGTGTTGTCATCAATCACCAAAAAGGGGGAGATTGTAAGGAAAAAGGACCCCGGGCCATTTGGCTAGTTGAGTTTTGGTGTTTGATGAACAACACAATCTGTGAACTAATAAGTTCTCTAGTGTTTGTGTTTGTAGTTCACAGGATGCGAAGAGAATTGGACCAAGGCAATGAGGATGCAACACCTCAAAAGAAGACATAAAAAGATGCATAGGAGTCCAATACTCAAGAACAAAAGAAGCCCGAAGAAATCAGCGAAGGAACCCAAGAAGCGGGCTATCAGCCAACGCCTGGTGGTGCACCGGACTGTGCTGTCCGGTGCGCACCGGACTGTCCGGTGGGACAACCGGACAGTCTGCGCAGAGAGGCCATAGACAGGCGCTCTCGGGCTGTAGCACCGGTCTGTCCGATGGGGCACCGGACATACGGCAACGGTCGGATCCAACGGTCGACTGCTACAGGCGCCAACGGTCGGCTGACGTGGCGTGCACCGGACACTGCACAGTGGCTGTCCGGTGGTGCACCGGACTGTCCGGTGCACCCGACGACAGAAATTTGCTGCTTTACGGAGTTACTCGACTATGGTGCTTGGCCCTCGCGTGGGCTTCCCTTTGCGTAGGGGCACCAACGAGGATTAGTCGGGACCTTGCGTGGTTCCGGATATCTCGGTAAAAATACCGGCGTCATCCACGAGAGTTTGCTTCTCTACTTTGCTCTTTAAGTTTCCGCATTTATATTAAGCATTTAAGTTTCAATCTTGTATTCATACTTATTTAGTGTAGATTGAAACTTAGCCTTTTGCGGTAGAGATAGAAACACTTAGACAAAACCTAATTTGCACATTCTAGTTTGATTATTTGCATAGGTTTTGCTCTAGGGATTTAATTGTGGCCTAGTTTAGTAAAAGTTTTTAGAAGTCCTAATTCACCCCCCCTCTTAGGCATCACCCGTTTCCTTCACAAGACACATTCAAAGCTTCCAAATATCTCCAAGTTCCACAATTGAGACAAGTGATCATTAGTGATTAGTGACTTGAGAGTGTGATTCGTGTTTCATTTGTTGCTCTTATTGCTTGGCTTTTTTAATCATGCTCTCTTCATCTCTCTCTAAACTCTCTAAATGTTTTGTAAAGTTTGCAAGAGACACCTAATTGTGTGGTGATCCTTGTGGGGTCGTAGTGACCCGTGAGATTGAGAAAAAGCACTCGACCGATCTAAGTGACCGGTTGAGAGAGGAAAAGTGTTGAAATAGACCCGGCCTTTGTGGCCTCCTCAACGGGGAGTAGGTTCTTTAGAACAGAACCTCGGGAAACAAGTCACCGTGTCCACGTGTGTTAATCTTTACTAGTTGATTTGTTTCTTCCCTCTCTAAAGCTCTCTTGTTCACATCATTTTGAGTTTGCTCCCAAAGTTATCTGCATTGATTGAGAAACTCATAGCAAGAAGAACGATCTTCTGCTCTTTGAATTTATTTCTAACCCTAACCCTAAGTGTAGTGCGTGTTCAAAGTTTATAATTTTCAGGTTTTGACTATTCACCCTCCCCTCTAGGCGACTTTCAATTGGTATCAGAGCACGGTACTTCATTAGAGTCTAACAACTTGAAGTGATGTCGGGAGAACACACCAAGAGGGAGATGGTCACCGGCAAAAAGCCCGAAGCCTCAGGAAGGAAGAACGATGAACGGACTCCATCAAAGGAGGTCGACGACAAACACAAGGAGGAATCCACCGGCTCCATCAAATCACATAGGAAGGGTGACAAGAAGAAAAAGAAAATGAAGAAGGTGGTCTACTACGAGACCTACTCCTCATCACCTTCCACCTCCGGTGCCGAATCTACATCTTCGAAGCGCCAAGAGCATAAGAAGTATAGTAAGATGCCTCTTCGCTATCCTCGCATTTCTAAACGTGCTCCTCTACAATCTGTACCCCTAGGCAAACCACCATATTTTGATGGTGAAGATTATTATATGTGGAGTGATAAAATGAGGCACCATCTAACCTCACTCCACGAAAGTATATGGGATATTGTTGAGTTTGGAGCGTAGGCACCACAGGTTTGGGATGAGGACTACGACTCCGATGAGGCCGCCCAAATAAGGCATTTTGATTCCAAAGCAACCTCTATACTCCTCGCTTCCTTGCATCGAGAGGAGTACAACAAGGTGCAAGGGTTAAAAAATGCCAAAGAATTTTGGGATGTCCTCAAGACGGTGCATGAAGGGGACGAGGTGACCAAGATCACCAAGCGCAAAATGATCGAGGGAGAACTCGGTTGATTCGTCCTCAACAAAGTAGAGGAGGCGCAAGCAATGTATAACCGGCTCAAGACGATGGTCAACCAAATGTGCAACCTAGGGAGCACCAAGTGGGATGACCATGAAATGGTCAAGGTTATTCTAAGATCTCTTGTTTTCGTAATCCCACTCAAGTTCAATTAATTCGTGGAGATCCTAGATACAAACAGATGTCTCCCAACGAGGTTATTGGCAAGTTTGTGAGCTTTGAACTTATGATCAAAGATTCCAAACACATTGTCAACTTGGAGCAAGGCGCCACCTCCACACTCGAGGTGCAACCAGTTGCATTCGAAGCAACGGAAGAGAAGAAGGAAGAGTCTACACCAAGTAGACTCCCAATCGACGCCTCCAAGCTCGACAACAAGGAGATGACTCTTATCATCAAGAGCTTTCAACCAAGCCTCAAACAAAGAAAGGGGAAGGACTACAAACCCCGTTCCAAAAGGGTGTGCTATAGGTGTGGTAAGTTTGGTCACTTTATTGCAAAATGTCCATATACAAGTGACAATGACAGGGACGACGACAAGAAAGAGAAGAAGAAGATGGAGAAGAAAAGATACTACAATAAGAAGGGAGGTGAGGCGCACATGGGGCGAGAATGGGACTCCGACGAGAGCTCCACCTACTCCTCCGACGATGAGGACGCCACCAACATCGCCGTTGTTGGGGGCCTTCTCTGCCGAAGGTCCTCATAATTGTGACTAACCATGTGTTTTCAGCATGATTTAGACTATTACAGGAAGCTTCGGCTTTGGGATGAAGATGGTTGACATAAGGACACAGCCCGAAGGCAGCACGGATGGACACCAAAGCTACGACCGAAGAAGCTTCGACTCGACACAATGACGAAGGTGGAAGATGGAACCGACCTGAAGGAGAAAAGACTATTTTGTCCTTGATAATTTGCCTTATGGTTAATAGTAAATGTCAAGGATATGAATGTAATTTTGCCCGGGCTGCGTCTTGTGCCTATAAATAGATGAATAGTAACATCGTACTGTTCACGCTGGATTGTAATCACTCTCGCATCATTCTCGCATCTTCACCTTCTGACAAGCCAAAGGTATCATTGTAATACAAATATTATTGATGTTTGTTCATGTTTATAAAAGGAGAATACAAATAATCTAATGATTTGTGATGATTGTTTATATTCTTTTGTGTTTCATATGTCTTTATTTACATTTTATTCACTGAAATAATGAAGGTATACCCTTCATGACCTTCGTCTGAAGATCATTATATCCCAGGGGAGATAATGCTTCGAAGGACAAAGGTAACTAGTCATTAACAATTGTGTTGCTTTGTTCTTGATGTATAGCATCCGAAAACAAGGACCAACATTGGTGCCCACCTCCGGTGAACTCATTCGACCACCTTCGGTAAGCAACGACCTTCGTCATGCCGCCGAAGAAGACAGCAGTGCCAGGGGCTGCACTACAGCCACTAGACGTTAATCAGGACACGCTATGCGAAGCTAGGGGCCAGAAGAGGAAGGCTACCAGCCCAACACCTCAGGAGGAGGAACTGGACCAAGAAATCAGGGATCTAGAAGCTATCCATCAACAGGTCCAAAAGAAGAGAGAGAAAATGCTTCGACTCGCCGACCTCCAGAGGAAGATTGATGAAGCCGCCGAAGAAATGTGTCACCTCACCCAGGATGACCAAGATCGAAGGCCCCAACACAGGGAACTTCGTCAAGAAAATCCATACAATGATGATGAATGATACAGTGACTTTCATCATGGCAATTTTGCTTTTGATGATGCTTCTCCCTTGGCAGCAGAATTGCAGGCTACCCCATGGCCCCCATCATACAAGCCACCTCAGCTTCCTATGTATGATAGACACTCAGACCCGAAGCAGTTCCTGATGAGCTACGAAGCAACCATATCTTCATATGGGGGCAATACTGCAGTCATGGCGAAATCCTTTGTCATGGCAGTCAAAAGCATAGCGCAGACTTGGTACTCTTCTCTTCGGCCAGGGACAATTACGTCTTGGCAGAAGCTAAAGGACATGCTGGTCACTAGCTTCTAGGGCTTTCAAACGAAGCCATTCACCGCTCAAGCTCTGTTGCAGTGCACATAGGATTAGGAAGAGTATCTCCAGGCGTATGTCCAAAGGTTCCTGCGCATGAGAGCCCAAGCGCCTACAGTGCCTAATGAGATTGTCATTGAGGCCTGTTGGGGCGAAGGCCCTCAAAAACATGATTTGACAATATTTCCCAAGCGTAATATATGAACAGGTACCTTCGGACTTGGATCAAAACCATATACAATATGAGAAGCACGAACAATACGAAGGATGACGAAGCTCCGAAGCCACGCGCAGGGAAGCTTCAGCATAGCAGAAAGAGGAACCGACTTAAAGGGGAAAAGGCTATATGGACCTCAATGGATTATCCTAAAGTCAATAGTAAATGTAAAGGGCATGAGTGTAATTTTACACAGGCTGCGTCCTGTGCCTATAAATAGATGAACAGTGCCCCGTACTGTTCGTGCTGACTTGTACTTGCTCGCGCCCCACGTTTGTATCTTTGCCTTCTGTCAAGCCAAAGGTACAAATGTAATTCAATATTGTTCTTATTCATTCATGATTATATAATAAAGATATATACACGGTATCATATGATTATTCATGTTATTTTTCATGTTTCATATGCTTCATCTTTCATTAATATATGCTGTGATGATGAAGGTATTTCCTTCATGACCTTCGTCCGAAGATCATTATATCCTTAGGGAAATAATGCTTCAGAGGATGAAGGGCATTAACCGTTAATATATTCTTTGTGTTGCCTTGTTCTTAATTCATAGCATTTGAGAACAAGTTCCCAACATTGGCGCCCACCTCCAGTGAACTCATTCGACCACCTTCGGCAAGCACTGACCTTCGTCATGCCACTGAAGAAGATAACTGCACCAGGGGCAGCTACACTGCAGCCACTGGACACAAATCAGGAGATTCTCTCTCTTCGAGAGGCTCGAAGCTAGAAGAGAAAGGCCACCAGTCCAACACTCCAGGAGGAGGAGTTGGACCAAGAGATTAGACATGGAAATCATCCATCAACAAGTGCAAAGGAAGAAAGAGAAGATGGCCCGGCTGGCCGATCTTCAAAGGAAGATTGACGAAGCTACAGAAGAAGTGCGTCATCTTGTCCAAGATGAACAAGACCGAAGGCCCCAGCACAGGGAGCTTCGTCAAGAGGGCCTATTCAACGAAGATGGATGGTATGATGATTTCAGTCATGATACTTTTACTTTTGATGATGCTTCACCCTTGGCAGCAGAACTGTAGGTGTCGGTGTTTCGGGTCCGACCGCGCACCCGGGGTTGCCCCTCGAGGTGCTTTTTGGAGTAGGACGGTGTTACCGACTGTAGCTCGATGGTTCGCGCTAGATGCACGAGAGACAGTGGACAATTTTGTATAGGTTCGGGCCGCTTTGAGATGCGTAATACACTACGTCCTGGCGTGAATACTTTGTGTGGTGGGTTACAAGGAGGTTCTCTAGTATCGAGGATGTTAGAGAACTGTGTGGGTGGCTAAGTAATGAAATATTCTTGAAGGGGTGCCCCCTAGACCTTATATATTCGACCGTGGGACGTTACATGCGGATATGATAACCACGTGCTCCTAAGTAATAGTGAAACGAGTGAGCCTATCTTCCTATAATTCCGCCGACCTATCTCCACTCAGTTCCGATGTACGAGGCTCCTGCGCGGGAAAATCGGATCCTTGTTGCGGTTGCCATTCAAACTCATCGGGCCGTCTGGGCCTGCGTCAATCCAATCTTGTGTCAATCCACTTTAGCGGACATGTCTCCCCAGGCCCACGAAGGGGTGACCTTGCGAATTATTGGGCCCACAGGCCTTTCGCGAGGTCTTTTATCCTTCCAGTGGACCCGGGGGATATCTGTCCCCCATAAGCCCCCAATCTTTGGGTTGATTTTGAAATAAACGGCCCAAAGATTCTAGGTCCAGCTTGCAGTTTTTGATTTTGATAAGGAATGCCTTGAAAATAAGTCTGTCGAGCTGTTGCTTTTGAACTCTGAGTGACTCGGTAAAAACGATCTTCTGTTGTTTTCTTCTGCCATTATTCATCGGCCTTCACTTTATTCCTCAAAAATCGGTGCTCTGTCTCGGGTTTATGCTTTGGAGATCAGCATTCTGCTCTTTGGAATTCAAAATTCATTAGGTGCACCGAAGGTGCACCTAATGGGTGTAGCCCCCGAGCTTCGAGTGGATTTTTGAAAATAATCCACTCGAAGGTCTTCATTTCAAGTCTTCTCAGAAATCATTTTTATCTTCAACTCGTGCTTTTAGAAGTCAGCATTGTCTTAGTTTCATCTTATGCTTGACAAATCAACATTCTGTCTTTTGGGGTTGATGATTCATTGGGTGCACCGAAGGTGCACCCAATGGGTGTAGCCCCCGAGCTTTGAGTGGATTACTGAAAATAATCCACTCGAAGGTCTTCATCTCACGCTGTTTTTTAGAAATCATCCTTTCCTTTTCATCGAATGCCTTAGAGATCAGCATTATATCATCAACTTTATGCTTTAGAGGTCAGCATATAGTTTTGCCTTTGAGATCGAGCATGCGATCTACCCATATCTTGTTAGGTCTTGAAATTTATTTGATCTGCAGCAGATTGGACGTTCGGTAGATGGCCTTTGTCTAGTCTTCATATCACTTCATGCTTCAATGCTCCTGTTGATTAGACTTGTACCCCATCGGCTATTTTTGGCTTTCCTCTGATCTCCGTCGATATCTTCCTTCTGTCTTGATACATTCATTGCATATACTGTGTGGATGTGACTGTTTGGGAAAATCTATTGAAAATTCCTGGACGTCCCCCCAATGGGTGTGGGCAAGGGACGACTTGGTGCGCTGAGCGTTTAGCAAACTGCCCCTGAGTAGTAACTTGACGTGACCGCGGGTGTAATCATATCATCCGAGTAGTTGACTTGAGTCCCAATGGGTGTCGTGTTACGTGAAACGGCGCCAGCCGCCTGACTTGTTTGCAGACTATTTGAATTACTTATTGATTATTTGCGACTGTTCAGTGGCCATGGTAGGAGATGAGTGGTTGCCTTCTTCTTCTATAAATAGAGTGCTTGCTTCGCTGTCGTCTTCACACATCTCTCTACCGCTTGCTGCTTACTCTCTTCTCTTCTACTCCACCATGGGCAAGAGCAAGAAAGGCGGAAGCTCATCGCACCATTCTGGCGACAAGCGGAAGCGCGAGCCGACTCCTCCTTCGGAGGACTTCGGCGATTCCGAGTTCTCAGAGGAGGAGTTCTCCTCCGAGTCCGAGGGATCGTCAGTCCATGCCTCTCCCCCGGCATCGTCTGATGATTCAGACGATTCCCAGGGGATTGCTGCAGAAGTGTGGACCTACATCCGGGCCATCGAGCGCGCTGAGCTCGAGGGCTCGGATGAGTCGGAGGTCTCCTCGGATGAGGAGGACTCCTCTGACTCGTCCGAGGAGGGGAACGACGGCGACGACGGCGGCGATGGGGGCGACGGCGATGGCGATGGTGACGGCAGCAGGGGCGACGGCAAGGGCGACGGCGGCAACGGCAGCAGCAACGGCAACGATAAGGGCGGCAGCGGCAGCAGCGAGGCCAGTGGCTAGGCACCACTGGCTTAGATGTTAGTATAGTAGTAGAAGTAGTATTAGTAGAATAATGTAGTAGTAGTTAGTAGTATAGTGTAGTGGAATGTAATGTATTAGTGTAATGTACTGAACAGTGGGAAGAAGATCAACTCGTAATGAGTTGGTTTTTAAGTTTGTGAAAATACTTCCCCTCCTTATATAATGCAGAAGACTTCTCCTCGTTTTGTGCGCGTTTCTTGCTTTTCCTCCGTTTCCTTTGCGATTAGCTGATCGACTGTATTTGTGTTTAGAGTAACCGAGTCCTTTTTGGCTGCTTCGGCGTTTTAGATATAACAGCCGAGTGATCACGGGTGACGTCAGTGTTTTAGAAGTAATGACCGAGTTATACTGAGCCATGTCGGCATTTTTAGAAATAACAGTCGAGTGAAAACCGGTAACGTCAGCGTTTTAGAAATAACAGCTGAGTTATATTGAGCCACGTCGGCATTTTAGAAGTAACAGCCGAGTGAAAACCAGTGACGTCAGTGTTTTAGAAATAACCGTTGAGTTATATCAAGCCACGTCGGCGTTTTAGAGGTAACGGCCGAGTGATGATTGGGCACTTTGAGAATTGGTGCTTGGCCCGAGAAAACCCCATTTGTACCGTGCCGTCACACGCCTCTGCTTTCTGAGCCCTAGCCTTACTTTCCGCTTCCAGACCTCCTCTATTTCCCTTTGATCTCGCTTCCGCTCAGTTCCCCAGCGAGATTGAGATGGCGCCCAAGCGAAAGAGCCAGAATTCCGCCGCTGCGATTATTCCTCCCATGGATCCCAACAATCAATTGCCTTTCGCAGGTAATCACCTGTCTGTTGTTTCCGAGTCGGACCTTCTTCATCTTGTCTCTGTCGGAGTTCTTCCCCCAAAGGAGCTTTGCTTTTGGCGGATCTATCGTGGGGTTACTGTCCCGACGGAGTGTGACGGAACCTCCCAAGTAATTAGGCCCACCTACAGTTGTCCTTGTCCAACGGACTTCAGACAACCCTGTAGGTGCCCCTGAATTACTTGACAAGTTCGGTATCTTTCCTTACCTTACCAGGAACGATTCACCCGTCTTGCAGACATTACAGAACATCGGAGATAAAGAATTGCGGAAGCAATTACATAATTCACATTTATTTAAAAGCAAACTCAAGTTGTTTTATTACAGACCAGAACTAAGAGGAGTGCTGAGTAGTAATATTATACAAACCAAGGGAGGCAAAAACTCCTCCCGAGAAGATTTAAGTAAAAGATCTATATGGAGGACTAAGTCCTCCCGCACTTCAGTCTTGTGTTTCTTCTTTGGGAACCACCTTGGCACAGAAGCAGCAGAAATCTGCTACTTCCTCACCTAAAAACAACGAAGGGATAAACCCTGAGTATGGAATTACTCAGCAAGACTTACCCGACTAAAGAAAAGACTCTCAAGGGTATGCTGGCTTTAGGGAGTCAAGGTAAGGCTTCTCAATAATCAAGGACTCTGTTTTGCAGAAATGCTTACTAAAAGTGGATCCTTAAAAATCCAGTTTTATTTGTCAAGTTAAGTAAAATTACCTGCACTAGAGTTCTTTCTACCCTAGTCCAATCACTTGACCTGCACTAGCCAATTTCTTAACAGACCCATCATCTTTAGTGGAATGCTACGTGTAGGGTAGTGACCAAGTCTTCATAACCGCGAAGGTACGGCGATCCGAATCGATTATACTTAGCTGAGGATCTCCAATCACACGACATATGTAGCACTTAACCCTTGCATATGTCAACCGGCCACCGAGGTTCTTAAGACCGGATCAGGTTCACGCAAACCGAGAGCACAGATACACCACCGTCCGGCCTCTTGCCACGGAGGGTACACGCTACTCTCGCCACCGCTCCACGCCCATTTCGTGTTATCTTATTCCGGCCTTAGTCTGCCCGAGGCAAGGCTTACCCATGACGAGGCATGTGACCAGTTAAAGGGTCCTCGATCAACAAGCCTACATCGACAAGGTCCTTAATCGACTCAGACGGAGACACTACACCGAGACTCCTTTCTCGTGCAAGTCACCCGCCTGGTCTCATCTTAATTATTTCAAACCCAAAGTTTGGTACCTGGCAGAGGTACATCTTTTCCAGATGTTGAATCCATCAAGGCCCTGAGGGATCCACCATCAAATTTTATTTTCAAAAACACCCCACCCACTTTTGCCACATCATCTTTTGTGAAAACAAAACATTTTGTTTTTCTAAAGCAAGGCTAAGCATCAAAATCTTTTGTAAAACGGGTGATCAAGGAAGGTAATCAAATTCAAGGAAGGTAATGCAGGAATTATTTTATCAATCAACTCCTATCACCTAATGCATCAAGCAAGTGAGAAAGATTTTAAAACAACAAGGAGGGTGGCAAATGCACCGGGGCTTGCCTTTGTTAACAGGTGAGTCCTGCTCGGATCCACAAATATCGAAATAAAAGCAGTTGCCTGCTTGAGGATCTGAGGTTGGTGGAGTCCCCTCTTCAGTGACTTCTTCTTCTTCTTCGTGTTCTAACATAACCATATATATGCATAAGGATGGATGCCATGGGATGCTCATGAGGATGCGAAGATAATATAAACTTATTATCTAAGTCTTGAGTACAACTTTCCTTCACGGTACTCCGAGAACCTAGGGTTTCCGGAGTCGGTAAAGGAGTTCATAGGGCAGGGGGGTGGTTTTGGGTTCTAGTTATCAAACATGGTCCAAATCAACTCATATTCTACCCAAGGCTTCTAAATATTGTTTTAAGTTCCCATAAAAAGTTTGGGCATTTTTGGACTTACCAATAATTTTCTAAAAATCCATAACTAATACTTTTAACCATTTTAAATACCCCAAAATTTCTTATTTCCTCTAAAAATCACAAACTTATTTTTATTAAATTCTAGGGAAAATAACAAGCCTAGGAAAATTGATTTCACAATTTTATTATTTTTCTACTGTTTTCTATAATTGTTTTGGCTCTGGAGATAAAAGAAAAAGAAAAACAGATGAATAGTACTGGGCTGGTTTCGGCCCAAGCGGCCCAGCCAAAAGGGGAAAAGCGCGCGCGTGCGCCCGCGCGCTGACAGCTTTGCAGAAAGGCCCTCGTGTTCTAGGCTAACTGGGAATAGGTTCTTTCACTATTTTAGTGTGTCGCTGACGGTTTGCAGAAACGTCCCCGAACTTCTATTTCTTCGCAGATGGAGGTCCACGACGGCGTCGCGCCCGGCCGAGCTCCGGCGAGCATCAATACCGGCCGATTGAGGCGATGACCGGCGTCGGGACTAAGACTAACCCAAATTCATGACCAGGGGAGCATTTTCCCCAAACTAATTGCATCTAAAGCTAACTATGGAGCCCTAGCCACGGTGACCGAGAACGTCGCGGATGGATGAAGGTGTTCCCGGTGAACTATGGCGACTTAGCTCAATCAAAGGGGTCAGGGAGTTTGAGAGGAGCTGAGGGATGCTAGAACAAGCAGCAGAGGGACTTGAGCTCACCTGAATCGAGCTGGCCACGGTGGGGTCTTCTTCGCGGTGGCGGAAACCGAATTGGGGGAACTGTGAAATTCAAGCTCGCTGGCGATCCACTGGGGACAATACTGGGTGTCGGGGTTCTTGACTACCCTACGGAGCTTGCGGTGGCTTCAATTTATAGAGAAGTTAGGCGGCGGTGATGAATTCGGCCGAGCAGTGCTGGCGGCCGGAGGTGAAGACGAACACGGGTGCGGTGAATACGTGTGCAATGTCGTGGCAGTAAGTCCGATGGTCGACAGGAAGATAGAGGGAGTCACGGCGATGCGATGGCAAGGTTGGGACACGCGACGCAAGGCCGGAGAACGGCGGTTCACCGGCGAGTTTATCGACTCAAGCCGGAGAGTAGAGGGAAAGCAAGGGGGGGTCGCCGGAGTGGAGTCCAGCTCACCGGCGATGAACATTCCCCCATCCCGCGACGTTATCCGTTAATCTCCAGCGAGAATCTGGGTGGCGGCAGCATGAATCCCAGCGCAGGGAGGTCACCGGCGACGAGCGAGCAGCGCTGGCAGTCTGATCCTTATCAGATCACTGTACCATGGCGAGTTCCTTTCAGATGAACTGACAGAGAGATTTGAGGCTAGATTTTCTCCCGATTTTATGTGAAACCACTGCCAACCTTCTGCAGCAAAGCTGTAGAGCTATAATTCACCTATAACTTTGATACAATATGCTCCCACAAAAAGTCACTGGATCTCATTCAAAATCGAGCTCAAAGTTGGTCCTATCTCATTGCTACTGAAGATTTAGTCTAGGAATTGTCTGACAGCCAAACTTTGAGCTGGATTATCTCTAATATTTGCTTAACAACTCTGCTTCCACTCTTAAGCAAAGTTGTTCTCCTATAATTGGGCTACAATTTTGATGTGGTGACCTAGGGCAAAAACCCTCTGATTTAAAAGTTACAAGGGCTTCAAGTTGGATGAACCACACTGAAATCCAGACTTAACCCAAAAGGGTTAAGTGTGGCACTTTTGCACTTAAGTCCAAATCTTTAGTTTTGGATTGCAAATTCACATATGAGTGACCCAAATAACTTAAGATACTTATTTGACTTGATTTTTGCACTTTAGTCCAAAAGTAGACTAATTTTGCACTTAGGTCCCTAGGGTTTGGTTTTAGGGTTTTCCAGGGTTCTATTTGAGATTTTTGGTATCCAGGGGTATAAATGTGACTCAACTTTGTTTTTGGGGACATTTATAACTCTTTCCCCTAAAGCCTTTAGGTTTTCTCATCTTGGGTTAAGTTTTACCCCTTTAATCTCTATTCAGGGTCAAGTTCCTTAACCAGGGGTCTATTTACAAAATATCAAAAACAATACACTTGTTTGAAATTTTTGCCTAGTGAATGCACTCTAGGTGTGTCAAACATATGCAATGTCAATGCTTATGATGCCATGCTCAAGTTTTAGTCATAGTAACACCAGGGGTGTTACATCCTTTCCCCCATAAAAGAATCTCGTCCCGAGATTTAAAATCCTAGGGTGAGTAATGGAAAAGGAAATGTGTCACATTTTTATTTCCTTATTTTTGGTACAAGGCAGGGGTGGTGTGGGGGTTCACTTCTTTATTGCAATATCTATATACACTTTACAAATTACATGAGGCTAGAAAGCCTGGGAACTTCTTATTCAAGAAGTCTTGGGTTTCCCACGTAGCCTCTTCCTCAGAATGCTGGTTCCATTGTACCTTGTAGAACTTGAGAGTCTTTCTCCGGGTAACCCTGTCCTTTTGATCCAGAACTCGAATAGGATGTTCCGAGTACGTTAAGTCTGGTTCCAGGACAACATCTGTCAATTCAATGGTTTGATCGGGAACCCGAAGACACTTTTTCAATTGTGACACATGGAACACATTATGCACAGCAGACAAGGTTTCGGGTAGTTGGAGTCGGTATGCCACTGGTCCACATTTCTCAAGTACCAGGAATGGACCAATGTACCTGGGTGCAAGCTTCCCTTTAACCCCAAAACGCGATACTCCTTTCATTGGTGAGACTTTCAGGTAAACATAGTCTCCTTCCAGGAAATATAAGGGCATTCGCCGTGTGTCTGCATAACTCTTCTGACGAGCTTGTGCTTTCTTCATATTATGAATAATTTTCTGAACCTTATTCTCGGCTTCTTTCACCAGATCAGGTCTAAAGAAGCACCTTTCACCAGGTTCAGACCAATTTAGCGGAGTCCGACACCGTCGTCCATATAAAGCTTCAAAAGGTGCCATCCTAATACTTTCTTGATAACTATTATTGTATGAAAACTCCGCCAAAGGTAAACATTCATCCCATTTTGGTGAGAAATCCAGGACACATGCCCGCAGCATATCTTCAAGTATTTGGTTCACTCTCTCAGTTTGTCCACTGGTTTGAGGATGATAGGCCGAACTGTGGAGTAACTTAGTACCCAGGGATTTATGAAGTTCTTCCCAAAATTTAGATACAAATTGTGGTCCACGATCCGACACTATAGTCTTTGGAACCCCATGCAAACTGAGAATACGGGCGATGTACAACTCCGCATAGGTAATGACGTGATATTTTACCTTGACAGGGAGGAAGTGGGCGATCTTGGTAAATCGATCAATGATAACCCAAATAGAGTCATACCCTTTTGTGGTCCTGGGCAATCCCACAATGAAGTCCATGCTTATGTCTTCCCATTTCCCTGTTGGTATTGGTAATGACTGCAATGGACCGGCAATTTTCATGTGTATGGCCTTGACACGTCTGCAAGTGTCACACTTAGCCACATAGCGTGCAATTTCAATTTTCATCTTCGTCCACCAGTAGTGCT
Source organism: Zea luxurians (assembly GCA_029449295.1). Taxonomy (NCBI): domain Eukaryota; kingdom Viridiplantae; phylum Streptophyta; class Magnoliopsida; order Poales; family Poaceae; genus Zea; species Zea luxurians. Next base: position 11,635,809 of record JAOPSE010000007.1, read on the forward strand.
GTTTTAGATCATGATACATCTTAGTGCTTCCCGGATGAATAGAATAGCGACTAAGATGCGCTTCATCTAAGATTTGCTGGCGGAGTTCTTCATTCTTTGGCACTACTATGCGGTTTTTAAACCATATCACACCTTGATCGTCTTCCTTGAAACATTTGGCTGTTCCAGCCCTTATCTTCTCTCGTATGTGCTTCATACCCAGATTATCCTTTTGAGCATCAATTATCCTTTGCAAAATGGTTGACTCAAGCTTTAGCTGATTCAGAGTCCATTGTTGGATTATCCCCAGGTTTAGCTTCTCCATTTCTTGACATAAAGTGTTCTCGGAGGTCTTCGCCATAAGACAGTGGCAGGAAGTCTTACGACTCAATGCATCTGCCACCACATTGGCCTTGCCTGGGTGATAATGGATCTCCAGTTCATAATCTTTAATGAGCTCAAGCCATCGCCTTTGCCTCATATTTAACTCTGACTGGGTAAAGATGTACTTCAAACTTTTATGATCTGTATATATGTGACAGATATTTCCCAGCAGATAGTGACGCCATATTTTCAGGGCATGAACCACAGCAGCTAGCTCCAGATCATGAGTTGGATAATGCTCCTCATGTCGGCGCAACTGCCTTGAAGCATACGCAATTACTCGGCCTTCTTGCATCAGTACACAGCCGAGCCCACTGCCAGATGCATCACAATATACATCAAAAGGCTTAGTGGTGTCCGGTTGAGCCAATACCGGAGCAGTGGTTAATAATGTCTTCAATTGCTCAAAGGCTTCATTACACTTAGAAGACCAATTGAATTTAATATCATTCTTCAATAAACTTGTGATTGGCTTCACAAGCTTAGAAAAATCGGGTATGAATCTGCGATAATATCCAGCTAGTCCAAGAAAACTTCGGACTTGGTGAACAGTGGTTGGGGGTTTCCACTCTAGAATATCTTTGACCTTGCTAGGATCTACCGCAATTCCTTTAGCTGATAACACGTGCCCCAAAAATTGAATTTCCTCCAGCCAGAACGCGCACTTGCTGAACTTGGCATACAGCTGATGTTCCCTCAGGCGCGTCAATACAATCCGTAGATGCTGAGCATGCTCCTCTTCATTTTTAGAGTATATTAAAATATTGTCGATGAAGACCACCACGAACTTGTCCAACTCGGGCATGAACACCGAGTTCATCAAATAAGCGAAGTGGGCAGGAGCATTTGTGAGCCCGAAAGACATTACCAAGTATTCAAACAATCCATACCGCATAGTAAATGCGGTCTTCGGTATATCCTCGGGCCGAATACGGATTTGATGATAGCCCGACCTGAGATCAATTTTAGAAAATACCCTTGCCCCAGTCAGTTGATCAAATAAGATGTCGATCCTTGGAAGAGGGTACTTATTCTTGATGGTGACCTCATTCAGGGGTCGATAATCCACGCACATTCTCAAGGTTTGATCCTTCTTTTTAACAAAAATGGCGGGGCAACCCCATGGGGACGAGCTTGGCCGGATGAATCCCTTATTCAGTAGATCTTGTAATTGAATCTTTAATTCCGCCAACTCATTAGGGGGCATACGGTACGATCTTCGGGAGATAGGAGCCGTACCGGGCTTTAGCTCAATTACGAATTCTACGTCTCTTTCAGGGGGCAGTCCAGGCAAATCTTCCGGAAATACATCTGGAAACTCACATACTACCGGAATGTTCTTGATCTCCGGTACAATGGCTTCAAATATTCTACCAGAAGCTTTGGCTGGATTGGTTTCGGGGAGAGACAAAAGAATTTCTTCTTGATTATAGCTCAACCTGACGGTTCTGAGTTCAGTGTTGAGGATTGCCTTGTGTTGGGTTAACCAATTCATACCCAAAATTACATCTATATCCTGGCCTTTCAGAACAATCATGTGAGCAGGAAAGTTCCGTCCGGCCATTGTTACTGGCACTTCATAGGCCACTTCTCTAGTAAAAATGTGTCCCCCAGGTGAATGAATTTTAAATCCCTCTCTTGATTCATGGCATGCAATGTGATGTTGCTCCACAAATTTCTTGCTAATGAAGGTATGCGAAGCACCAGAATCAAAAAGAATAATTGCAGGGTGACTGGCCACGGGAAACGTACCCATCATCACCGGCTCTCCTTCCGGTGTAGTGGCCACTTGAGTGTAGTATACACGCCCCGTTTTCTTGGTATTTCTTCCCACAGCATTACCCTTGGGCTGAGGAGACTTCCCAATTCCTTGCTGAGCATTGGATTGATTTTGCTTGGGGTATGGGCAGTCTTTGATAAAATGTCCTGATTTGCCGCAGTTGAAACACCCGGTTGAAGAGCTGGGCAAGGTAGGGAATCGAGTGCCTGGGGCACCCGGCTGATTTGGGGAAGTGGAGGTATTGTTGGGGCGGATAATAATGGGCTGTTTGAAAGGGAATGCTGGTGGGCGGGAAAAAGTACGGTTTTGGCTAGAAGGCCGGATGACGAACCGTTGCCTCTTCGCCTGGCCCTGATTAGGCCTCTCACCACTGAATCCCTTATTCTTCCCAGAACTTGCGTATTTTGCTTCCACAGATAAGGCTGTACTGACAGCCTTTCCATATGTGAGATCAATACATGTGGCCATCTTTCGCTGCAACCGGTCATTTAGACCTCTCATAAAACAGTTTCTTTTCTTCAAATCAGTATTCACCTGGTCGATGGCATACTGTGACAGGTGACTAAACTTGTTAAGATACTGATTGATGGTGTCTCCTCCTTGTTTCAGCTTCATGAATTCCTCTTGTTTCATATGCAGCACCCCTTCCGGTATGTAGTGCTCACGGAAGGCTGCTTTAAATTCTTCCCAGGTGATTTGATGGTTGTCAGGTTGGATAGCCACAAAATTTCCCCACCAAGTACTGGCAGGGCCACATAGTTGCTGTGCCGCGAACAATGGCTTCTGTGTTTCAGAACAACGAAGAAGACCAAACTTTTGTTCAATAACTCGTATCCACTCGTCGGCTTCTAGCGGGTCTTCTGCCTTGGTGAATAGAGGTGGACGAGTTTCGGAGAAATCCAGATAGGTGGTTTCACGGGGACCTTGCTAAAAACCTCTTCCTGCCTGCTGCTGGAACTGCTGCTGACCCGCCATTTCCCTAAGGAAGCGGGTATTGTCTGCGGTGGCATTCACCAAGGCGGCAATCACCTCGGCTAGCGTGGGTGGAACCGGGGGTGGATTTGGGGTGACATCCCGACCCCCAGAAGTTCCGGCTGCGTCCTGTCCGCGAGTCCTGGTCGGCATCTGAGGCAAAAACATTTGAATAAACATAATATGCCAAAGAGACCTTCCATTTTACATTACTATAAAAAGTAATGATACAGACTCGATATTACATAACAGGATACATTACCCATTATACAAAAGTTCAACCTATTATACAACAGTGCATTCTACAATACACTACTCTACTTCTATTACACCATTAGTCCTGCTTTCCGTTACTTTTGGCGGCCTCATCGTCAGGTGTGGGAGTCCAGACGTCAACCAACCTCAAAGAAGGAGGGGGTTCAAAAAGGTCTAACTCCCCACCCAACACGCGTCCCGCAACGTGAGAGGGTCCGGCCTCCGCCTCAGCAGAGTGTGCAGGCACACTAGGGTGTAATTGTGAGTATAGTATATGGACTTCCTCATGCAACGTATTGTAGTAGACCTGCAGGTCGTCGACAGTTGAGCTAAGTTCTTTAATTCGGGCCTGAGCCCTTGCTTCCTTAGCACATGCCAGCAAATGAGACTGTACTGCCCAGTCAAGTGCTAAGTCTCGATCAGCAAGCTGATCCTGCAGGTGACGGATGTCCCTTCTTAGTTCATTGATTCTATCTCCGTCTGCGACCCAAGCATTGGTCCTGTGTTGCAGCTCTGCTTGAAGTCGACTCACTCGGGCTTCAAGGTCTCCTATGGGGTCATTACTTCCGCTGCTGCTGCTTTCGTGTCGAGGGGCTAGTTGATGCCGAGGTACTCCAATTGGTCCCGTTGACTTACGTGCCGTTAGCCTTGTGCGTGGCGGCATCTTTCTAAGGGGGAAAATTTATTAGCATAATTCTTAGCATGATGCATGAATAAGTACAGAATCAACCTTAGTCGATTCAACCTTCTATACATTGCACTCTTCCTATCTGGTCTTTAGGATAGACTCTTCAGAATACTTAGGTAAGAAGAGAAAAGAATTTTTAGGTAAGACTTTCGAAAATCCTTTTGAAGATGCCTCATAATGTCTGCAAAGAAGGGCTACGCTCCGATACCAGCTGTGACGGAACCTCCCAAGTAATTAGGCCCACCTACAGTTGTCCTTGTCCAACGGACTTCAGACAACCCTGTAGGTGCCCCTGAATTACTTGACAAGTTCGGTATCTTTCCTTACCTTACCAGGAACGATTCACCCGTCTTGCAGACATTACAGAACATCGGAGATAAAGAATTGCGGAAGCGATTACATAATTCACATTTATTTAAAAGCAAACTCAAGTTGTTTTATTACAGACCAGAACTAAGAGGAGTGCTGAGTAGTAATATTATACAAACCAAGGGAGGCAAAAACTCCTCCCGAGAAGATTTAAGTAAAAGATCTATATGGAGGACTAAGTCCTCCCGCACTTCAGTCTTGTGTTTCTTCTTTGGGAACCACCTTGGCACAGAAGCAGCAGAAATCTGCTACTTCCTCACCTAAAAACAACGAAGGGATAAACCCTGAGTATGGAATTACTCAGCAAGACTTACCCGACTAAAGAAAAGACTCTCAAGGGTATGCTGGCTTTAGGGAGTCAAGGTAAGGCTTCTCAATAATCAAGGACTCTGTTTTGCAGAAATGCTTACTAAAAGTGGATCCTTAAAAATCCAGTTTTATTTGTCAAGTTAAGTAAAATTACCTGCACTAGAGTTCTTTCTACCCTAGTCCAATCACTTGACCTGCACTAGCCAATTTCTTAACAGACCCATCATCTTTAGTGGAATGCTACGTGTAGGGTAGTGACCAAGTCTTCATAACCGCGAAGGTACGGCGATCCGAATCGATTATACTCAGCTGAGGATCTCCAATCACACGACATATGTAGCACTTAACCCTTGCATATGTCAACCGGCCACCGAGGTTCTTAAGACCGGATCAGGTTCACGCAAACCGAGAGCACAGATACACCACCGTCCGGCCTCTTGCCACGGAGGGTACACGCTACTCTCGCCACCGCTCCACGCCCATTTCGTGTTATCTTATTCCGGCCTTAGTCTGCCCGAGGCAAGGCTTACCCATGACGAGGCATGTGACCAGTTAAAGGGTCCTCGATCAACAAGCCTACATCGACAAGGTCCTTAATCGACTCAGACGGAGACACTACACCGAGACTCCTTTCTCGTGCAAGTCACCCGCCCAGTCTCATCTTAATTATTTCAAACCCAAAGTTTGGTACCTGGCAGAGGTACATCTTTTCCAGATGTTGAATCCATCAAGGCCCTGAGGGATCCACCATCAAATTTTATTTTCAAAAACACCCCACCCACTTTTGCCACATCATCTTTTGTGAAAACAAAACATTTTGTTTTTCTAAAGCAAGGCTAAGCATCAAAATCTTTTGTAAAACGGGTGATCAAGGAAGGTAATCAAATTCAAGGAAGGTAATGCAGGAATTATTTTATCAATCAACTCCTATCACCTAATGCATCAAGCAAGTGAGAAAGATTTTAAAACAACAAGGAGGGTGGCAAATGCACCGGGGCTTGCCTTTTTTAACAGGTGAGTCCTGCTCGGATCCACAAATATCGAAATAAAAGCAGTTGCCTGCTTGAGGATCTGAGGTTGGTGGAGTCCCCTCTTCAGTGACTTCTTCTTCTTCTTCGTGTTCTAACATAACCATATATATGCATAAGAATGGATGCCATGGGATGCTCATGAGGATGCGAAGATAATATAAACTTATTATCTAAGTCTTGAGTACAACTTTCCTTCACGGTACTCCGAGAACCTAGGGTTTCCGGAGTCGGTAAAGGAGTTCACAGGGCAGGGGGGTGGTTTTGGGTTCTAGTTATCAAACATGGTCCAAATCAACTCATATTCTACCCAAGGCTTCTAAATATTGTTTTAAGTTCCCATAAAAAGTTTGGGCATTTTTGGACTTACCAATAATTTTCTAAAAATCCATAACTAATACTTTTAACAATTTTAAATACCCCAAAATTTCTTATTTCCTCTAAAAATCACAAACTTATTTTTATTAAATTCTAGGGAAAATAACAAGCCTAGGAAAATTGGTTTCACAATTTTATTATTTTTCTACTGTTTTCTATAATTGTTTTGGCTCTGGAGATAAAAGAAAAAGAAAAACAGATGAATAGTACTGGGCTGGTTTCGGCCCAAGCGGCCCAGCCAAAAGGGGAAAAGCGTGCGCGTGCGCCCGCGCGCTGACAGCTTTGCAGAAAGGCCCTCGTGTTCTAGGCTAACTGGGAATAGGTTCTTTCACTATTTTAGTGTGTCGCTGACGGTTTGCAGAAACGTTCCCGAACTTCTATTTCTTCGCAGATGGAGGTCCACGACGGCGTCGCGCCCGGCCGAGCTCCGGCGAGCATCAATACCGGCCGATTGAGGCGATGACCGGCGTCGGGACTAAGACTAACCCAAATTCATGACCAGGGGAGCATTTTCCCCAAACTAATTGCATCTAAAGCTAACTATGGAGCCCTAGCCACGGTGACCGAGAACGTCGCGGATGGATGAAGATGTTCCCGGTGAACTATGGCGACTTAGCTCAATCAAAGGGGTCAGGGAGTTTGAGAGGAGCTGAGGGATGCTAGAACAAGCAGCAGAGGGACTTGAGCTCACCTGAATCGAGCTGGCCACGGTGGGGTCTTCTTCGCGGTGGCGGAAACCGAATTGGGGGAACTGTGAAATTCAAGCTCGCTGGCGATCCACTGGGGACAATACTGGGTGTCGGGGTTCTTGACTACCCTACGGAGCTTGCGGTGCCTTCAATTTATAGAGAAGTTAGGCGGCGGTGACGAATTCGGCCGAGCAGTGCTGGCGGCCGGAGGTGAAGACGAACACGGGTGCGGTGAATACGTGTGCAATGTCGTGGCAGTAAGTCCGATGGTCGACAGGAAGATAGAGGGAGTCACGGCGATGCGATGGCAAGGTTGGGACACGCGGCGCAAGGCCGGAGAATGGCGGTTCACCGGTGAGTTTATCGACTCAAGCCGGAGAGTAGAGGGAAAGCAAGGGGGGTCGCCGGAGTGGAGTCCAGCTCACCGGCGATGAACATTCCCCCATCCCGCGACGTTATCCGTTAATCTCCAGCGCGAATCCGGGTGGCGGCAGCACGAATCCCAGCGCAGGGAGGTCACCGGCGACGAGCGAGCAGCGCTGGCAGTCTGATCCTTATCAGATCACTGTACCATGGCGAGTTCCTTTCAGATGAACTGACAGAGAGATTTGAGGCTAGATTTTCTCCCGATTTTATGTGAAACCACTGCCAACCTTCTGCAGCAAAGTTGTAGAGCTATAATTCACCTATAACTTTGATACAATATGCTCCCACAAAAAGTCACTGGATCTCATTCAAAATCGAGCTCAAAGTTGGTCCTATCTCATTGCTACTGAAGATTTAGTCTAGGAATTGTCTGACAGCCAAACTTTGAGCTGGATTACCTCTAATATTTGCTTAACAACTCTGCTTCCACTCTTAAGCAAAGTTGTTCTCCTATAATTGGGCTACAATTTTGATGTGGTGACCTAGGGCAAAAACCCTCTGATTTAAAAGTTACAAGGGCTTCAAGTTGGATGAACCACACTGAAATCCAGACTTAACCCAAAAGGGTTAAGTGTGGCACTTTTGCACTTAAGTCCAAATCTTAAGTTTTGGATTGCAAATTCACATATGAGTGACCCAAATAACTTAAGATACTTATTTGACTTGATTTTTGCACTTTAGTCCTAAAGTGGACTAATTTTGCACTTAGGTCCCTAGGGTTTGGTTTTAGGGTTTTCCAGGGTTCTATTTGAGATTTTTGGTATCCAGGGGTATAAATGTGACTCAACTTTGTTTTTGGGGACATTTATAACTCTTTCCCCTAAAGCCTTTAGGTTTTCTCATCTTGGGTTAAGTTTTACCCCTTTAATCTCTATTCAGGGTCAAGTTCCTTAACCAGGGGTCTATTTACAAAATATCAAAAACAATACACTTGTTTGAAATTTTTGCCTAGTGAATGCACTCTAGGTGTGTCAAACATATGCAATGTCAATGCTTATGATGCCATGCTCAAGTTTTAGTCATAGTAACACCAGGGGTGTTACACGGAGGATACCCACGAGTCCGTTATTTACGTTCCTTTTCTCATCCACGACCTTGCTCTTCCTATTTCTCCTTTCTTTCGCGGTCTCCTTGATTTCTACCACCTAAATCTGATTCATCTGAATCCCAATTCCATTCTGCAAGTTTCTGCTTGCTAAAATTGGCTTGTTGAAGGAGAGAGGTCTGACTGCTGAAGCGGCAGTCGCAGACTTTGTTTTCAAGAACATTTAGCCACTGAAGGACAGAACATACCCGGCTTATTTGTATAGTGGTGTCACTGACTCAACTCGGGTTACCAACAGGAGGATTCCTGCTATGGATTTGGTAAGCCAGCTGGAGATGATCCTTAGAGGCAAAGTGTCGAATATTGGTGCTCCTGTTGCATATTCTGCCTGGAATTTACCACCTTCCAAGACTTCTTTCAGTTTTGTGTCCAATCCTCCTGCTAGCGACAATGTCATGGGTCTTAGAGTGCGATCCTCTCCCGAAGAAGTCAAGGCCCTGGTTGCGACACAAGTGAACGAAGATAGAAACTTGCAGATGGAATTGGGATTCAGATGAGTCAGATTCAGGTGGTAGAAATCAAGGAGACCGCGCAAGAAAGGAGAAATAGGAAGAGCAAGGCCGTGGATGAGAAAAGGAACGTAAATAACAGACTCGTGGGTATCCTCCGTCGGGACAGTAACCCCACGATAGATCTGCCAAGAGCAAAGCTCCTTTGGGGGAAGAACTCCGACAGAGACAAGATGAAGAAGGTCCGACTCGGAAACAACAGACATGTGATTACCTGCGAAAGGCAATTGACTGTTGGGATCGATGGGAGGAATAATCGCAGCGACGGAATTCTGGCTCTTTCGCTTGGGCGCCATCTCAATCTCGCCGACGAACTGAGCGGAAGCGAGATCAAAGGGAAACAGAGGAGGTCTGGAAGAGGAAAGTAAGGCTAGGGCTCAGAAAGCAGAGGCGTGTGACGGCGCGGTACAAATGGGGTTTTCCCGGGCCAAGCACCAATTCTGAAAGTGCCCAGTCACCACTCGGCTGTTACCTCTAAAACGCTGACGTGGCTTGATATAACTCAGTGTTATTTCTAAAACGCTGACGTCACTAGTTTTCACTCGGCTGTTACTTCTAAAATGCCGACGTGGCTCAATATAACTCAGCTGTTATTTCTAAAACGCTGACGTTACCGATTTTCACTCGACTGTTATTTCTAAAAACACCGACATGGCTCAGTATAACTCGGTCGTTACTTCTAAAACATCGATGTCACCCGTGATCACTTGGCTATTATATCTAAAATGCCGAAGCGGCTCAAAAGGACTCGGTTACTCTAAACCAAATACAGTCGATCAGCTAATCGCAAAGGTAACGGAGGAAAAACAAGAAACGGCACAAACGAGGAGAAGTCTTCTGCATTATATAAGGAGGGGAAGTATTTTCACAAACTTAAAAACCAACTCATTACGAGTTGATCTTCTTCCTACTGTTCAGTACATTACACTAATACATTACATTCCAGTACACTATACTACTAACTACTACTACATTATTCTACTAATACTACTTCTACTACTATACTAACATCTAAGCCAGTGGTGCCTAGTGAAAGGGAAATGTGCCCTTTGGCCATTTCTAAGTATTTTGGTGATTTAGTGTCCAACACAAGTGCCTAAGTGTAAAAAGGTGGACAAAGTACAAATCAAAGATAAAGGTATGTTTCTCAGACTTAGTACATTGTTTTATGGACTAATGTATTGTGTCTAAGTGCTGGAAACAGAAAAAATCGAGTTGGAGAAGAGATGGCTAAGTTCAGCCAAAGTCTGCTCAGTCTGGGTTCACCGGACTGTCCGGTGGTGCACCGGACAGTGTCCGGTGCGCCAGGCTGGCTCGAGCGAACTGGCCGCTCTCGGGAATTCACCGGCGACGTACGGCTATGATTCACCGGACTGTCCGGTGTGCACCGGACTGTCCGGTGAGCCAACGGTCGGCCGGGGCAACGGTCGGCCGCGCGATCTGCGCGGGACACGTGGCCGAGCCAACGGCTAGAAGGAGGCACCGGACTGTCCGGTGTGCACCGGACATGTCCGGTGCGCCAACGGCTCTCAGGCTGCCAACGGTCGACTACGCCATTTTTGGAAGGAAATCGGACACCGGACAGTGTCTGGTGTGCACCGGACTGTCCGGTGCGCCAGTCGACAAAAGGCAAGATCAGCCTTCCTAGAATGCTCTCAACGGCTCCTAGCTGCCTTGGGGCTATAAAAGGGGCCCCTAGGCGCATGGAGGAGAACACCAAGCATTCCTACAACATTCCTAAGCACCAAGACCTCGATTCCGCGCATTTGTTTCATTGTGATAGCATATAGAGCTCTAGTGGAGTTGTGAACTCATTGAGTTGTGTTGCGAGCTCTTATTGCGACTTGTGTGCGTGTTGACACTTTGATTCTTGTGTCTTGTGTGCGTTGCTAATCCCTCCCTTGCTCTGTGCTTCTTTGTGAACTTCAAGTGTAAGGGCGAGAGGCTCCAAGTTGTGGAGATTCCTCACAAACGGGATTGAGAAAAGCAAGCAAAACACCGTGGTATTCAAGTGGGTCTTTGGACCGCTTGAGAGGGGTTGATTGCAACCCTCGTCCGTTGGGACGCCACAACGTGGAGTAGGCAAGCGTTGGTCTTGGCCGAACCACGGGATAACCACCGTGCCATCTCTGTGATTGATTTCATGTGGTTATTGTGTTTTGTTGAGACTCCTCTCTAGCCACTTGGCATTTACTGTGCTAACTCTTAACCAAGTTTTTGTGGCTTAAGTTTTCAAGTTCTACAGGATCACCTATTCACCCCCCCTCTAGGTGCTCTCAATTGGTATCGGAGCCGTTCTCTTCACAAAGGGACTAACCGCCCGAAGAGATGGATCCTAAGGGGAAGGATATCGTGATCAACGATAAAGAGAAGGAATCTTTCGTCAACGAGCCGAAGGATGACAAGCCTACCGACTCGGGCTCGGGCTATAGACGGAAAGATGGGAAGAAGAAGAAGACAAGGCGCATCAAGGAGATTGTCTACTACAACGACAGCGACGAGTCATCTTCTTCCCAAAAGGACAACGACCACAACGACTACGAGAGAAGGAAACCGGTTAATTCGAACTTTTCTTTTGACTACTCTCGTATTCCGCAAAGTTCAAATTCACATTTGCTCTCCATTCCTCTCGGCAAGCCTCCACACTTTGATGGGGAGGACTACGGATTTTGCAGCCACAAAATGCGTAGTCACCTATTCTCTCTCCATCCTAGTATATGGGAGATTGTAGAGAGTGGAATGCACTTTGATAGTACGGATAGTCCCATGTTCATTAATGAGCAAATTCATAAGAATGCACAAGCTACTACTGTTCTTCTAGCTTCATTGTGCAGGGATGAATACCACAAAGTGAGCGGCTTGGATAACGCCAAGCAGATCTGGGACACCCTCAAGATTTCTCATGAGGGGAACAACGTCACCTTGCTCACCAAGATGGAGTTGGTGGAGGGCGAGCTTGGACGGTTCGCGATGATAAGGGGCGAGGAGCCAACCCAAACATATAACCGGCTCAAGACCCTTATCAACAAAATAAGGAGCTACGGAAGCACGCGATGGACGGACCACGACATCGTCCGACTGATGCTAAGGTCCTTTACCGTTCTTGATCCTCATTTGGTGAATAATATTCGTGAGAATCCCAGGTACACCAAAATGTTGCCCGAAGAAGTCCTTGGAAAATTCGTAAGCGGGCGAATGATGATCAAGGAGGCGAGGTACGTGGACGACGCATTGAATGGTCCAATCAACGAGCCTCAACCCCTTGCTCTCAAGGCAACAAGAAGCAAGGAGGCGCTACCTAGCAAGGTGGCACAAATTGAGGCGGCTGGACTTAATGATGAAGAGATGGCCCTCATCATCAAGAGATTCAAGACGGCGCTAAAGGGTCGCAAGGGGCAGCCAAGCAAGACCAAGTCAAAGGGGAAGCGCTCATGCTTCAAATGTGGTAAGCTTGGTCATTTTATTGCTAACTGTCCCGACAATGATAGTGATCAGGATCAAGGGAACAAGAGGGAGAAGAAGAAGAACTATAAGAAGGCAAAGGGCGAGGCGCATCTTGGCAAGGAGTGGGATTCGGATTGCTCCTCGTCCGACTCCGACAATGAAGGACTCGCCGCCACCGCCTTCAACAAGTCATCCCTCTTCCCCAATGAGCGTCACACATGCCTTATGGCAAGGGAGAAGAAGGTATGTACTCGAAACTCTACTTATGCTTCTTCAAGTGAGGACGAATCTAGTGATGAGGATGAAATAGATTATTCATGTTTATTTAAGGGCCTAGATAGAACCAAGGTAGATAAAATTAATGAATTGATTGATGCCTTGAATGATAAGAATAGGCTTTTAGAAAAACAAGAGGACTTGTTGTATGAAGAACATGACAAATTTGTAGAAGCACAAAAATCTCATGCCTTAGAAGTTAAGAGAAATGAAATGCTTTCTTGTGAATTATCTTCTTGCCATGAGACAATTTCTAGCTTAAGAAGCATTAATGATGATTTGAATGCTAAGTTAGAAATAGCTAGTAAATCAACAACTTGTGTAGAAAATGTTGTTATTTGCAAAAGATGTAAAGATTTTGATATTAATGCTTGTAGTGAACACATAGCTTCCATTGCAAAGTTAAATGATGAAATGGCTAGTCTTAATGCCCAACTTAAGGCTAGCAAAAGTGATTTTGATAAACTAAAATTTGCTAGGGATGCCTACACGATTGGTAGACACCCCTCAATTAAGGATGGGCTTGGCTTCAAGAGGGAAGCCAAGAACTTAACAAGCCATAAGGCTCCCATCTCCGCCAAGGAGAAAGGGAAGGTCCCTATGGCAAGTAGTACTAAAAAGAACCATGCTTTTATGTACAATGATAGAAGACAGTCTCATAGGAGTTGTAATGCTTTTGATTCACATGCCTATGATTCTTATTCTATGTTTGCTTCCAGTTCTTCCTATATGCATGGTAGAGATATGCCTAGGAAAAATATTCATCATGTGCCTAGAAAGAATATTGTTCATAGGAAAGTTATGAATGGACCCTCTACAATTTATCATGCTTCAAATGCTTCCTTTGCTATTTGTAGAAAGGATAGAAAGATAGTTGCTAGGAAATTAGGGGCAAAATGCAAGGGTGATAAAACTTGCATTTGGGTCCCTAAGACAATTGTAACTAACCTTGTAGGACCCAACAAGAGTTGGGTACCTAAGACCCAAGCCTAAATTTGCCTTGTAGGTTTATGCATCCGGGGGTTCAAGCTGGATTATCGACAGCGGATGCACGAACCATATGACGGGGGAAAAGAAGACGTTCACCTCCTACGTCAAGAATAAGGATTCCCAAGATTCAATCATATTCGGTGATGGGAACCAAGGCAAGGTGAAAGGTTTAGGCAAGATTGCAATATCTAATGAGTACTCTATCTCTAATGTGTTTTTAGTTGAGTCTCTTGGATATAATTTACTATCTGTCAGTCAATTATTTAATATGGGATATAATTGTCTATTTACAAATGTAGATGTGTCTGTCTTTAGAAGATGTGATGGTTCACTAGCTTTTAAGGGTGTACTAGACGACAAACTTTATTTAGTTGATTTTGCAAAAGAGGAGGCCGGTCTAGATGCATGCTTAATTGCTAAGACTAGCATGGGCTGGCTGTGGCATCGCCGCTTAGCACATGTGGGGATGAAGAACCTTCACAAGCTTCTAAAGGGAGAACACGTGATAGGTCTAACCAATGTACATTTCGAAAAAGATAGACCTTGTGCAGCTTGTCAAGCAGGTAAACAAGTGGGAGGAGCACACCACAGCAAGAATGTGATGACCACTTCAAGACCTCTGGAGCTGCTGCATATGGACCTCTTCGGACCCGTCGCCTATCTGAGCATAGGAGGAAGTAAGTATGGTCTAGTTATTGTTGATGACTTTTCCCGCTTCACTTGGGTGTTCTTTTTGCAGGATAAGTCTGAAACCCAAGGGACCCTCAAGCGCTTCCTAAGGAGAGCTCAAAATGAGTTTGAGCTCAAGGTGAAGAAGATAAGGAGCGACAATGGGTCCGAATTCAAGAATCTTCAAGTGGAGGAGTTCCTTGAGGAGGAGGGGATCAAGCACGAGTTCTCCGCTCCCTACACACCTCAGCAAAATGGTGTGGTAGAGAGGAAGAACAGGACGCTCATAGATATGGCGAGGACTATGCTTGGAGAGTTCAAGACCCCCGAGCGCTTTTGGTCGGAAGCCGTGAACACGGCTTGCCACGCCATCAACAGGGTCTACCTTCACCGCCTCCTCAAGAAGACTTCATATGAGCTGCTGACTGGTAACAAACCCAATGTATCTTATTTTCGTGTATTTGGGAGCAAGTGTTATATTCTTGTGAAGAAAGGTAGAACCTCTAAATTTGCTCCCAAAGTTGTAGAAGGGTTTTTATTAGGTTATGATTCAAATACAAAGGCGTATAGGGTCTTCAACAAATCATCGGGTTTGGTTGAAGTCTCTAGCGACGTTGTATTTGATGAGACTAATAGCTCTCCAAGAGAGCAAGTTGTTGATCTTGATGATGTAGATGAAGAAGACGTTCCAACGGCCGCGATACGCACCATGGCGATTGGAGATGTACGGCCTCAGGAACAATTGGAGCAAGATCAACCGTCTTCCTCAACTATGGTGCATCCCCCAACCCAAGATGACGAACAGGTACCTCAAGTGGAGGCGCATGATCAAGGGGGAGCACAGGATGTTCAAGTTGAAGAGGAAGAAGCACCTCAGGCACCTCCAACCCAAGTTCGAGCGACGATTCAGAGGGATCATCCCGTCGACCAAATATTGGGTGATATTAGCAAGGGAGTAACTACTCGTTCAAGATTAGTTAATTTCTGTGAGCATTACTCCTTTGTCTCTTCTATTGAGCCTTTCAGGGTAGAAGAGGCCTTGCTAGATCCGGACTGGGTGTTGGCCATGCAGGAGGAACTCAACAACTTCAAGCGCAATGAAGTTTGGACACTGGTGCCTCGCCCCAAGCAAAATGTTGTGGGGACCAAGTGGGTGTTCCGCAACAAACAGGATGAGCACGGGGTGGTGACAAGGAACAAGGCTCGACTTGTGGCAAAAGGTTATGCCCAAGTCGCAGGTTTGGACTTTGAGGAGACATTCGCTCCTGTGGCTAGGCTAGAATCAATTCGTATTTTGCTAGCATATGCCGCTCACCATTCTTTCAGGTTGTACCAAATGGATGTGAAGAGCGCTTTCCTCAACGGGCCGATCAAGGAGGAGGTGTACGTGGAGCAACCCTTGGCTTCGAGGATGAACGGTACCCCGACCACGTGTGTAAGCTCTCTAAGGCGCTCTATGGACTTAAGCAAGCCCCAAGAGCATGGTATGAATGCCTTAGAGACTTTTTAGTTGCTAATGCTTTCAAGGTCGGGAAAGCCGATCCAACTCTTTTTACTAAGACTTGCGATGGTGATCTTTTTGTGTGCCAAATTTATGTCGATGACATAATATTTGGTTCTACTAACCAAAAGTCTTGTGAAGAGTTTAGCAGGGTGATGACGCAGAAATTCGAGATGTCGATGATGGGCGAGTTGAACTACTTCCTTGGGTTCCAAGTGAAGCAACTCAAGGACGGCACCTTCATCTCCCAAACGAAGTACACGCAAGATTTGCTAAAGCAGTTTGGGATGAAGGACGCCAAGCCCGCCAAGACGCCGATGGGAACCGATGGACACACCGACCTCAACAAAGGTGGTAAGTCCGTTGATCAAAAAGCATACCGGTCCATGATAGGTTCTTTGCTTTATTTATGTGCTAGTAGATCGGATATTATGCTTAGCGTATGCATGTGTGCTAGATTTCAATCCGATCCTAAGGAGTGTCACTTAGTGGCTGTGAAGCGAATTCTTAGATATTTAGTCGCTACGCCTTGCTTCGGGATCTGGTATCCAAAGGGGTCTAACTTTGACTTGATTGGATATTCAGATTCCGACTATGCTGGATGTAAGGTCGATAGGAAGAGTACATCGGGGACGTGCCAATTCTTAGGAAGGTCCCTGGTGTCGAGGAACTCAAAGAAACAAACCTCCGTTGCCCTATCCACCGCTGAGGCCGAGTACGTTGCCGCAGGACAGTGTTGCGCGCAACTACTTTGGATGAGGCAAACCCTCCGGGACTTTGGCTACAATTTGAGCAAAGTCCCACTCCTATGTTACAATGAGAGTGCTATCCGAATAGCGGAAAATCCTGTTGAGCACAGCCGCACAAAGCACATTGACATCCGGCATCACTTTTTGAGAGACCACCAGCAAAAGGGAGATATCGAAGTGTTTCATGTTAACACCGAGAACCAGCTAGCCGATATCTTCACTAAGCCTTTAGATGAAAAGACCTTTTGCAGGCTGCGTAGTGAGCTAAATGTCCTAGATTCGCGGAACTTGGATCGATTTATAGCATACATGTGTTTATTTCTTTGATCATGTTCCTTATGCATTTTGTTGCTTACTATGGTGCTCAAGTTGTACAAACACTCCCTAGACCTCACAAGTCCTTTTTGCAAGTGATGCACATATTTAGGGGGAGCTGTACTACAACTTGACCCTTTGAGACTAACCGTTTGCTTGAGTTTGCTTGATTTAGTCTCAAAGGAGGTTTGAAAGGGAAAGGTGGACTTGGACCATGAAAGACTTCCACTGCACTCCGATGAGAGGGTAACATATTCCAAGTTCATCTCATGTACTCTTATTGCCTTTGTATTCTCATTTGAAGATTTTGGTGAGGCAATGGGGTTAAAGGGCCAAGATTAATCCCGTTTTGGTGCTTGATGCCAAAGGGGGAGAAAATAAAGGCCAAAGCGATAAATGGATCAGCTACCACTTGAGAGATTTTGAAAATAGTAGAATAGAGCTTTTGGTTTGTCAAAACTCTCTTTTGTTGTCTCTCTTGTCAAAAGTTGGCTTCTTGTGGGGAGAAGTGTTGATTATGGGAAAAAGGGGAGTTTTTGAAATCTTGAATCAATTTCTCTTGGAATGACTCTCTTTATGTCTTAACATGTGTGTTTGACTTAGAGATAGAAATTTGAGTTTGATTTGCAAAAACAAACCAAGTGGTGGCAAAGAGTGATCCATATATGTCAAATTTGAATCAAAACAATTTGAGTTCTTATTTGAATTGATTTTGTATTTGTTCTACTTGCTTTATATTGTGTTGGCATAAATCACCAAAAAGGGGGAGATTGAAAGGGAAATGTGCCCTTTGGCCATTTCTAAGTATTTTGGTGATTTAGTGTCCAACACAAGTGCCTAAGTGTAAAAAGGTGGACAAAGTACAAATCAAGGATAAAGGTATGTTTCTTAGACTTAGTACATTGTTTTATGGACTAATGTATTGTGTCTAAGTGCTGGAAACAGAAAAAATCGAGTTGGAGAAGAGATGGCTAAGTTCAGCCAAAGTCTGCTCAGTCTGGGTTCACCGGACTGTCCGGTGGTGCACCGGACAGTGTCCGGTGCGCCAGGCTGGCTCGAGCGAACTGGCCGCTCTCGGGAATTCACCGGCGACGTACGGCTATAATTCACCGGACTGTCCGGTGTGCACCGGACTGTCCGGTGAGCCAACGGTCGGCCGGGGCAACGGTCGGCCGCGCGATCTGCGCGGGACACGTGGCCGAGCCAACGGCTAGAAGGAGGCACCGGACTGTCCGGTGTGCACCGGACATGTCCGGTACGCCAACGGCTCTCAGGCTGCCAACGGTCGACTACGCCATTTTTGGAAGGAAATCGGGCACCGGACAGTGTCCGGTGTGCACCGGACTGTCCGGTGCGTCAGTCGACAGAAGGCAAGATCAGCCTTCCTAGAATGCTCTCAACGGCTCCTAGCTGCCTTGGGGCTATAAAAGGGGCCCCTAGGCGCATGGAGGAGAACACCAAGCATTCCTACAACATTCCTAAGCACCAAGACCTCGATTCCGCGCATTTGTTTCATTGTGATAGCATATAGAGCTCTAGTGGAGTTGTGAACTCATTGAGTTGTGTTGCGAGCCCTTATTGCGACTTGTGTGCGTGTTGACACTTTTATTCTTGTGTCTTGTGTGCGTTGCTAATCCCTCCCTTGCTCTGTGCTTCTTTGTGAACTTCAAGTGTAAGGGCGAGAGGCTCCAAGTTGTGGAGATTCCTCGCAAACGGGATTGAGAAAAGCAAGCAAAACACCGTGGTATTCAAGTGGGTCTTTGGACCGCTTGAGAGGGGTTGATTGCAACCCTCGTCCGTTGGGACGCCACAACGTGGAGTAGGCAAGCGTTGGTCTTGGCCGAACCACGGGATAACCACCGTGCCATCTCTGTGATTGATTTCTTGTGGTTATTGTGTTTTGTTGAGACTCCTCTCTAGCCACTTGGCATTTACTGTGCTAACTCTTAACCAAGTTTTTGTGGCTTAAGTTTTCAAGTTCTACAGGGTCACCTATTCACCCCCCCTCTAGGTGCTCTCACCTAGCCACTAGCCTTGCCGCTGCCGCCCTTGTCGTTGCCGTTGCCACTACCATTGCCGCCGTCGCCGTCGTTCCCCTCCTCGGACAAGTCAGAGGAGTCCTCCTCGTCCGAGGAGACCTCCGACTCATCCAAGCCCTCAAGCTCAGCGCGCTTGACAACCCAGATGTAGGTCCACACTTCTGCAGCAATCCCCTGGGAATCGTCTGAATCATCAGACGATGCCGGGGGAGAGGCATGGACCGATGATCCCTCGGACTCGGAGCAGAACTCCTCCTCTGAGTACTCGGAATCGCCGAAGTCCTCCGAAGGAGGAGTCGGCTTGCGCTTCCTCTTGTCGCCGGAATGGTGCGATGAGCTTCCGCCTTTCTTGCTCTTGCCCATGGTGGAGTAGAAGAGAAGAGAGGAGAGTAAGAAGCAAGCAGCAGAGAGATGTGTGAAGACGACAGTGAAGCAAGCGCTCTATTTATAGAAGAAGAAGGCAACCGCTCATCTCCTACCACGGCCACTGAACAGTCGCAAATAATCAATAAGCAATTCAAATCGTCTGCAAACAAGTCAGGCGGCTGGCGCCGTTTCACGTAACACGACACCCATTGGGAATCAAGTCAACTGCTCGGGCGATATGATTACACCCGCGGTCACGTCAAGTTACTACTCAGGGGCAGTTTGCTAAACGCTCAGCGCACCAAGCCGTCCTTTGCCCACACCCATTGGGGGGACGTCCAGGAATTTTCAATAGATTTTCCCAAGTAGTCACATCCACATAGTATACACAATGAATGTATCAAGACAGAAGGAAGATATCGACGGAGATCAGAGGAAAGCCAAAAATAGCCGATGAGGTACAAGTCTAATCAACAGGAGCATTGAAGCACGAAGTGATATGAAGACTAGTCAAAGGCCATCTACCGAACGTCCAATCTGCTATAGATCAAATAAATTTCAAGACCTAACAAGATATGGGCAGATCGCATGCTCGATCTCAAAGGCAAAACTATATGCTGACCTCTAAAGCATAAAGTTGATGATATAATGCTGATCTCTAAGGCATTCGACGAAAAGGAAAGGATGATTTCTAAAAAAATAGCGTGAGATGAAGACTTTCGAGTGGATTATTTTCAGTAATCTACTCCAAGCTCGAGGGCTACACCCATTGGGTGCACCTTCGGTGCACCCAATGAATCATCAACCCCAAAAGACAGAATGCTGATTTCTAAAGCATAAGATGAAACTAAGACAATGCTGACTTATAAAAGCACGAGTTGAAGATAAAATGATTTCTGAGAAGACTTGAAATGAAGACCTTCGAGTGGATTATTTTCAAAAATCCACTCGAAGCTCGTGGGCTACACCCATTGGGTGCACCTTCAGTGCACCCAATGAATTTTGAATTCCAAAGAGCAGAATGCTGATCTCCAAAGCATAAACCCGAGACAGAGCACCGATTTTTGAGGAATAAAGCGAAGGCCGATGAATAATGGCAGAAGAAAACAACAAAAGATCGTTTTTACCGAGTCACTCAGATTTCAGAAGCAACGGCTCGACAGACTTATTTTCAAGGCATTCCTTATCAAAATCAAAAACTGCAAGCTGGACCTAGAATCTTTGGGCCGTTTATTTCAAAATCAACCCAAATATTGGGGGCTTGTGGGGGACAGATATCCCTGGGTCCACTGGAAGGATAAAAGACCTCGTGAAAGGTCTGCGAGCCTAATAATTCGCAAGGTCACCCCTTCGTGGGCCTGGGGAGGCACGTCCGCTAAAGTGGATTGACACAAGATTGGATTGACGCAGGCCCAGACGACCCGATGAGTTTGAATGGCAACTGCAACAAGGATCCGATCTTCCCGCGCAGGAGCCTCGTACATCGGAACTGAGTGGAGATAGGTCGGCGGAATTATAGGAAGATAGGCTCACTCGGTTCACTATTACTTAGGAGCACATGGTTATCATATCCGTATGTAACGTCCCACGGTCGAATATATAAGGTCTAGGGGGCACCCCTTCAAGAATATCTCATTACTTAGCCACCCACCCAGTTCTCTAACATCCTCAATACTAGAGAACCTCCTTGTAACCCACCACACAAAGTATTCACGCTAGGACGTAGGGTATTACACATCTCAAAGCGGCCCGAACCTATACATAATTGTCCACTGTCTCTCGTGCATCTAGTGCGAACCATCGAGCTACAGTCGGTAACACCGTCCTACTCCAAAAAGCACCTCGAGGGGCAACCCCGGGTGCGCGGTCGGACCCGAAACACTGACAGGAACCAAGTGCCAAGTGTATACCGATCACAAGAGTCTGAAGTACATATTCACTCAGAAGGATCTCAACCTTAGGCAACGCTGATGGTTGGAACTCATAAAGGATTAAGATTTGGAAAATCACTATCACCCGGGCAAGGCGAATCTGGTTGCAGATGCCTTGAGTCGAATAAGCCATGCATCATAATGGAGTTTTGTTTGTGCATTTAATAATAATAATAACACTAATAGGAATATAACAATGCTTTGAGAATTGGGTTGAACACTAAATTGAAATTTAGGATTTGAAAATAGAAATTGAGAAAAAGGAGAGAAAAGAAAAAAGAGAAAGGATATAAAAATATAAATAATATATACAAATATAATTTCAAAATTGGTACTTTTAATTTCACAATATAATATGAGGATAAATTTGGCACAAGATTTGAATTTAAATTTGAATTTAAAGTTGAAAGAAAGAAAAGAAAATAGAAAATAAAAAGAAAAGAAGAAAGGAAAAGAGGACTGGTGTTGGGCCCATTTTCCCTCGACCGACCCAATTTGTGCTTTCATCCGTGTGGCCTGTCTCTCTTCACCCGAGCGCTAGCGCTGGCATTTGGGTCTGGCCGGTCCGTTGCTTTGTTGCACCCATGCTCTCTGTCGAGTGGGACCACCGTGTCGGGTCCATCCCTGCCCAATTCGTGCGCTCGTCCGTGCCACTGCCGCGCGGGCCCCGTATGTCAGCTCGATCCCCTTCCACCAAAATCTGCCCGAGAATGTCACGCACGTCGTGGGAGAATCAGCGGCGGGCATTGAAGATGTGCTTGCAAGGAATAAATATTGGGCCTGGGAGTGTTCTTCCTCTTGTGTGCACCCATACGCCAACGTCCAGAGACCTCGACCAAGGAAACCTAGGGGAGCGAGTCAATCGAAGGGTGAGGTGAGAGGCTCGACGGTGCCACCGAGGGGAGAAATTCGCAGTCGCGTGCCACTCGGGTTGACTGAAGGGTCGGGAGAGTCACCTGGGTACACCGGTCACATCCGTGGTCTTGCGGTGGTCGGAAAAGTGTGGTGTCGCCAGGAATTCCTCGCCGGAGATCCTCTTCATCGCAGTGCCGTGGGCAGGGTGTCTCCATGGGTGAAATCTCAGTGAGTATCCCTCTAACGAAGTCGCATTTATCTCTGCATCATTTGCCGCGTCCCGGTGATAAGTTTAGACCTGGGCTCGAACTCGGGCGAGCGTCACCTATGGCGCCGCCGCGGGAGCCAACCGCCGCCGCCGCGTTTCTTCGCAGCGGGGGGGGGGGGGGGGGTGGACGATCTCGGTCGTTGATCCTTTGGCGAACGGCCTTGATTAGATGCTAGATACCGGTTCGGCCTTGTCGGGGACCATAATTAGGGATACCCTCAAGACGCCTAATTCTCAGCTGGTAACCCCCATCAGCATAAAGCTGCAGAGGCCTGATGGGTTTGATTAAGTCAGGGATCAGTCCATACGAGTGACTTGACCACGCCACGCCCGAGCCTAGCCTCGGGCGAGGGCAGCCGACCCTAAGATGACTCCGTCTCGCCTGAGGCCTCCTCTTTCACGGCAGACGCATCTCCGGCTCGCCCTAGGCCCCGCCTTCGATAAGAAGAAACCCTGACTAAATCACCGCGCCAACCGACCGAGTCACCGGGGCGTTTAACGCAAAAGGTAAGACCGACGGGCGACCAGACTTCGCCAGAAGTGCCACAGGAGGCTCCGCCCAAGGGCTCGGACTCGGGCTAAGGCCCCGGAAGACGACGAACTCTGCTTCGCCCGACCCCAGGGCTCGGACTCAGGCTAAGGCCCCGGAAGACGGCGAACTCCGCTCCGCCCAAGGGCTCGGACTCGGGCTAAGGCCCCGGAAGACGGCGAACTCCGCTCCGCCCAAGGGCTCGGACTCGGGCTAAGGCCCCGGAAGACGACGAACTCCGCCTCGCCCGACCCAGGGCTCGGACTCCGCCTCGGCCTCTGCCTAACGATCTCCGCCTCGCCCGAACCCAGGGCTCGGACTCTGCCTCTGTCTTGCAGGACGGACTCGACCTCGGCTTCGGAGGAGCCTCCACGACGCCCGACCTAGGACACGAGACCGCCACGTCAACAGGAAGCGCCATCATCGCCCTGCCCTGAGCCGACTTGGGTCGCAGGGAACAAGACCGGCGTCCCATCTGGCCAGCCACGCCAGATAGGCAAATGATGGCGCCCCGCTAGACCATGACGACGGCGACTCTCAGCTCCCTTACGAAAGCAGGAGGACGTCAGCAAGGGCCCAGCCACTCCGACAGCTGTCTCCCCGTCCGGCTCCGTTACTCCTCCAACAGCCACGACGCCACACCAACAGGGTGCCAAGATCTCTCCGGCTGCCACCTTGGCATGTACATAGGGCGCTAGTTCTCTCTCGCTAGACACGTAGCACCTTGCTACACCCCCATCTTGTACACCTGGATCCTCTCCTTACGACTATAAAAGGAAGGACCAGGGCCTTCTTAGAGAAGGTTGGCCTCGCGGGGACGAAGGGCAGGGGCAGGCGCTCTCTCGGGGCCGCTCTCTCCCCTCACCTCGCGCGGACGCTTGTAACCCCCTACTGCAAGCGCACCCGACCTGGGCGCGGGACGAACACGAAGGCCGCGGGAATTCTCCGACTCCCCCACGACCCGGCTCCGGCCACCGACCTCTCTCTCTCTGTTCCCCCCTTCGCGCTCGCTCCACGCGCTCGACCCATCTGGGCTGGGGCACGCGGCACACTCACTCGTCGGCTCGAGGACCCCCCGGTCTCGGAACGCCGACAGTTGGCGCGCCAGGTAGGGGCCTGCTGCGTGTTGACATTCGATTTCCCGTCAAGCTCCAGATGGGCAGTCTCCAACGACCTCTTCAACCCGGAACGGTGCTCCGTTTCGGGAACCTCGAGTTCATGTCTCTCGACGGCGACTACGACATGATACTCCTTCCACCGCCGCGCGACAGCGACAATGGTGGCGGACAGCCCGCCCGCTGGCGGCGGAATCGACGACGTCTTTCCCGCGTGGGGGAAGGACAACTTTCGAGCTCGCCCCATCCTCTCCCTCGCCATCGGAGGAGGAGGAGGCGGGGCAACCGGGGCCGAGCGGGAGATCGCGCTCCGACGGCTGTCGAGCAAATCGACATCCCCGGCGCCTCGACGGAGGACACGCCAAACGTCGCCCTCGCGTTCAAGGCAAACGCGAGCGCCATCCCCCCGCAACACGTCGACCCCGAGCAAGTGGACGACGCCAGCACGCTCACGGAAGGCCTGCGGGACGTCGCCCTCGCACCCAAGACGACGGCGCGGTCAGCCTCCGACTTGACTTCATCGCCCCTCGTCGACAAAAAGGTACCGACTGCAACCCATCTTTCGTCATTTCGACTCGGCCTCAGCCCGCCTGGCGACCTCGCTTTGGCGGACGCTCACATTGAGGCGAGTGCAACCTCTCTGGGGTTTCGTGTGCGGTCGCCTTGGGACCGATTGACGGGTGTCTCGACCTACGGACCCTCTGGGTCCGAGGAAGATGACGACCCCAGCATCTGCTGGGATTTCTCCGGATCTGGCAACCCTAGTGCCATGCGGGACTTCATGACCGCATGTGACTACTGCCTCTCCGACTGTTCCGACGGCAGCCGCAGCCTTGGCGACAAGGACTGCGGCCCGAGTCGCGAATGTTTCCACATCGAGTTAGGGGATCCCTCCGGAGGCGGCTGTCTCGGCATGCCGGAGGATGGTGATCCCCCTAGGCCAGCGCCTCGCGCCGACATCCCGCGGGAGCTAGCTGTGGTCCCCGTTCCGACGGGGGGTCACGACCCACAGCTCGAGCAAGTCCGCGGGGCGCAGGCCGGGCTCGATGAGGGAGCAGGAGCGCTCGAGGCAATCCGCCAGAACATCGGGCAGGTATGGGCGAGCCAGCCCCCGGCCGGAGGAATACGTCACCTGCCCCAAGGTCTCCAGCACCGCATCACCAACGATGCCAGGGACAGACCACCTCCCGCATCCGGCGGAACCGGTCAGGACCTGGCCGCTGCAGCGATGCTCCTCCGCGCGATGCCGGAGTCATCAACCACCGAGGGTCGGCGAATCCAGGGAGAACTTAAGCATCTCCTGGAAGGCGCTGCGGCCCGGCGGGCCGAGAGCTCTGCCTCCCGAAGGCAGGGATACCCCTCGGAACCTCGTGCCGCGACTTCCCGACTCACGCGGGAAGCCTCGGTCTTCACCGGGCGCACGCGCAACACCGCGCCTGCGGCCCCGGGCCACCTCGGCGACGAGCACCCTCATCGTGACCGTCGGGCACGCCTCGACGAAAGGGTGCGCCGAGGCTACCACCCCAGGCGTGGGGGACGCTACGACAGCGGGGAGGATCGGAGTCCCTCGCCCGAACCACCCGGTCCGTAGGTCTTTAGCCGAGCCATTCGGCGGGCGCCGTTTCCGCCCCGATTCCGACCCCCGACTACTATCACGAAGTACTCAGGGGAGACGAGACCGGAATTGTGGCTTGCGGACTACCGCCTGGCCTGTCAACTGGGTGGGATGGACGATGACAACCTCATCATCCGAAACCTCCCCCTGTTTCTCTCCGACACCGCTCGTGCCTGGTTGGAGCACCTGCCTCCGGGGCAGATTTCCAACTGGGAAGATTTGGTCCAGGCTTTCGCCGGGAACTTCCAGGGCACGTACGTGCGCCCCGGGAATTCCTGGGACCTCCGGAGCTGTCGGCAACTGCCGGGAGAGTCTCTCCGAGACTACATCCGGCGGTTCTCGAAGCAGCGCACCGAGCTGCCCAACATCACCGACTCCGATGTCATCGGCGCGTTCCTCGCCGGCACCACCTGCCGCGACCTGGTGAGTAAGTTGGGTCGCAAGACCCCCACCAGGGCGAGCGAGCTGATGGACATCGCCACCAAGTTCGCCTCCGGCCAGGAGGCGGTTGAGGCCATCTTCCGAAAGGACAAGCTGCCCCAGGGCCGCCCGACGGAAGATGCTCCCGAGGCGTCTACTCCGCGCGGCGCCAAGAAGAAAGGCAGGAGGAAGTCGCAAGCGAAACGCGACGTTCCCGATGCAGACCTTGTCGCCGCCGCCGAGCGCAAGAACCCTCGGAAGCCCCCCGGAGGTGCTAACCTTTTCGACAAGGCACTCAAGGAGACGTGCCCCTACCATCAGGGGCCCGTCAAGCATACCCTCGAAGAGTGCGTCGTGCTTCGGCATCACTTCCACAGGGCCGGGCCACCCGCAGAGGGTGGCAGGGCTCACGACGATGACAAAAGGGAGGATCGCCAAGCAGGAGAGTTCCCGGAGGTCCGCGACTGCTTCATGATCTACGGAGGGCATGCGGCAAACGCCTCGGCTCGGCATCGTAAGCAAGAGCGTCGGGAGGTCTGCTCGGTCAAGGTGGCGGCGCCAGTCTACCTAGACTGGTCCGACAAGCCCATCACCTTCAACCGGGACGACCACCCCGACCACGTGCCGAGCCCGGGGAAGTACCCGCTCGTCGTCGACCCCGTCATCGGCGACGTCAGGCTCACCAAGGTCCTGATGGATGGAGGCAGCTGCCTCAACATCATCTACGCCGAGACCCTCAAGCTCCTGCGCGTCGACCTGTCATCCGTCCGAGCAGGCGCTGCGCCCTTCCACGGGATCATTCCCGGGAAGCGCGTCCAGCCCCTCGGACAGCTCGACCTCCCTGTCTGCTTCGGAACACCCTCCAACTTCCGAAGGGAGACTTTGACGTTCGAGGTGGTCGGGTTCCGAGGAACCTACCACGCAGTGTTGGGGAGGCCATGCTACGCGAAGTTCATGGCCATCCCCAACTACACTTACCTAAAGCTCAAGATGCCGGGCCCCAACGGGTCATCACCGTCGGCCCCACGTACAAACACGCATTCGAATGCGATGTGGAGTGCGTGGAGTACGCCGAGGCCCTCGCCGAGTCCGAGGCCCTCATAGCCGACCTGGAAAGCCTCTCCCGAGAGGTGCCGGATGTGAAGCGGCATGCCGGCAACTTCGAGCCAGCGGAGACGGTTAAGGCCGTCCCTCTCGACCCCAGTGGTGACACCTCCAAGCAGATCCGGATCGGTTCGGGGCTCAACCCCAAATAGGAAGCAGTGCTCGTCGACTTTCTCTGTGCAAACGCCGACGTTTTTGCGTGGAGTCCCTCGGACATGCCCGGCATACCGAGGGATGTCGCCGAGCACTCGCTGGATATTCGGGCCGGAGCCCGGCCGGTCAGACAGCCTCTGCGCCGATTCGACGAGGAAAGGCGCAGGGTGATAGGCGAGGAGGTCCACAAGCTGATGGCAGCAGGGTTCATTAAAGAGGTATTCCATCCCGAATGGCTTGCCAACCCTGTACTTGTGAGGAAAAAAGGGGGGAAGTGGCGGATGTGTGTAGACTACACTGGTCTCAACAAAGCATGTCCGAAGGTCCCCTACCCTCTACCTCGCATCGACCAAATTGTGGACTCCACTGCAGGGTGCGAAACCCTGTCTTTCCTCGATGCCTACTCAGGGTATCATCAAATCAAGATGAAAGAGTCCGACCAGCTCGCGACTTCTTTCATCACGCCCTTCGGCATGTACTGTTATGTCACAATGCCGTTCGGGTTGAGAAACGCGGGTGCAACGTACCAGCGGTGCATGAACCATGTGTTCGGCGAACACATTGGTCGCACGGTCGAGGCCTACGTCGATGACATCGTAGTCAAGACGAGGAAAGTCTCCGACCTTCTCTCCGACCTCGGACTGACATTCCGGTGTCTCAAGGCGAAGGGCGTCAAGCTCAATCCCGAGAAGTGCGTCTTCGGGGTGCCCCGAGGCATGCTCTTGGGGTTCATCGTCTCCGAGCGGGGCATCGAAGCCAACCCGGAGAAGATCACAGCGATCACAAACATGGGGCCTATCAAGGACTTAAAAGGCGTACAGAGGGTCATGGGATGCCTCGCGGCCTTGAGCCGCTTCATCTCGCGCCTCGGCGAAAGAGGCCTGCCCCTGTACCGCCTCTTAAGGAAGGCCGAGTGCTTCACTTGGACTCCCGAGGCCGAGGAAGCCCTCGGGAACCTGAAGGCGCTCCTCACCCAGGCGCCCATCTTGGTACCCCCAGCTGATGGAGAAACCCTCCTGGTCTACGTCGCCGCAACCACTCAGGTGGTCAGCGCCGCGATCGTAGTCGAAAGGCAGGAGGAGGGGCATGCTTTGCCCATTCAGAGGCCAGTCTACTTCGTCAGCGAAGTGCTGTCCGAAACCAAGATCCGCTACCCACAAGTCCAGAAGCTGCTATATGCAGTGATCCTGACGAGGCGAAAGCTGCGACATTACTTCGAGTCCCATCCGGTGACTGTGGTGTCATCCTTCCCCCTGGGGGAGATCATCCAGTGCCGAGAAGCCTCCGGACGGATCGCGAAGTGGGCGGTGGAAATCATGGGCGAGGCAATCTCGTTTGCCCCTCGGAAGGCCATCAAGTCCCAGGTACTGGCGGATTTCGTAGCCGAATGGGTCGATACCCAGTTGCCGACGGCTCCGATCCAACCAGAGCTCTGGACCATGTTTTTCGACGGGTCGCTGATGAAGACGGGAGCTGGCGCGGGCCTGCTTTTCGTCTCGCCCCTCGGGAAACACCTGCGCTACGTGCTACGCCTCCATTTCCCGGCGTCCAACAATGTGGCTGAGTACGAGGCTCTGATCAACGGATTGCGAATCGCCATCGAGCTAGGGGTCCGACACCTCGATGCGCGCGGCGACTCGCAGCTCGTCATCGACCAGGTCATGAAGAACTCCCTCTGCCGCGACCCGAAGATGGAGGCCTACTGTGAGGAGGTTCGACGCCTGGAAGACAAGTTCTATGGGCTCGAGCTTAACCACATCGCCCGGCGCTACAACGAGACTGCGGACGAGCTGGCGAAGATAGCCTCGGGGCGAACGACGGTCCCCCCGGACGTCTTCTCCCGAGATCTGCACCAACCCTCCGTCAAGATAGATGACGCGCCCGAGCCCGAGACACCCTCGGCCTCGTCCGAGGTGCCCTCAGCCCAGCCCGAGCCATCCTCGGCTCGCCCCGAGGAACCCTCGGAGCCCGAGGGCGAAGCACTGCGCATCGAGGAGGAGCAGAACGGGGTCGTGCCAGATCAAGATTGGCAAACCCCGTACCTGCAATATCTCCGCCAAGGAGAACTGCCCCTCGACCGCGCCGAGGCTCGGCGGGTAGCGCGACGTGCCAAATCGTTCGTCTTGCTGGGCGATGAGAAGGAACTCTACCACCGAAGCCCCTCGGGCATCCTCCAGCGATGCATCTCCATCGCCGAGGGCCAGGAACTCTTGCAGAAAATACACTCGGGGGCTTGCGGTCACCATGCAGCACCCCGAACCCTCGTCGGGAATGCTTTCCGCCAAGGCTTCTACTGGCCAACGGCGGTGGCTGACGCCACTAGAGTTGTCCGCGCCTGCGAAGGGTGCCAATTCTATGCGAAGCAGACCCACCTGCCCGCTCAGGCTCTGCAGACGATACCCATCACCTGGCCCTTCGCTGTGTGGGGTCTGGACCTCGTCGGCCCTCTACAGAAGGCGCCCGGGGGCTACACGCACCTGCTGGTCGCCATCGACAAATTCTCCAAGTGGATCGAGGTCCGACCCCTGAACAGCATCAGGTCCGAGCAGGCGGTGGCATTCTTCACCAATATCATCCATCGCTTCGGGGTCCCGAACTCCATCATCACCGACAATGGCACCCAGTTCACCGGCAAAAAATTCTTGGATTTTTGCGATGATCACAACATCCGGGTAGACTGGGCCGCCATAGCTCACCCCATGACGAATGGGCAAGTGGAACGTGCCAACGGCATGATTCTACAAGGGCTCAAGCCTCGGATTTACAACAGTCTCAACAAGTTCGGCAAGCGATGGATGAAGGAACTCCCCTCGGTGGTCTGGAGCCTGAGGACGACGCCAAGCCGGGCCACGGGTTTCACGCCGTTCTTCCTGGTCTACGGGGCCGAGGCCATCCTGCCCACGGACCTGGAATACGGCTCCCCGAGGACGAGGGCCTACAACGAAGAAAGCAACCAAGCTAGCCGAGAAGACTCGCTGGACCAGCTGGACGAGGCTCGGGACAGGGCCTTACTACACTCAGCGCGGTATCAGCAGTCCCTGCGACGCTACCACGCCCGAGGGGTCCGACCCCGAGATCTCCAGGTGGGCGATCTGGTGCTTCGGCTGCGGCAAGACGCTCGAGGGAGGCACAAGCTCACGCCCCCCTGGGAGGGGCCGTTCATCATCGCCAAAGTACTGAAGCCCGGAACGTACAAGCTGGCCAACAGTCAAGGCGAGGTCTACGGCAACGCTTGGAACATCCAACAGCTACGTCGCTTCTACCCTTAAGATGTTTCCAAGTTGTTTATATACCTCGCACCCACGCAAAGTTTAGTCAACAAGGAAGGGTCAGCCTCGCCTCGGCAGAGCCCGACCCTCCCTCGGGGGCTAAAAGGGGGGAAACCCCCTCTGCGTCAAAATTTTCCTCGAACAAAAAATCCCTTTTACCAGAACATCTTTCGTGCTTTTTGACTACTTCGAAAAGCGGGTCCTGGAAACGACGGGGTACACGTAAGCAGTCAAGGATGACCGAGCCGAGGGACTCCTACGCCTCCGGGATACGGGTACCTCACTCATCACCTTCTGCGATAAGTAACTCGCGCTCGGATAAGGCGAATCCGCGGATCGAACGAGTCTTTACGTACGGGAGCTCTTCTGTCGAAGCGATTCTTCGAGCCTTCTCGACCGAGTCGGTGACAGGGCTTCATGGGCGGGTAAAAGTACGCGTAAGCGGCAAGGCCGACCGAGCCGAGGGACTCCCACGCCTCCGGGATACGGATACCTCACTCATCACCTTCCGCGAGAAGCAACTCTTGCTCGCACTAACATCCCTGCTACCGACAAAAAGTCCAGATACTCGAAACGAGAGGAAAAGAGACGCAGCTTTACAACGCAACAAGGGTATGTGTTCTGGCCTCAACGGCCGCGCAAGGCCCACGCTACAAGACGATTTGACCCTGCAGGCTCGGATCTTGACGCTGGAAAAGGGCGAAGACACCCTCGGCATCAACAGCACCTTCGGCAAGGCCCGACCTAGCCTCGGACGGCGACGCGGTCCGAGGGCCTCCGCTCCGAAGGACGACGTCATCACCACGCTCGAGCAATCTCTGCTAGGGACTTCTCCGAGAACCCGGCCCGAGCGGACGGCTCGGCCGGCCACCTCCGGGGCCTCGGCCGACCACCTTCCGAGGGCGCCAGCTCGGTTCGAAGCCTCGGCTGGACAGCTCCGACATCGATCCTGCCAACAAACAAACCCGGCTAGGCTCCGGCCAACCAGGTTTCATTTCCGAGCCGACAACGCCTCTGCTCATGCTGATATCGCTACCCCTGGCCTCGGCTCGTCGAAGAGCGGCCGAGGGGTCTCTTTAACTAAGCTAGAGGAGCCTCGGACAACAGGTCCGACCGAGCCGAGGGATTCCTACGCCTCCGGGATACGGATACCTCACTCGTCACCTTGACACGGGGCGACTCATGCTTGGTGAAGTGGTTCAGGCAAACAACAGGCGAGTCTTAGCGCTCGGGAATGAGGAAAAAACACGGCTCTGTGCCGGAGTTACATATATGTTCAGGCCCCGAAAGCCGAAATGAACAAAAAAAAACCCGGCACTCGAAGTGCCATTACAAACGGAACTCCGGTTCGGCCCCCGCGGGTACGGGCAACCTCCCCGCCAGGGAAGCCCGTGGAGCGACGAGCTCTGGGCGAATCACCAGCAAACGCGGGACGCCCCTAAGCACCCCGGCAGATCCTCGCAGCCGTCCTCGCCACGAATGCGAGGAGGAAGACGGAATGTTGCATCCTAGCTGGGCAGCAACAATTCTCCTTCCCCGGCATGACTGGGGGATGTCTCCGCCGTGGGGCTAAAAGGCGATTGCCACCACCAGAAGCTGGAAGATGAGGTGGCCCGCCGACCCGCGTAGAAGGTGCAGCCCCGGCTCGCCTCGCTCCCCGCCCCGGCGAGGATGACGAACACCCTCAACACTAAGGGCGGGGCCGGGACCGCAGCCCGGTTTGCCCCTCCCCATTCGGGAGCCGGAGGTCGCCCTCTTGGGTGACCGCCGGTGGAGGGGTGCAGCCGGGCTGCACGATGAAAATCCTTGAAGCCGAACGATGGCTGAAAGGTACCAACTCCCACGGAGTTGCGTTCCTCCAGCGATGGAGCGAAAAGACGGCGGTTTCCCCCCATCCGGGGGCTCGGAAGATGGAGGGACACAATGCATTGGGGAGGAAGGAGACACGGTTACCTCACGAAGGGGGTCGCCCTCCTTTTAAAAGCAACTCCCCCTGCTTGCGCCCTCAACCGTCACGGGCTGAGTCTTCTCCGACACGCCTCCAAAGCCCTTCCCTGCGGCGCGGGGGCTGGGGCCCGCCTGTCATGCAAACCGGCTCTACGCAGAAGAAGCCGAACCGCCGCGCACGACGCATGCGACCACCCAGCGGTTACAAGTAACCCTCCACTTTTGCCCGGACCAGCGGGCGAAAGGGGCAGGCGGCCATGCAGGCGGCATGCAACCGCGCCAAGTGGACGCGCCTCTCCGATTCCTGACAGGCCAGCGCGACGGCTCAAGCCCACGCGTCGTGCAACTGGCGCGCCGGGCGCTGCATGCGAACCGCTATGCCACTCGCTCCACCACCGCACCTCCTCGATTGCGGAACCGATACCGCGATTCGAGGCGACCCAGCCCGCGACCCGGCAGCGCCAGCCTGGCGCAGCGGTCAAAAGCGGTCAAAAATGGGCCGGCAGTAATGACGGTGGCAGGCGCGCGAGAGCAGCGGTCACGCCATCTGCCAAGCTCATGTCCCATCTGGAGGCAGCAAGAGAGCCCCCTCTCGCGGCGTGAAGGCGACGCGCCCGTGACCCATACCTCGAACGGCTCGCGCACGCGCAACGGCAACCTCGCCAACTACTCACCCCGGCGCATTAACTCCGCGGCTCGGCGGACAACGCTACGGGCGGGAGCGGCTGGTGACGTTCCGCCTTCGCCAAAACAACCACGCCGGAAAAAGGTACGCCACGACGTTCAATTTCGAATCCTTTTTCCCTTTTCCTTCTTTCTCTATCTCTTGCAACAGGGACCGAGAAGGGGGATAACCCCAAAGGGATCCTTCCCCGTGAAGGAACTAGGCTCCGAGCCTCCCTACTGATCAGGGGTTCGAAGGCTGGCCCCCCGAGGGGTTCAACAGCCGCCTCAGATCGCGTGGGCCCGACACCCACTACTGGTCAGGGGTTCGAAGGTCAGCCTCCCGAAAGGTTCCATGACCGCCTCAGGCTACTCGGGCTCCGTGCCCCCTACTGATCAGGGGTTCGAAGGCTGGCCTGTCGAAGGGTTCACAGCCGCCTCAGACGCCGAGCGAGGGATGACCAGGGGTACGTTCGATACATAACCAAGGCTCGGGCTGCGCTCCCGAGGTACCCTAGGACATTTCCGAGACCAGCGGGAACGACTCTGTAACGGAATCCCATCGGAGGGAGGCAACGAGCCCTCAGACCCCGTCGCTAGGGGACTGTAACACCCGGATTTTAGGGGTCCAAAACTCGGGGTTAACATAAACACCAGGTATGCTGGGACCAAGTCTCAAACATATGATGTATAGTGGCACAGGATCGAATGTCACATCTTTATATATAACAGGAGTTTTATACAAAATAAATAATTACATTATAAGGAGACAACGGTCCAGCAACCCAAAGTTGACTGGGAGACGACGACCTAGACCTCTCACGAACTCATCGCAGCATCCTCCATGAGCATCATCCTGCAGTACCTGTTCTTGACCTGTGGTGTGTGTGAGACAGCAAGAGTGAGCTCACATACGTTCATCGCTCAACAAGTTGTGGGGAATAATGTGCATGAACTCGCCAAAGGTGGGAGCTCACGTGAAGTGTAAGGCTTACCAAAGGAGATGGTTAGAGCTGAGCATTGCTTTTAAAGTTGGTCAAAATTTTATTAGCAGTTACTAAGTATAAGTAAATACCAAACCCAATTAAGTAATAGAACAAAAGTAACAACTTCACCTGCGATGCAATGCATATGACAAATTGAATTTAGTTCCATAAATTAATCATGTGAGGGTCCGAGCTGCTCTTGACCGTGAGCACGGCTAGTATACCAGTTTTACACTCTGCAGAGGTTGCGCATCTTTACCCACAAGTCGTGTTACCCATCTGCCAAGGGGTCATGAATCCCATACACCTCTACCAAGGAAGCGAGGCAGGGTAACACTACGAGGCCTTTACAAAGTTCCACTAGCTTCCGAAAACCCGCTACAGTTTATAGGAAGATCCAGTGCAGGAATCCCTTGCAGGACCGCCATCGCAGCAAAATCTCCCGAGGGCCTCCCTACACTGACCTCTCCCCTACTGCCCTTGCCCCTTTCGGGTAAGGTAGTCTTCCACTAGCTTTCCTAATTAATCAGCCAAGGGCGTCCCATTCCACCCTTGTGGTAGCACTGTTTTCCCGGGTGGTTCTCCATGTTCCAATTTAACATAATGATCTTAACATGAACCATAAATAACAACTGATAACAAAAGTATAATCATGAATAGTGTGTCTCCATACCCAAAACCACATATAGCACTAGCAAGTACTACCCAGAAAGATCAGTGGTAAACAAGGTATAAAGATAGACAAACTAGGGTAACCTATTGGGTCCCATCACAATTAACCTATGCAGATCATTATGATTAATCAGAACATGGGTAGGTGAAAAGAAGTGATCAAGGGCACAACTTGCCTGGGCCTTGAGAATCCAGGTACCAGGATGATTCTTCAGAACCTCGTGACCTCACTGCTAGTCGTAGCAATACAAACATACATGGTATAGGCAAAATTAACATTACACCAAACATATATGCAAAATACATATTAATAATCTACATATTAAAATAAGATCACAGGAAAAAGAATTATTAATTTTTGAGTTATAGAATTCAAGTTATGAATTTCCTAAGGTTTAATGTGATTAAAATATGATTAAATGATAAATAAATTTTCTGACAGAGTTCATGTCAAAACAAAGACACTAAATGATGAAGAATATTATTACAAAATTTTAGAAACTGGAATGGTTCAATTTGGAGCTAAAATGGATTTTCTATGAATTATCTAAGTTCTAGCAATTATTTTTGTATTAAAAATCTAATTTCTAATTCATTTAATCATTTTAATACTGCACTGGACTGGGCCTCATTTTCAGAAAACCGCAGGGGGCTCGGCGCAAGAATTCCCAGACTCAGGAAACAGTAACACGGGGATGGCGGGTTGATTCCAGAAATCCCCAGGGTCTCTTTAACAAAAATCCCTGGCCGAAGGGGTATCATGAAGTCTCAACCGCCCGATCTAACTCAGACGGTCCAGATTAGATCGCGTTTTAATCGAACCGGTATGCGCTGCTATGCGTCGGATTGGAAATCAACGGCGTAGATTTAAATACCCCGGATCCGCCCAGATCCGTCCGATTGGATCCGATGGCCCGGATCAAAGCCACGAAGGGGTACGCCCCGATCTAATCTCAACCGTCCGAGCGCCATCCGACGGTCGCGAACAGTCGCCCTGATCCCCCCCGAACCGGTAACACATGACTAATCAAGGCCATTGACTCAGGATCCGACGACCGAGAATGACCCGCCCCAGACCGACCGGACCACGGCGGCGCACCAACCATCCACGGCGGAGCACACGTAATTCCGGTGACCCACTGCCAACGCTCCAGAGCTCCCAAGCTAAAATTAATAGGTCCCGACGCAAACTATAAAGGAAAGGGAGCTGGGCCATGGCCTTACCCGCACTGGAAGGTAGCAGAAGTCACCGGCAACGGCGCAGATGGCTTCACGGCGGAGCTTTCACCACGGCGAGCAATTGCCCGCACCCGGCTCGATCCTGGGAGCGATACTCCGCACGCACACGCACCACGCACGAGGCCGAACACCCACGACCACAAGATGGATCCCCGGGCGTCGTCAAGGAGGGGAATCACCGGTGGCGGCGGATCTCTCACCAAGCGAGGAGTCCACGGTGGTCGGCTGGGTTCCAGGAGGGGGCAGCGGGTTTTATAGGGACGCATGGTGGTGGAGTTCGGCCAACCCCGGGATCCAGGGCGCGTTTTGCTCCGCGGAGTCCGCGTGCCGAGCTCGGCGAAGATCCAGCGCGAGTTCGTTCGCGTGAGCTGGATTGAGGAAGAGGAATCCGACCAGTGGGACCCACATGTAAGTGAAACAGAGCGCGAGCGAGTGCGCGAGGATGAGAGGCTTACGGGCGGGGCCCACACGGCAGTGTCGTCCGCGCGGTGTAAACGGCGTGAGTGAGAGGCGAGAGCGCGCGTGAGGGGGAGTGGGCTGCGCGCGGCGAGGGTGAGATTGGGCCGAAATGAGGTGAGTGGCCCATGTAGGATTTTTATTCTTTTTCTTTTTATTTTCTATTTTCTTTTCTCCATTTTCAAAACCCAAATTCAATTCAAATTAAATTTCAACTTGTGGCAAATTCTCTTTCAGATTAATAGTAAAATTTAGACATACCTAAAAGTGTGATGAATTTTATAACTTTATTTTGTTTTGTATAACATTTCTTTCTTTCTTTCCTATTTCCAATTCAAATCAAACCAAGTTTTAAATTCTAGATTTCAAATTTATGCACAAGTTAAACTTTCACATGATGCACAATTACTATATAGTGTTTTCTTCATTTATTTTATTATGATTATTTACCTTTTTTAAAAAAAAATGAACTATAAAGTTTAATCACTTATCAATGGTACTTTGCTCAAATTTCTTCTACCAATCCCAAATTCAGAATTTGGGTGTTACAAATCCTACCCCCCTTAAAAATAATCTCGTCCTCGAGATTTGTAAGAAAAGGGATGTATACTCATATTGTTCTCGGAACATATGCTCGAACAAAGAAATCTCAGCATGAGGTATAATTCTTTAACAAAACATAGGGTCAATAGACCTTATTGTTCCTTCTAAAATAATATCATATCATCTACTAACTAAAGTAACACCTAGATCTTACAAATCATCATAATCTATATTTATGTAGCTTGGTGAAGCTGGTGGTGGTGGTGGAGGTTGTTGTTGCTGTTGTCTCTCCAACCGTGCTTGTCTTATTTCTTGGCGGGCCTGACGTATTTCCTCGCGTTGTTGTCTTATCTGATTCTGCATCTCAGTCACCAGGTCTGTTAACTGTTGTATTACCAGTCTTTGGGTAGCAACCACTTGATTGATTTCAACAGGTGGAGGATTTGGAGGATTCATTTTCTGTTTGTTGTTACGTGATAATCTTTCCTTTCCTGGTATTGACCATGAAAGTTAGAGGTATATGGTAATAGTTTTGCAAAGGAAATTATTCAATAAGCGGAATGAATAAGCTAGTAGCTGGTTATAATCTAAAGATTCTTTGGTAGGACTTAATCTTTGTTTTATGTCCAGATTGGGGTAACCAATCATATAAGGTGAATATCTAAGGGTAGGATGGAATCTGTCAAAATGAGAGATATATATGGGTGAGATAGACTACAAGATGTAGGTTAAAAGTTTGTTTGTTGTTAGGTGGGAATAGAAAGGTTATACCATTCATCATGGTTTTATGGGTTGGGTTAGCTCATGGTTGAATTGATCCAATGTGCTAAGATAAGTTAATACATGGCTAGTGGGGTCTAATCTCTTCTACTAGTGTCATTAATCTGTTTAAGTGGACCACATTAAGTTAGATAACATTAGACCACACTAGATCAGGTCACATTAGGTAAGATAAGATCTAAATTAGATTGGATATGACTAGATTAGACTAGTTTAGGTTAGATAGGTCCAACAGGGTAGAATATGTTAGGATGTTTTGAGATTAGTTAGATATGTTATGATAAGATAGAGTCTCTTGCTAGTTTATAATTGAGAGGTTATGCAACTATCAGATGGTTAAGGTAGTTGCATATGGCCAAGTCGATCTGTCCTTCTTAATTTAGTACAGGGTGAACTAAGTTAAGACCTATTCTATAGGGGTAGAGTCTAAACTATTTCATCAGTATTATCTAACATTTTTTGATAAGTCACTTTAGATTTGATCAGATCTAAGTCAGATTGGTGTGACTTGTTTGACTAGTTAAGATCTAATTAATTTGCATTAGATCATGGTTGTTAATCTAGGGTGGATAAGTATGCTTATTAGGATAAGACAGATCCATAAAGGTAAGATAGAATCTTCTGAGGCCAGTTAGATTTATTAGGATAAGATACAATCTTTTCAAGATAGGATGAGTATCTTTTAAGATGAGATGGATCTATTAAGATAAGGGAGAATCTTTAAGATAAGATGGGTTGGTTAGAATGAGAGCTTTTTAGGATAAGGTAAATTCCTTAAGCTAGATATGTTCCAATGGGGACAATCTAGGTTGTCTAATTATCTTATGAATTTTATATATGTATGCCTATATGTATATGTAGATGTAATTGTGGACATTACTCCACAACCCATCACACTCAATCAAAAGTCCAAATCAAACAAATATCATAAAAACAAACATTCAAGTGCATAGATAACCATAAAAATAGTTTTGTTTTTGTTTCTAAGATTATGTCTCCTATTCCTAAAGGTCACTTTAGGTACAGGATTTCAAAGTGTGAAATCCACATTTGTCTTTAGAAGGAAAAAGGTAAGAATAATCAGAGTAAAGCGGAAATAGATGAGAAAAGATTAAGAAAAGTTTTTAGAAAAGAATCAGAGTAGCAGAGGTAAGTAAAGAATGGTTGTCCAATTCTATCTAGGTTTCGTCCTACAGTCAACATTCCTCTGATACCACTTCTGTAACACCCGGATTTTAGGGGTCCAAAACCCGGGGTTAACATAAACACCAGGTATGCTGGGACCAAGTCTCAAACATATGATGTATAGTGGCACAGGATCGAATGTCACATCTTTATATATAACAGGAGTTTTATACAAAATAAATAATTACATTATAAGGAGACAACGGTCCAGCAACCCAAAGTTGACTGGGAGACGACGACCTAGACCTCTCACGAACTCATCGCAGCATCTTCCATGAGCATCATCCTGCAGTACCTGTTCTTGACCTGTGGTGTGTGTGAGACAGCAAGAGTGAGCTCACATACGTTCATCGCTCAACAAGTTGTGGGGAATAATGTGCATGAACTCGCCAAAGGTGGGAGCTCACGTGAAGTGTAAGGCTTACCAAAGGAGATGGTTAGAGCTGAGCATTGCTTTTAAAGTTGGTCAAAATTTTATTAGCAGTTACTAAGTATAAGTAAATACCAAACCCAATTAAGTAATAGAACAAAAGTAACAACTTCACCTGCGATGCAATGCATATGACAAATTGAATTTAGTTCCATAAATTAATCATGTGAGGGTCCGAGCTGCTCTTGACCGTGAGCACGGCTAGTATACCAGTTTTACACTCTGCAGAGGTTGCGCATCTTTACCCACAAGTCGTGTTACCCATCTGCCAAGGGGTCATGAATCCCATACACCTCTACCAAGGAAGCGAGGCAGGGTAACACTACGAGGCCTTTACAAAGTTCCACTAGCTTCCGAAAACCCGCTACAGTTTATAGGAAGATCCAGTGCAGGAATCCCTTGCAGGACCGCCATCGCAGCAAAATCCTCCCGAGGGCCTCCCTACACTGACCTCTCCCCTACTGCCCTTGCCCCTTTCGGGTAAGGTAGTCTTCCACTAGCTTTCCTAATTAATCAGCCAAGGGCGTCCCATTCCACCCTTGTGGTAGCACTGTTTTCCCGGGTGGTTCTCCATGTTCCAATTTAACATAATGATCTTAACATGAACCATAAATAACAACTGATAACAAAAGTATAATCATGAATAGTGTGTCTCCATACCCAAAACCACATATAGCACTAGCAAGTACTACCCAGAAAGATCAGTGGTAAACAAGGTATAAAGATAGACAAACTAGGGTAACCTATTGGGTCCCATCACAATTAACCTATGCAGATCATTATGATTAATCAGAACATGGGTAGGTGAAAAGAAGTGATCAAGGGCACAACTTGCCTGGGCCTTGAGAATCCAGGTACCAGGATGATTCTTCAGAACCTCGTGACCTCACTGCTAGTCGTAGCAATACAAACATACATGGTATAGGCAAAATTAACATTACACCAAACATATATGCAAAATACATATTAATAATCTACATATTAAAATAAGATCACAGGAAAAAGAATTATTAATTTTTGAGTTATAGAATTCAAGTTATGAATTTCCTAAGGTTTAATGTGATTAAAATATGATTAAATGATAAATAAATTTTCTGACAGAGTTCATGTCAAAACAAAGACACTAAATGATGAAGAATATTATTACAAAATTTTAGAAACTGGAATGGTTCAATTTGGAGCTAAAATGGATTTTCTATGAATTATCTAAGTTCTAGCAATTATTTTTGTATTAAAAATCTAATTTCTAATTCATTTAATCATTTTAATACTGCACTGGACTGGGCCTCATTTTCAGAAAACCGCAGGGGGCTCGGCGCAAGAATTCCCAGACTCAGGAAACAGTAACACGGGGATGGCGGGTTGATTCCAGAAATCCCTAGGGTCTCTTTAACAAAAATCCCTGGCCGAAGGGGTATCATGAAGTCTCAACCGCCCGATCTAACTCAGACGGTCCAGATTAGATCGCGTTTTAATCGAACCGGTATGCGCTGCTATGCGTCGGATTGGAAATCAACGGCGTAGATTTAAATACCCCGGATCCGCCCAGATCCGTCCGATTGGATCCGACGGCCCGGATCAAAGCCACGAAGGGGTACGCCCCGATCTAATCTCAACCGTCCGAGCGCCATCCGACGGTCGCGAACAGTCGCCCTGATCCCCCCCCGAACCGGTAACACATGACTAATCAAGGCCATTGACTCAGGATCCGACGACCGAGAATGACCCGCCCCAGACCGACCGGACCACGGCGGCGCACCAACCATCCACGGCGGAGCACACGTAATTCCGGTGACCCACTGCCAACGCTCCAGAGCTCCCAAGCTAAAATTAATAGGTCCCGACGCAAACTATAAAGGAAAGGGAGCTGGGCCATGGCCTTACCCGCACTGGAAGGTAGCAGAAGTCACCGGCAACGGCGCAGATGGCTTCACGGCGGAGCTTTCACCACGGCGAGCAATTGCCCGCACCCGGCTCGATCCTGGGAGCGATACTCCGCACGCACACGCACCACGCACGAGGCCGAACACCCACGACCACAAGATGGATCCCCGGGCGTCGTCAAGGAGGGGAATCACCGGTGGCGGCGGATCTCTCACCAAGCGAGGAGTCCACGGTGGTCGGCTGGGTTCCAGGAGGGGGCAGCGGGTTTTATAGGGACGCATGGTGGTGGAGTTCGGCCAACCCCAGGATCCAGGGCGCGTTTTGCTCCGCGGAGTCCGCGTGCCGAGCTCGGCGAAGATCCAGCGCGAGTTCGTTCGCGTGAGCTGGATTGAGGAAGAGGAATCCGACCAGTGGGACCCACATGTAAGTGAAACAGAGCGCGAGCGAGTGCGCAAGGATGAGAGGCTTACGGGCGGGGCCCACACGGCAGTGTCGTCCGCGCGGTGTAAACGGCGTGAGTGAGAGGCGAGAGCGCGCGTGAGGGGGAGTGGGCTGCGCGCGGCGAGGGTGAGATTGGGCCGAAATGAGGTGAGTGGCCCATGTAGGATTTTTATTCTTTTTCTTTTTATTTTCTATTTTCTTTTCTCCATTTTCAAAACCCAAATTCAATTCAAATTAAATTTCAACTTGTGGCAAATTCTCTTTCAGATTAATAGTAAAATTTAGACATACCTAAAAGTGTGATGAATTTTATAACTTTATTTTGTTTTGTATAACATTTCTTTCTTTCTTTCCTATTTCCAATTCAAATCAAACCAAGTTTTAAATTCTAGATTTCAAATTTATGCACAAGTTAAACTTTCACATGATGCACAATTACTATATAGTGTTTTCTTCATTTATTTTATTATGATTATTTACCTTTTTAAAAAAAATGAACTATAAAGTTTAATCACTTATCAATGGTACTTTGCTCAAATTTCTTCTACCAATCCCAAATTCAGAATTTGGGTGTTACAGGGACCGGGTCCGGCAGATCACCCGCAGGTACTTTTGGGCGTGCCTCCGGGCCCCTAGCCGACCCCCAACGAACGGGGCACGGACGTCCACTCGGATTACCCGATTGCAGCTCACCGGAGACACCATGTTCGGTGCCCATCGAGGGTAACATGGCGCACTCCCCCCCTCCTCCTT
The DNA here is from genome assembly GCA_029449295.1 of Zea luxurians. Classification (NCBI taxonomy): domain Eukaryota; kingdom Viridiplantae; phylum Streptophyta; class Magnoliopsida; order Poales; family Poaceae; genus Zea; species Zea luxurians. The sequence continues at coordinate 11,678,267 of JAOPSE010000007.1, forward strand.
GCGGAAAGGCGACGTAGGGGCGTATATAAAAAGTCGAGTCTGTCCCTGATCGTCCTCTCGCTCCGTGCGAAGGCTCGGGGGCTGCTCTCGCAAACCCGGCTCCGGCCAAACCGTTGACAGCGTCAACATACCAGCCCGAGAACTTGGGCCCCGACAGTGCACCTGGGTTACGCCCTGCTCGCATGAGGGAACCGCTAGTCCAGCCGAGGCATTACGCAAGGCATTAAGACCTCGAAGGAGTGAAACCACTCCTCCGAGGCCTCGGGGGCTACACCCGGCGGGTGCGCTCGCGCGCACCCACCGGAACAAAGTACCACCGAGAAAGGCTGGTCCCCTTGCAAAAAAGTGCGACGCAAGCCTCCAAGCGAGTGTTAACACTCCCTTCGAGGCTCGGGGGCTACTGTCGGGGACCATAATTAGGGGTACCCTCAAGACGCCTAATTCTCAGCTGGTAACCCCCATCAGCATAAAGCTGCAGAGGCCTGATGGGTTTGATTAAGTCAGGGATCAGTCCATACGAGTGACTTGACCACGCCACGCCCGAGCCTAGCCTCGGGCGAGGGCAGCCGACCCTAAGATGACTCCGTCTCGCCTGAGGCCTTCTCTTTCACGGCAGACGCATCTCCGGCTCGCCCTAGGCCCTGCCTTCGATAAGAAGAAACCCTGACTAAATCACCGCGCCAACCGACCAAGTCACCGGGGCGTTTAACGCAAAAGGTAAGACCGACGGGCGACCAGACTTCGCCAGAAGTGCCACAGGAGGCTCCGCCCAAGGGCTCGGACTCGGGCTAAGGCCCCGGAAGACGGCGAACTCTGCTTCGCCCGACCCCAGGGCTCGGACTCAGGCTAAGGCCCCGGAAGACGGCGAACTCCGCTCCGCCCAAGGGCTCGGACTCGGGCTAAGGCCCCGGAAGACGGCGAACTCCGCTCCGCCCAAGGGCTCGGACTCGGGCTAAGGCCCCGGAAGACGACGAACTCCGCCTCGCCCGACCCAGGGCTCGGACTCCGCCTCGGCCTCTGCCTAACGATCTCCGCCTCGCCCGAACCCAGGGCTCGGACTCTGCCTCTGTCTTGCAGGACGGACTCGACCTCGGCTTCGGAGGAGCCTCCACGACGCCCGACCTAGGACACGAGACCGCCACGTCAACAGGAAGCGCCATCATCGCCCTGCCCTGAGCCGACTTGGGTCGCAGGGAACAAGACCGGCGTCCCATCTGGCCAGCCACGCCAGATAGGCAAATGATGGCGCCCCGCTAGACCATGACGACGGCGACTCTCAGCTCCCTTACGAAAGCAGGAGGACGTCAGCAAGGGCCCAGCCACTCCGACAGCTGTCTCCCCGTCCGGCTCCGTTACTCCTCCAACAGCCACGACGCCACACCAACAGGGTGCCAAGATCTCTCCGGCTGCCACCTTGGCATGTACATAGGGCGCTAGCTCTCTCTCGCTAGACACGTAGCACCTTGCTACACCCCCATCTTGTACACCTGGATCCTCTCCTTACGACTATAAAAGGAAGGACCAGGGCCTTCTTAGAGAAGGTTGGCCTCGCGGGGACGAAGGGCAGGGGCAGGCGCTCTCTCGGGGCCGCTCTCTCCCCTCACCTCGCGCGGACGCTTGTAACCCCCTACTGCAAGCGCACCCGACCTGGGCGCGGGACGAACACGAAGGCCGCGGGAATTCTCCGACTCCCCCACGACCCGGCTCCGGCCACCGACCTCTCTCTCTCTCTGTTCCCCCCTTCGCGCTCGCTCCACGCGCTTGACCCATCTGGGCTGGGGCACGCGGCACACTCACTCGTCGGCTCGAGGACCCCCCGGTCTCGGAACGCCGACAGGCCTGAATTCATTCCGGTCGTCCGATGCGGATCGGCGTGTGGCAAGCGATCTTAGAATTTTTAAATCTAGACACTTGGTCGTTGATCCAACGGCAGAGATTTCTTACCGCTTCGATTAAATGGGTTGTGAAATCTGGTGCGCGTGATTCTGATCCAACGGTCAGAAACCCTAGATACCCCTTCGTTGTGTCAAAATTGCTAAAGAGACCCTGACTAAAGTAAAAATCAACCCGTAGTCCGCACTGGAGAGAGACTGAGTCTCGGGAAATTTTACAGGTTTGACCTCGAGTTTTTTATTATTTGGCGCGCTGTCCAGAGCTCAGGGAGATCAATTAAATAAGTTTAGAAATTGATTTTCAATACAAAAATAATTCCAGAAACTTGTATAATTCATATTAAATTCATTTTAACTCCAAATTAATTCATTCCAGTGGCATTAGTTTTGTTTTAATGTTGTTTATCACTTAGTAAATTTGTTTAGCCATGAAACTTGAACTAAAATTATTAACATGAGTTATGCTATTCCAAGTACTTAATAACTTCAGAAATTCATAACTAAATAAATATGACTCCAAATTTAGTGGTTATTGTTCCTATGATGTCGTTGCGCAGCGTAGAATATTATCATGCATTCTGTTCTATTATTTGGTGTGATGTTATTTTTTGTTTTACTATGTATGTTTGTATTGATGCGAGTAGACGAGCAAGCCAAAGAGGAACCATGGGTTTAGCAGGAGGAGACTGCTGAGCAGGAGCTCGTTGAAGGCAAGTTGTGCCCTTGACCACTTTTATCACCCAATAATGTTCTTTAATATCATTTATTCATGCATAGGTTTAATTTTGATGGGACCCAATAGGTTGCCCTAGTCTACTTATCTTTTACCTTGTTTACCCCCTGAATCATTTAGGTAGTTTTGCTATTGCTTTATATGGTTTCGGGATAACATTTCATTATATCCATATTCCAATTATCCTGTTACTTTATTTACTATTCATGTTAAGATCATTATGTTAATTGGAATATGGAGCGACCACCCGGGAAAACAGTGCTACCACAAGGAAGGAATGAGACCCCTTGGCTACCTAACTAGGAAAGCTAGTGGAGGACTACCTTACCCGAAAGGGGCAAGGGCAGTAGGAAAGTGGTCAGTGTAGGGAGGTCCTTGGGTTGATTTTGCTGCGATGCCGGTCAGGCGAGGGATCCATACACTAGAGCTTCCTATAAACTGTAGCGGGTTTTCTGAAGATAGTAGAACTTTGTAAAGGCCTTATAGTGGAACCCTGCCTCGCTTCCTTGGTAGAGGTGCATGGGGTCCAATCAACCCCGTGGTAAATGGGTAACACGACTTGTGGGTAAAGATGCGCAACCTCTGTAGAGTGTAAAACTGGTATACTAGCCGTGCTCACGGTCATGAGCAGCTCGAACCCTCACATGATTAATTTATGGAATTAAATTCAATTTGTCATTTGCAACGCATTGGGATTATTTTATTATTACTTTTATTTATTATTATTATGGTTTGGTATTTACTTATACTTAGTAATTTCTAATAAAATTTTGACCAACTTATAAAAGCAATGCTCAACTTCAACCTTTATTTTATTGATCAGCCTTACACTTAACATGAACTCCCACCTTTGGTGAGTTCATGCACATTATTCCCCATAACTTGTTGAGCGATGAACATATGTGAGCTCACCCTTGCTATCTCACAGCCCCCATAGGAGAAGATCAGGTGGTCGAAGAGGAGCCACCTAACACTGAAGCTTACGACTTGATCTAGGTGGCGTCTCCCAGTCAGCTTTGTGGCGCTGGAGAAATAATATTTAGCTCGCTTTATTTTTGTCATTTATTTTGTAAGACTTCCGCTATGTAAGAAGTACATTTATGACATTTATATCTATACATTCTGTTATTATATGTGTTGTTCTTCTCTGGCGCACATATGAGATGCACTCGGCTTTATCCTTTAAATCCGGGTTTGACAGAAGCTGAGGCCGTGCGCGCGGAGGCCAAACTTGCTCGCAAGCACGCCACCGACAAGGAGTCGGAGCTGAAGGGCATCCATAGCTATTGCGAGAAAACGGAGGCCTCCACCCGTGCTAGGGTTGAGCGGGCGAACACACTTTTTGTGGAAGCGTACCGTGAGCTCGGCTCAAAGACTGCTCCCTTTGATAAATCTGGGGAGGAGGTGGGTCTCCGCTTCCTTGGGTGGCTACAGGTGGAGCTGGAGTCACTCCCGTCCATCGTGACGGGCCTCATGTCCTATGCATCTCTCGTTACCTACGCGGGGGCGGCGAATGCCTTGTCCCGAGAAGGATGTAGGCACTTCGAAGTCTTTGACCGGGCGAACGAGGACTTCGATCACGGAATTTTCCAGGTTGAAGATGATGTGCTAAAGCAGTCTATTGGGGCGCTTTATGATAGGATGTGGGGTCCTCATGGTCATGGCATCGTCCGAGAGAGGGTCGACCGAGCGCTGGCACAGGTATTTTTTTTATTTTTTTAGCTGTGAAATATTGTGTTGTCTTCATAGATGATGAATGAAGAAGAAGATGATGACCTCGCCAGTCTTGAAAGCTCGATGACTCGGATGGATGGCATGGTGGAAGCGGGAGTTGAAGGGCTCTTAGCACCTCTGGGCGGCCCCGGCGAGGACCCTGCAGCGGCGTCTGCTCCAGCGCAGGTTGAAGAGATGCATTAGGGGTTTAGGGTTGGTGGTTTTAATTTTCTGTGATACTGAAGGTTGGCTGCTGCGCATGTTCCGACATCCAGGCCTGCGCAAGCAAACCCTGATGATGTTGATATTAATGATGTTTTGATGGATGCAAATGCAACGTTTCTTAGTGGCAATGTGTCTGAGGGGTCTGAGTTTGGGTCATGGTCTTCGGATGAAGGGGAATTTGGGAGCCCTTTCTCGTGGGTTGACGAATCTTCTGAGGATGACCTAGATTATTTTGTTGCGTTGGATTTGGCTACTTTGGAGTCTCTGCTGCGATCTGTCCCTCGCAAGGCGTTGGCGACCTCGGCTGATGCGAGAGTTGAAGACTCACGAAGGCAAAGAATGGGTGTGTCGAAACAGAGCACTGGTGAGTCATCGCGAAGTGGAAGAAGACATTGTCAAATGGGTATGGAAAGGTTCCATCTTCGGGGTGGTCCGCGATTGGATCGGGGTACTCAGCGCGAGCTGCTTTCATCGATGTTTGGGACGTGCATTGGAGAAGGGGGCCCGAGGGACCTATTTGAGGGGGAATAGTTGAGGTTGATGTTGTTCAATTTTTGGGAGGTGGGTCTTATTCCGAAGGAGGAGCCTATGTGACATTTTTGTTGCCCTCGCTCCTCTGTTGCAATATGAGTGAAAACACTGCCCTCCCCCTCTTTGCAATAGAGCAGCGATGGCCTTGCTAGAGGGGTACATACCGTGGTGTGCACTATTGTGTTGTGCGATGGTGCCATTGAGCCCTTCGCTTGTTGTTCATTTATGATTGCACAATGTAATTATGTTGGGCCTATTGCGAGTTGGCTACAATTTGTAGTCGCGTACGTGTCGTATGTGACTCCGCTTTTGACAGGTGATTGCACAACCTTTTTCAGTTATCCAGTTGCGCCCCTAAGCGATTTCTACTCAGTAGGTGGCTTATGTAGGGGAGATCGCGTTCCGCAAGTGTTGTGTTCTTTGGTTTTTCCGGCTGCACCCTTGGGCAACTTTTGCTCAGAAACTGTCTTCGTGGAAGACTTCGCACCCTGTGGGTGGTGTCGCGCACTTATTGTGCTTTTGTCCGGCTGCACCCTTAGGCGACTTTTGCTCAGATGTTGTCTTCGTGGAAGACTTTGCACCCTGTGGGTGGTGTCACACACTTATTGTGCTTTTGTCCGGCTGCACCGTTAGGCGACTTTTGCTCGGATGTTGTCTTCGTGGAAGACTTCGCACCCTGTGGATGGTGTCGCGAACTTATTGTGCTTTTGTCCGGCTGCACCCTTAGGTGACTCTTGCTCGGACAGTGTCGCATGCAAAGGCAGTCTAGGCTGCCTATGCGGTGACTGTTTATGCGTCGAATGTCGAAGACCGGTGTCACAGTCTTTTTTGACACCCATAGCCATGGTGCCAGTTTTACTTTGCTTTTCTTTGGGGGGGCTTTTGTGGAAGTATATTACATGACTCTGCCTCGTTAAAAACCTCACCCCCTGGGAGGAAAAGAGTGTGGGCCTGATTGACATTGTTTGAGAGTTACAAAGGTGTTCAGGCCTTGGGACTAGACAAAGAATTTGCAGGTTATCTATGTTCCACGAATGCTCTAAGTATTTGTCGGATGGTGAGGTGAGCCTGTAAGCATTCAGTGATGTTTTGGTCTTGACAATGTAGGGCCCCTCCCATTTGGGTTCAAGCTTGCCCCGAGACTCTGTTATGATGGTTCTAGTGAGTACTAAGTCTCCTTCTTTGAACTCTCTTGGGATGACATTGTTGTTGCGCCATGCCTTAGTCTGTGCTTGGTATTTATTCAGTGCTTCCAAAGCGAGGACTCGGTCTCCATCGATAAGGTCTTTGGAGGTTGGTTCGTCGACGTCAGGGGTGGCTGTTGGGCTTGTTCATGGGGATCCGTGCTTTAGCTCTTGTGGCATCATTACTTTGGATCCATACATCAAGTGTAAGAGTGTGAACCCAATCGCTCTGGATTCTGTTGTGTTTAATGCCCATATGACTTCGGGTAGTTGGTCTGCACATTTTCCCTTTTTGTCATCAAGTAGCCTTTTCTTGATTGTGCTGAAGATCTTGCCGTTAGCGTGCTTGACTACATCGTTGGATTGTGGGTGGTACACGGAGGCGAACACTGCCTTTGTACCGATGGAGTTGCAGAATTCCTGGAAGTCTTGGTTGTCGAACTGATTGCGTTATCGACTGTTAATTCGGATGGGACTCTGAATCGACATATGATATTCTGCCAGAAATTTTTTTGTGCCATCTTGGATGTTATTGTGGATACGTCCCTAGCCTCAATCCATTTGGTGAAGTATTCGACAGCGACGAAGGTGAATTTGAGGTTGCCTTGGGTTGTGGGCAGTGGCCCGACAATATCGAGCCCCTACCGCTGAAGAGGCCAGGTGTGGGCAATGGGCTTGGTGAATTGCAAAGGGGCACCTATTCGGGGCGAGAATTTCTGGCATGCTTCGCACAATTAGGTTACTCGGTTGGCCGTGCATATGTCTGCGTGCCAATAGAATCCATGACAAATGACCTTAGCTGCAAGGGCCCTTGGCCCTGAGTGTGAGCCGCAAGTACCGTTGTGGACCTTGCGGAGAAGCTCTAAGCCTTTGGTTTCAGTTATGCATTTCAACATTGGCTGGTTGATTCCTTTCTTGTATAACTGGCCATTGACGATTGCGAAGTCTCTGCTTCTGTGTTTAAGCCTTTTGGTGTCGTTGTGATCGGATGGATGGTAGTGGCCTTGGAGGTACAGGGTTATTGGAGCCCGCCAGTCTTCAGCCATTATAAGGTTGACGATCTGGTGCCCGTCGGCGTCCTGCGTTATTTGCAGACCTTCAGTTTTTCTGACGGGTGGTGTACCAACTACGTGATAAAATACGTCAGAGGGCAGGGCTTCGCCCTTCACTGCTGCTTTAGCTAATGTATTAGCCTCTTCGTTCTTGTTTCTCTCGATGTGTTGTAGAGTGAAACCCTTGAATTGTTTCTCGGGGCTTCGAATGGTGGCGAGATACTGCATTAGCACGGGCTCTTTGGCTGAGTATTCCTTTTTGATCTGGCTGGCGACGACCATGGAGTCTGTTTTAATGATGCATGTGGTGACGCCGAGGGCTCTCCAGCTTGCGAAGTCCCAGGATTACCGCTTCGTACTCGGCGACGTTGTTTGTGCATTTGTCGGACTCGAGTGCGAAGCTGAGGGGCGCAGCGTATCTGTATTGGACTCTGGTAGGTGATGTAATGATCGTCGTGGTGCCTGCTTCTGCATGACACCGTGCGCCATCACAGTGGATAGTCCAGATCGTTTCTGCGTGTTCTTGTTGCGGCCCCATAGGTCCTGTCCAGTTTACGATGAAATCAGCCAGGACTTGTGATTTGATTGTTGATCTCGGCTCGAAAGTGATGTTGTACCCTAATAGTTCCGCCGCCCACTTTGCTATTCTGGTGGATGCCTCTGGATTTCTGAGCAGCTCCCCAAGGCCCTTGTCGGAAGTGACTCGTACTTTGTATGCCTCGAAGTAATGTCTTAGCTTGCGCGAAGCCATGATGACTGCGTATGATATTTTCTCAAGTTCAGTCATGTTGCATTTTGAACTTGTGAGGACTTTGGAAACAAAGTACATTGGGCATTGCTAAGCTTTGTCGTCCTTTTCCTTTTCTTGGACCAGCGTTGCGCTGACTGCGCTGTGCGAGGCCGCGATGTATAGGAGGAGGGGGACTGTTGGGTCTGGACTTGTTAAGGTCGCTAGGTCGGATAGATGTTGTTTGAGAGACTTGAAAGTCGCTGCTTGCTTTGGACCCCAGACGAAGTCTTTCTCGCCTCGTAATGTTCTGAGTAATGGGAGGCTTTGCTCGGTGAATCTGGAGATGAATCTATTCAGTACCGCCAGTCTGCCTGTTAGTCGTTGGATGTCCTTGGTGGATTACGGTGGTGCCATGTCCATGATTGCTTGAATTTTATTTGGATTGGCTTCGATTCCTCGGTGTGATACTAGATAGCCGAGGATCTTTCCTTGACGTACCCTGAAGATGCACTTCTCTAGGTTCAATCGGAGTCTTGCTTCGTGCATGTTGGCGAATGTTTCTGCGAGGTCAGAGATGTGATCCTCCTTGCTTTTACTCGCAACGACAATGTCATCCTCATAAGTGAAGACGTTGCGGCCCATTTGGCTTTCGAGGACCTTCTTGGTGAGGCGTGAAAAAGTCGAGCCGGCGTTCTTAAGTCCCTCGGGCATCCGTACAAAGTAGTACGTGCCAAGGGGGTGATGAAGCTGGTACTGGCCTTGTCTTCCTCTTTCATATGAATCTGGTGGTAACCTGAGAAGCAGTCTAAGAGGGACATGACTTCGCAGCCTGCTGCGCAATCGACAATCTTGTCGATTCGCGGTAGGGGGAAGTTATCCTTGGGGCATGCTTTGTTAAGGCTTGTGAAATCAATGCACATGCGCCATTTTCCTCTCTTCTTCTGTACCATCATGACATTGGCGAGCCATGTTGGGTAATGTCGGGGACCATAATTAGGGGTACCCTCAAGGCTCCTAATTCTCAGCTGGTAACCCCCATCAGCACAAAGCTGCAAAGGCCTGATGGGTGCGATTAAGTCAGGGATCAGTCCATTCGAGGGACTCGATCACGCCTCGCCCGAGCCTAGCCTCGGACAAGGGCAGCCGACCCCGGAGGATTTTCGTCTCGCCCGAGGCCCCCCTTCAGCGGCGAACATATTCCCGGCTCGCCCGAGGCCCTGCCTTCGCCAAGAAGCAACCCTGACCAAATCGCCGCACTGACCGACCAAATCGCAGGAGCATTTAATGCAAAGGTGGCCTGACACCTTTATCCTGACGCGCGCCCCCCAGCCGGCAGAGCCGAAGTGACCGCCGTCACTTCGCCGCTCCACTGACCGGCCTGACAGAAGGACAGCGCCGCCTGCGCCACTCCAACTGCGGTGCCACTTGACAGAGTGAGACTGACGGGCAGTCAGGCCCAGCCGAAGGCTCCATAGGAAGCTCCGCTTCGCCCGACCCCAGGGCTCGGACTCGGGCTAAGTCCCGGAAGACGGCGAACTCTGCCCGACCCAGGGCTCAGACTCGCGCTAAGTCCCAGAAGACGGCGAACTCCGCCCGACCCAGGGCTCGGACTCGGGCTAAGTCCCAGAAGACGACGATCTCCGCCTCGCCCGACCTAGGGCTCGGACTTGGGCTCGGCCCCAGAAGACGACGATCTCCGCCTCGCCCGACCCAGGGCTCGGACTTGGGCTCGGCCCCAGAAGACAACGATCTCCGCCTCGCTCGACCCAGGGCTCGGACTTGGGCTCGGCCCCAGAAGACGACGATCTCCGCCTCGCCTGACCCAGGGCTCGGACTTGGGCTCGGCCCCAGAAGACGACAATCTCCGCCTCGCCTGACCCGGGGGCTCGGACTCGACCTCGGCTTCGGAGGAGCTTCCACATCGCCCAACCTAGGGCGCAGACCAGCCACGTCAACAGGAGGCGCCATCATCACCCTACCCCGAGCTGACTCAGGCCGCAGGGAACAAGACCGGCGTCCCATCTGGCTCGCTCCGCCAGATAGGCAATGATGGCGCCCCGCATGCTCTGTGACGACGGCGGCTCTCAGCCCCCTTATGGAAGCAAGAGGACGTCAGCGAGGACTCAACTGCTCCGACAGCTGTCCCTCCGCCAAGCTCCATCGCTCCTCCGACGGCCACGACATCACACCAGCTGGGTGCCAAGATCTCTCCGGCTGCCACAACGGCATGTACCTAGGGCGCTAGCTCTCCTCCGCTAGACACGTAGCACTCTGCTACACCCCCCATTGTACACCTGGATCCTCTCCTTGCGCCTATAAAAGGGAGGACCAGGGCCCTCTTAGAGAAGGTTGGCCGTGCGGGGACGAGGACGAGACACGCGCTCGCCCGGAGCCGCTCGCTCCCTCTCCCGCGTGGACGCTTGTAACCCCCTACTGCAAGCGCACCCGACCTGGGCGCGGGACGAACACGAAGGCCGCGGGATTCCCGCCTCTCTCACGCCAGTCTCCGGCCGCCTCGCTCTCCCCCCTTCGCGCTCGCCCTCGCGCTCGACCCATCTGGGCTGGGGCACGCGACGACATTCACTCGTCGGCTCAGGGACCCCCCGGTCTCGGAACGCCGACAGTTGGCGCGCCAGGTAGGGGCCTGCTGCGTGTTGACGAACAGCTTCCCGTCAAGCTCCAGATGGGTAGTCTCCAGCAACCTCTCCAACCCGGAACGGTGCTCCGTTTCGGGAGTCTTGAGTTCATGTCCCTCGACGGCAGCTACGACATGATACTCCTTCCACCGCCGCGCGACAACGACAGTGGCGGCCAACAGCCCGCCCGCCGGCGGCGAATCGACGATGTCTTCCCCGCGTGGTGGAAGAACAACCTTCGAGCTCACCCCGTCCTCTCCCCCGCCGACGGAGGAGGAGGCGGGGCAACCAAGGCCAAGCAGGAGACAGCGCCTCGTCGGCTGTCGAGCGAGTCGATGGCCCCAGCGCCCCAACAGGGGGCGCACCGGGCGTCGACCTCGCATTTGAGACGAAGGCGAGCGCCGTCTCCCCGTGACACGCTAAACCTGAGCAAGCGGATGACGCCAGCACGCTCGCGAAAAGCTTGCTGGACGTCACCCTCGTACCTGAGACGACGGTGCAGTCAGTCCCCGACGTGACCTCATTGCCGCCCGTCGACCAAAAGGTACCGACCGATTCCCATCCCACGTCTTTTGGATTCAGCCTCGACCCACCTAGTGGCTTCACTTTGGCGGGCGCTCTCGTAGAGGCAAGTCCAAACCCTCTGGGGTTTCGTATGCGGTCACCTTGGGACCGGCTGACGGACGTCTCGACCTACAGGCCCTCTGGGTCCGAGGAAGACGGCAAACCCAGCATCTGTTGGGATTTCTCTGGACTTGGCAACCCCAGTGCCATGCGGGACTTTATGACCGCATGCGACTACTGCCTTTCCGACTGTTCCGACGGTAGCCGTAGCCTCGGCGACGAGGATTGCGGCCCAAGTCGCGAATGCCTCCACGTCGATCTAGAGGGTCCCTCCGAAGGCAACCATCTCGGCATGCCGGAGGACGGTGACCTCCCTAGGCCGGTGCCTCGCGTTGACATCCCACGGGAGCTAGCTGTGGTCCCCGTTCAGGCGGGGGGCCATGACCCACGGCTCGAGCGAATCCGCGGGGTGCAGGCCAGGCTCGACGAGGGAGCAGGAGCGCTTGAGCCGATCCGTCGGGACGTCGGGCAGGCATGGGAGGGCCAACCCCCGGCCGGGGAAATACGGCATCTACCCCAAGGTTTCTAGCACCGCATCAACGATGACGTCAGGGTCAGGCCACCACCCGCATCTAGTGGGGTCGGCCGGAACCTGGCTGCAGCAGCGATGCTTCTCCGCGAGATGCCGGAGCCATCAACCACCGAGGGACGGTGAATCCAGGGAGAGCTCAAGAACCTCCTGGAAGGCGCCGCGGTCCGACGAGCCGAGAGCTCCGCCTCCCGAAGGCAGGGGTACCCCTCGGAACCTCATGCCGCGACTTCCCGATTCATGCGGGAAGCCTCGGTCTACACCGGGCGCACACGCAACACCGCGCCTGCGGCCCCGGGTCGCCTCAGCAACGAGCACCATCACCGCGACCGTCGGGCCCACCTCGACGAGAGGGTGCGCCGAGGCTACCACCCCAGGCATGGGGGACGCTACGACAACAGGGAGGATCGGAGTCCCTCGCCCGAACCACCCGGTCCGTAGACCTTCAGCCGGGCCATACAACGGGCGCCGTTCCCGACCCGGTTCCGACCCCCGACTACTGTCAAAAGTACTCGGGGGAGACGAGACCGGAACTGTGGCTCGCAGACTACCGTCTGGCCTGCCAACTGGGTGGAACGGACGATGACAACCTCATCATCCGCAACCTCCCCCTTTTCCTCTCCGACACCGCTCGCGCCTGGTTGGAGCACCTACCTCTGGGGCAGATCTCCAACTGGGACGACCTAGTCCAAGCTTTCGCCAGCAATTTTCAGGGCACTTACGTGCGCCCCGGGAATTCCTGGGACCTCCGAAGCTGCCGACAGCAGCCGGGAGAGTCTCTCCGAGACTACATCCAGCGATTCTCGAAGCAGCGCACCGAGCTGCCCAACATCACCGACTCGGATGTCATCGATGTGTTCCTCGCTGGCACCACCTGCCGCGACCTGGTGAGCAAGCTAGGTCGCCAGACCCCCACCAGGGCGAGCGAGCTGATGGACATCACCACCAAGTTCGCCTCCGGCCAGGAGGCGGTCGAGGCTATCTTTCGGAAGGACAAGCAGCCCCAGGGCCGCCCATCGGAAGATACTCCCGAGGCGTCAACTCAGCGCGGCGCCAAGAAGAAGGGCAAGAAGAAGTCGCAAGCGAAACGCAACGCCGCCGACGCGGACCTTGTCGCCGCCGCCGAGTACAAGAACCCACGGAAGCCCCCCGAAGGTGCCAACCTCTTCGACAAGATGCTCAAGGAGCCGTGCCCCTATCACCAGGGGCCCGTCAAGCACACCCTTGAGGAGTGCGTCATGCTTCGGCGCCACTTCCACAGGGCCGGGCCACCCGCGGAGGGTGGCAAGGCCCGCGACGACGACAAGAAGGAAGATCACCAGGCAGGAGAGTTCCCCGAGGTCCACGACTGCTTCATGATCTATGGTGGGCAAGCGGCGAATGCCTCGGCTCGGCACCGCAAGCAAGAGCGCCGGGAGGTCTGCTCGGTGAAGGTGGCGGCGCCAGTCTATCTAGACTGGTCCGACAAGCTCATCACCTTCGACCGAGACGATCACCCCGACCATGTGCCGAGCCCGAGGAAATACCCGCTCGTCGTCGACCCCATCATCGGCGATGTAAGGCTCACCAAGGTCCTCATGGACGAAGGCAGCAGCCTCAACATCATCTACGCCGAAACCCTCGGACTCCTGCGTGTCGATCTGTCCTCCGTCCGAGCAGGCGTTGCGCCCTTCCATGGGATAATTCTCGGGAAGCGCGTCCAGCCCCTCGGACAACTCGACCTTCCCGTCTGCTTCGGAACACCCTCCAACTTTCGAAGGGAGACCCGGACGTTCGAGGTGGTCGGTTTCCGAGGAACCTACCACGCGGTACTGGGGAGGCCATGCTACGCGAAGTTCATGGTCGTCCCCAACTACACCTACCTGAAGCTCAAGATGCCGGGCCCCAACGGGGTCATCACCGTTGGCCCCACGTACAAACACGCGTTCGAATGCGACGTGGAGTGCGTTGAGTACGCCGAGGCCCTCGCCAAGTCCGAGGCCCTCATCGCCGACCTGGAAAGCCTCTCTAAGGAGGTGCCAGACGTGAAGTGTCACGTCGGCAACTTTGAGCCAGCGGAGACGGTTAAGTCCGTCCCCCTCGACCCCAGCGGCGACGCCTCCAAGCAGATCCGGATCGGCTCCGGGCTCGATCCCAAATAGGAAGCAGTGCTCGTCGACTTTCTCCGCGCGAACGCCAATGTCTTCGCGTGGAGTCCCTCGGACATGCCCGGCATACCGAGGGATGTCGCCGAGCACTCGCTGGACATACGAGCCGGAGCCCGACCCGTCAAGCAACCCCTGCGCCGATTCGACGAGGAGATCCACAAGCTAATGGCGGCAGGGATCATCAAAGAGGTATTCCATCCCGAATGGCTTGTCAACCCTGTGCTTGTGAGAAAGAAAGGGGGGAAATGGCGGATGTGTGTAGACTACACTGGTCTCAACAAAGCATGTCCGAAGGTTCCCTACCCTCTGCCTCGCATCGACCAAATCGTGGATTCCACTGCTGGGTGCGAAACCCTGTCTTTCCTCGATGCCTACTCAGGGTATCACCAAATCAGGATGAAAGAGTCCGACCAGCTCGCGACTTCTTTCATCACACCCTTCGGCATGTACTGCTATGTCACCATGCCGTTCGGCTTGAGGAATGCGGGCGCGACGTACCAGCGATGCATGAACCATGTGTTCAGCGAACACATCGGCCGCATGGTCGAGGCCTACGTCGATGACATCGTAGTCAAGACGAGGAAAGCCTCCGACCTCCGTTCCGACCTTGAAGTGACATTCCGATGTCTCAAGGCGAAAGGCGTCAAGCTAAATCCCGAGAAGTGTGTCTTCGGGGTGCCCCGAGGCATGCTCTTGGGGTTCATCGTCTCCGAGCGGGGCATCAAAGCCAACCCGGAGAAGATCGCAGCCATCACCAGCATGGGGCCCATCAAGGACTTGAAAGGCGAACAGAGAGTCGTGGGATGTCTCGCGGCTCTGAGCCGCTTCATCTCACGCCTCGGCGAAAGAGGTCTACCTCGGTACCGCCTCTTGAGGAAGGCCGAGTGCTTCACTTGGACCCGTGAAGCCGAGGAAGCCCTCGGGAACCTGAAGGCGCTCCTCACAAAGGCGCCTATCTTGGTGCCCCCAACTGCCGGAGAAGCCCTTCTGGTCTACGTCGCCACGACCACTCAGGTGGTTAGCATCGCGATTGTGGTCGAGAGGCAAGAAGAGGGGCACGCATTGCCCGTTCAGAGGCCAGTCTACTTCATCAGTGAGGTACTGTCCGAAACCAAGATCCGCTACCCACAAGTTCAGAAACTGCTGTACGCGGTGATCCTAACGCGGCAGAAGCTGCGACACTACTTCGAGTCTCATCCGGTAACTGTGGTGTCATCCTTCCCCCTAGGAGAGATCATCCAGTGCCGAGAGGCCTCGGTTAGGATTGCAAAGTGAGCAGTGGAAATCATGGGCGAGACAATCTCGTTCGCTCCCCGGAAGGCCATCAAGTCCCAGGTCTTGGCGGACTTCGTGGCTGAATGGGTCGACACCCAGCTATCGACGGCTCCGATCCAACCGGAGCTCTGGACCATGTTCTTCGATGGGTCGCTGATGAAGACAGGAGCCAGCGCAGGCCTACTCTTCATCTCACCCCTCGGGAAGCATCTACGCTACGTGCTACGCCTCCACTTCCCGGCGTCCAACAATGTGGCCGAGTACGAGGCTCTGGTCAACGGGTTGCGGATCGCCATCAAGCTAGGGGTCCGATGCCTCGACGCTCGCGGTGACTCGCAGCTCGTCATCGACCAAGTCATGAAGAACTCCCGCTGCCGCGACCCGAAGATAGGGGCCTACTACGATGAGGTTCGGCGCCTGGAAGACAAGTTCTACGGGCTCGAGCTCAACCACATCGCCTGGCGCTACAACGAGACTGCGGACGAGCTGGCTAAAATAGCCTCGGGGCGAACAACGGTTCCCTCGGACGTCTTCTCCCGAGACCTGCATCAACCCTCCGTCAAGATCGACGACACGTCTGAGCCCGAGGTACCCTCGGCTTAGTCCGAGGTACCCTCGGCTCAGTCCGAGGCACCCTCGGCTCAACCCGAGGCGCCCTCGGCTCAGTCCGAGGCACCCTCGGCTCATCCCGAGGCACCCTCAGCTCGGCCCGAGGCGCCCTCGGTTCAGCCCGAGGTACCCTCGGCCCCCGAGGGTGAGGCACTGCGCATCGAGGAGGAACGAAGCGGGGTCACGCCTAATCGAAGCTGGCAGACCCCGTACCTGCAATATCTCCACCGAGGAGAGCTACCCCTCAACCGGGCCGAGGCTCGGCGGGTGGCGCGGCGTGCCAAGTCGTTCGTCTTGCTGGGAGATGAGAAGGAGCTCTACCACCACAGCCCCTCAGGCATCCTCCAGCGATGCATCTCCATCGCCGAAGGTCAGGAACTCCTGCGAGAGATACACTCGGGGGCTTGCGGCCATCACGTAGCGCCTCGAGCCCTTGTCAGGAATGCTTTCCGACAAGGCTTCTACTGGCCGACGGCGGTGGCCGACGCTACCAGAATCGTCCGCACCTACGAAGGGTGTCAATTCTACGCGAGGCAGACCCACCTGCCCGCTCAGGCTCTGCAGACGACACCCGTCACCTGGCCTTTTGCTGTGTGGGGTCTGGATCTCGTCGGCCCCTTGCAGAAGGCACCCGGGGGCTACATGCACCTGCTGGTCGCCATCGACAAATTCTCCAAGTGGATCGAGGTCCGACCCCTGAACAGCATCAGGTCCGAGTAGGCGGTGGCGTTCTTCACCAACATCATCCATCGCTTCGGGGTCCCGAACTCCATCATCACTGACAACGGCACCCAGTTAACCGGCAGAAAGTTCCTAGACTTCTACGAGGATCACCACATCCGGGTGGACTGGGCCGTCGTGGCTCATCCCATGACGAATGGGCAGATGGAGCGTGCCAACGGCATGATTCTACAAGGGCTCAAGCCTCGGATCTACAACGACCTCAACAAGTTCGGCAAGCGGTGGATGAAGGAACTCCCCTCGGTGGTCTGGAGTCTGAGGACAACGCCGAGCCGAGCCACGGGCTTCACGCCGTTCTTTCTAGTCTATGGGGCCGAAGCCATCTTGCCCACAGACTTAGAATACGGTTCCCCGAGGACGAGGGCCTACACCGACCAAAGCAACCAAGCTAGCCGAGAAGACTCGCTGGACCAGCTGGAGGAGGCTCGGGACAAGGCCTTGCTACACTCGGCACGGTACCAGCAGTCCCTGCGACGCTACCACGCCCGAGGGGTCCGGTCCCGAGACCTCCAGGTGGGCGACCTGGTGCTTCGGCTGCGACAAGACGCCCGAGGGCGACACAAGCTCACGCCTCCCTAGGAGGGGCCATTCGTCATCGCTAAGGTTCTGAAGCCCGGAACGTACAAGCTGGCCAACAGTCAAGGCGAGGTCTACGGCAACGCCTGGAACATCCAACAGCTACGTCGCTTCTACCCTTAAGATGTTTTCAAGTTGATCATATACCTTGCACCCACGCAAAGTTTAGTCATCAAGGAAGGGTTGGCCTCGCCTCGGCAAAGCCCGACCCTCCCTCGAGGGTTAAAAGGGGGGGAACCCCCTCTGCGTCAAGATTGGGGAACCTCTTTGCGTCCAAAATTTTCAATCAAAAAAGCTTTTGCGTTCCCCCGGCTATGTCGGAAGCAAGGCCCCAAGGAGCGAACGCGGGTGCATGTAAGTGGCAAGGCCGACTGAGCCGAGTGACTCCTACGCCTCCGGGTTAGGGACACCTCACTCGTCACCCACCATGAAAAGTGACCCCTACTTGGGGAAACCACCCTGTTACTAACAGGCAAAGCCGGACACGCAAATAAAAAGGAAAGGAGTTCGACTTCATGCAACGGTAACAAAGTGTTCAGGCCTCAGCGGCCGCAGAAAGACACACGTGCATCCGACGGAAACTGTTCCAACAGAGTTAGGCGTCGCCTTGGGAAGGAGCCGCGCCTTCGGCTTCATCCCCACCATCGGCAAAGTCCATCCCGGCTTCCGGCGACGGCGCAGGTGGGAGGATCTCTGCCTCAAAGGTGGTCGCCAGCACTGCGCTCGGACCCGCGGCGGCCGCATCGAGCCTCTGGACTTCTGCCAGGGCGGCTTCATCTTCGTCGGGAAGGCAATACCCCTCGCTAACCCGCTCCAGGTCCACAACGTAGTGGGAAGCGAGTACGGCGAAGGCCCGCCTGACGCCGTGGTGTAACGCCTCGCGGAGTCTGCCGCGCACATGATCGCCCAAGACTTGAAGGCGACTTCGAGGGGAGCTTCCTGAGGGGACGTCGCCGGAGCCAAGGACCCGGTAAACGTCCGAGACGGCCTCGGACATGGCCGCGTGGTCGGTTTCCCTCTGCTCGGCCGCCCCGGCAAGCGCCTCGGCAAGCGCCTTGGTGGACTCATCGAGGGCGGACTCGAGCTCTGCGAACAACCAAAGGAAGGATCTCAAACACAAGCAGAGGAAACAAGCAGGAACGAAAACCGAAGATGGCCAAGGCGTACCTCCGGCTCGGGCACGCTGCTCCGAGGCTGCGACCTGGGCTACGGCTAGGTCGGCTGTAAGGGTTTCAGCTCGGCTTTCGGCCTCGGCAGCCCGGCCCCGAGATTGGTCCCGCTCCTTGACGACCCGGTCGAACTCCGACTGCTGTCATTGCGCTTCTGCGCGCGCCGCGGCCGCCTTTGCGCGCGCCGCGGCCGCCTTTGCGCGCGCCGCTACCGCCTCGGCTCTCAGATCGGTACAGAGCAACCGAAGGTCCGCCACCTCGGCACCCTGCTGAGAGAGGCGCGTAGTAGCCCCGGCAAGCGAGGTCCTCAGGGATCGCAGCGAGCCCCAGACGTCGACCTCGCGGCGGATGAACGATGACTTGGCGGCGCTCCGATCCGTCAGATCCTGAGGGAAGGAAGCGGGGCGTCACGAAAGACGCCTTGGTCACAAAAGAGAAAAGGTATGCCTGAAACCGTTACCTAGAGGATTTTGGGGATGTCCCTGCAGAAAACCTTCAGCGACGACCGGAGCGACCCCACCGTTGCTTCGGCACACTCGCGGAGCTCGTCCCAGGACTGGTCCTCCCGCTCATCGTCGAGAACGAAGCCGGGATCCGAGGCCTCACGGGTCTGGAACCAGAGCAACTTGCGCCGGCCCTCGGAGCTCCGCCGCACAGCGACGAGGCTGCCGCCCGGCGGGACGGATCGCGCCTCCACACCCCCCTCTTCCGAGGCACCGAGCGCCGACGCCTCAGCCGTCTCAACGTCGGCAGCAGCCAGTCGCTCCCTGGCTGGGACGGCGGCGACTTCAGTAGCGACAGGTGCCGGCATCGCCGGCACGTCCGGTGGGCCTGGGGCCATGTCCGCGTCAGCCGCCACCCCTATCACATTGGCTGCCCCAGCAGAAGCGCCAGCCTCGGGAACCCGCTCCATGGCGACTGGTGCCGCCTAAGCCCCCTGCTGTGGAGCGCCTTGCGAGAAGGTCACCTGAACGGCAAGGCCTGGAGCGGCGCTGGCCGCGCAAGCCGGTGTCGTCTTAAGGGCCTTCCGGGGCGCCAGGTCAGTCAGCCCATGGCTTCGCTTGCTAAGGAAAAAAGAAAAATCACGGCCGGGACATACGAATGAAAAGCCAGGACGAAGACATTCCAAGATACTCACCCGCTCCGGGCCATGATCAACCGTGTCTGGGGGGAGGTCTCTCGGATCTCGACCCCCGGAGCCGCCGCCGAGGTCCGCTTCGCCGGCAGCTTCGGCACCACCCTTGCTTTGGGCGCCCTGGACACCCGGGAGGCGGGCTGCTCAGGCACTGCCATGACGACCTGGGGGTCGCTCCCCTGCGCTGCCGGCGTGGGTGGCGGCTCTCGGGGAGCAGATGCCCCGGCCTGGCTCCCCGGGGTCGCCTCAGCTCTTCCAGCCGAGGGGTCAAGTACCCTCTCGGATTGCCCCCGCTCCTCGGGCCGGGACCCCGGCGTCCCGACTCCGAGGACTGATGACATCAACCCGCTCGGGGGCTGGTTTGATGGCTCCTGGCCTAACCCCAAGTCGGGGCTGAGGCCAAGGCGGGCAGCCATGTCGTCTTCCTCGTCATCATCTTCATCATCATCATCGTCATCGGGCGTTTCCGACGACAGCTCCCTCGGGAGCCCCTCCCTCTCCTGCCGGCGACGAAGCTTTTCCAAGGCGTCCCGAGCCCGCCTCCGCTCGCGGGCCCGGGCCTTCTCTGCGTCCTTCTTTTTCTTCTTCTCCTCCGCGGCGACCCGCCGCGCTGCTCGGTCCGCCGCATCTTGCGGGACCCGTGGCAGGGAAGACTTGTGCCACCCTACCTCCTGAAGACGGGTGGAAATCCCGACCTTAGAAACCAGGGGCAATCCGACGCAAGAAGAAAGAAGGAGTGGACACTCACCAGAGTCACGCACCCTTGGTCAGGGCGCATCAAAGGCTGAGAGAAGGCGCTGGGGTCTGGCTTCCCCAACGCAACGGACACCCGCCCGTGGAGGACGTCGAGGGGAACAGGATCAGAGGACATCCGCGAGCCCTCCAAGTCCGCCTCCGGTGTCATTTCCCAAAGCGGCAGCCGTCGCTCCGCCAAGGGAAGCACCCTCCGGCGGTGGATGGCGGCAATCACCCCTGCAGCGGTGAGTCCCCCTTCCGCAATGCCTCTAAGGCCTTGAGGAGGGGTTCGAGGTTCTTCTGTCTTTCGTGAGGGGTCCCGTGGCGCCAAGCATCAGCGGCGGCGGTGACTACTCGCTGAG
The DNA here is from genome assembly GCA_029449295.1 of Zea luxurians. Taxonomy (NCBI): domain Eukaryota; kingdom Viridiplantae; phylum Streptophyta; class Magnoliopsida; order Poales; family Poaceae; genus Zea; species Zea luxurians. The sequence goes on from JAOPSE010000007.1 coordinate 11,698,865, forward strand.
AGAACGGCGGGAGCAACTCGCCGTCATTCCGGAGGTAGAACCACCGGCGCTGCCAACCCTTGTTCGAGGACGCGAGGATGGCGGGAATATACAGCGACGCCCGCGACTGCCTCAGCAGGAGGGTGTAGCCGCCGGCCCGCACCGCTGCGCGGACCTTCCTCTCCCCCGTCGGCGAGGCAAAAAGCTCCACGAAAAAGAGATGGGTCCACAGATCCCAATGGGGGGCAATCCCCAAGTACCCCTCGCACACCGCTACGAAGATGGCGGCCTGCGAGATGGAGTTGGGGCTGAGGTTGTGCAACTCCACCCCGTAGTGGTGCAGGATCGCCCGCATGAAGCGGCTCGCCGGCACACCAAATCCCCGCTTGTGGAAGGAGACGAAGCTCACGATGTACCCCGGCGGTGGGGATGGAGCGGCTCCGCCCACGGGGGGAATCCATTCCGGTCGCTGCTCATCGATGAGAGGGCGAAGTAAACCCTCGCCAACAAGATCCTCCAGATCACTCGCCGTCACCGTGGAGAAAGGCCATGGGTCGCGCGGCGAGATGATGGTCACCCGGTCAGCCATCGCCGAGCGGAAGGGGTGGCGGCGCAAGGGACAGGGAGGGCGGTTTCCTTTTCTCTGGCTAAGTCTCTCAGGCTGCAAAAAACCTAAGAGGGAGGCAGGAAGCGGAGCAAAGAATCATCGCCAGACCCTCTCCCGAGTATATGAAGACCAAGGCGCGACTGGTTCAAACGTTCCGCCCGGACCGGACGTGGGATTCAAAAACGCGAAGCGAAACAGCCGTCCCTCGAACGGCTCGCGCACGCGCAACGGTCGCTCCTCCAACCACTCGCCCCATCGCATTAACTCTGCGGCGGGACAGGCGGCGCCTCTGGCAGGAGAAGCGGGCGACGCTTCGCCTTCGCCACAATGACCGCGTCAAAAAAGGTACGCCGCGTCGTTCGATTTCGTATCCTTTCCCTTTTTTCCTCTTTCTCTCTCTTGCAACAGGGACCGGGAAAGGGGGATACCCCGAAAAGGATCCTTCCCCGAGAAGGAACCAGGCTCCGAGCCCCCCTACTGATCAGAGGTTCGAAGGCTGGCCCCCCAGAAGGGTTCGACAGCCGCCTCAGATCACGTGGGCCCTACACCCACTACTGGTCAGAGGTTCGAAGGCCAGCCCCTCGAAAGGGTTCCACGGCCGCCTCAGGCTACTCGGGCTCCGCGCCCATTACTGATCAGGGGTTCGAAGGCTGGCCCCCGAAGGGTTCACAGCCGCCTCAGACGTCGAGCGAGGGATGACCATGGGTACGTTCGATACATAACCAAGGCTCGGGCTGCGCTCCCGAGGTACCCTAGGACATTTCCGAGACCAGCGGGAACGATCTTGTAACAGAATCCCATCAGAGGGAGGCATCGAGCCCTCGGACCCCGTCACCAGGGGACCGGGTCTGGCAGATCACCCGCAGGTACTTTTGGGCGTGCCTCTGGGCCCCTAGCCGACCCCTGACGAACGGGGCACGGACGTCCACTCGGATTACCCGCTTGCAGCTCATCGGAGACACCATGTTCAGCGCCCATCGAGGGCAACATGGTGCTTTCCCCCCCCCCCCCCCTCCTCCTTGCGGAAAGGCGACGCAGGGGCGTATGTAAAAAAGTCGAGTCTGTCCCTGATCGCCCTCTCGCCCTGAGCAGAGGCTCGGGGGCTGCTCTCGCAAACCCGGCTCCGGCCGAACCGTTGACAGCGTCAACATACCAGCCCGAGAACTTGGGACCCGACCGTACACCTGGGCTACGGCCAGCTCGCATGAGGGAACGACCAGACCAGCCGAAGCATTACGCGAGGCATTAAGACCTCGAAGGAGTGAAACCACTCCTCCGAGGCCTCGGGGGCTACACCCACCGGAACAAAACGCAACCGAGAAAGGCTGGTCCCCTTGCAAAAAAGTGCGACGAAAGCCTCCAAGCGAGTGCAAACAATCCCTTCGAGGCTCGGGGGCTACTATCGGGGACCATAATTAGGGGTACCCTCAAGGCTCCTAATTCTCAGCTGGTAACCCCCATCAGCACAAAGCTGCAAAGGCCTGATGGGTGCGATTAAGTCAGGGATCAGTCCATTCGAGGGACTCGATCACGCCTCGCCCGAGCCTAGCCTCGGACAAGGGCAGCCGACCCCGGAGGATTTCCGTCTCGCCCGAGGCCCCCCTTCAGCGGCGAACATATTCCCGGCTCGCCCGAGGCCCTGCCTTCGCGAAGAAGCAACCCTGACCAAATCGCCGCACCGACCGACCAAATCGCAAGAGCATTTAATGCAAAGGTGGCCTGACACCTTTATCCTGACGCGCGCCCCCCAGCCGGCAGGGCCGAAGTGACCGCCGTCACTTCGCCGCTCCACTGACCGGCCTGACAGAAGGACAGCGCCGCCTGCGCCACTCCAACTGCGGTGCCACTTGACAGAGTGAGACTGAGGGGCAGTCAGGCCCGGCCGAAGGCTCCATAGGAAGCTCCGCTTCGCCTGACCCTAGGGCTCGGACTCAGGCTAAGTCCCGGAAGACGGCGAACTCCGCCCGACCCAGGGCTCGGACTCGGGCTAAGTCCCGGAAGACGGCGAACTCCGCCCGACCTAGGGCTCGGACTCGGGCTAAGTCCCAGAAGACGACGATCTCCGCCTCGCCCGACCCAGGGCTCGGACTTGGGCTCGGTCCCAGAAGACGACGATCTCCGCCTCGCCCGACCCAGGGCTCGGACTTGGGCTCGGCCCCAGAAGACGACGATCTCCGCCTCGCCCGACCCAGGGCTCGGACTTGGGCTCGGCCCTAGAAGACGACGATCTCCGCCTCGCCCGACCCAGGGCTCGGACTTGGGCTCGGCCCCAGAAGACGACAATCTCCACCTCGCCCGACCCGGGGGCTCGGACTCGACCTCGGCTTTAGAGGAGCTTCCACATCGCCCAACCTAGGGCGCAGACCAGCCACGTCAACAGGAGGCACCATCATCACCCTACCTCGAGCTGACTCGGGCCGCAGGGAACAAGACCGGTGTCCCATCTGGCTCGCTCCGCCAGATAGGCAATGATGGCGCCCCGCATGCTCTGTGACGACGGCGGCTCTCAACCCCCTTACGGAAGCAAGAGGACGTCAGCGAGGACTCAACCGCTCCGACAGCTGTCCCTCCGCCAAGCTCCATCGCTCCTCCGACGGCCACGACATCACACCAGCTGGGTGCCAAGATCTCTCCGGCTGCCACAACGGCATGTACCTAGGGCGCTAGCTCTCCTCCGCTAGACACGTAGCACTCTGCTACACCCCCCATTGTACACCTGGATCCTCTCCTTGCGCCTATAAAAGGGAGGACCAGGGCCCTCTTAGAGAAGGTTGGCCGCGCGGGGACGAGGACGAGACACGCGCTCGCCCGGAGCCGCTCGCTCCCTCTCCCGCGTGGACGCTTGTAACCCCCTACTGCAAGCGCACCCGACCTGGGTGCGGGACGAACACGAAGGCCGCGGGATTCCCACCTCTCTCACGCCGGTCTCCGGCCGCCTCGCTCTCCCCCCTTCGCGCTCGCCCTCGCGCTCGACCCATCTGGGCTGGGGCACGCGACGACATTCACTCGTCGGCTCAGGGACCCCCGGTCTCGGAACGCCGACAGGTAAGCTATAGGCTCGATGAATTTGACTTCCAATAGGCGATGTACCTCGACCTTGGCTGCTTCTATTTTTTTCATCAGACATTTTTCTTAGCTGCTGCTTTTTTCGGTGCACCAAGGGGTCGATGCCCAAGCTGTGTTCGATGATTGCGCGGCTAAACTCCACTAGGTCAAGGGCGGACTAGGAGAAGACGTCCTTGTTGTGGCTGAGACAAGAAAGAAGTCTTTCCCCGTCGTGTGGTGTCAGGTCTTTGCTGATCATGACTGTTTGCTTTGGGGTTGCGGGGTCGAGGGGTACTATCTTCGATCTATCATTACTCCGCAACTGGTTGTTGATCTTTTTGCTTTTTGCTGAGCGATGACTATCGTTGTCTTCGCGCTCTGTTATTAAGCAGTGAACATTGCGCTGCCCTGGAACGAAATCTCTCTCGATGTTCCGTGCTGTCTGCTGGTCTTCATAGACTGTGATCACACCCTGTGGCCCTGGGATCTTCATGTAGAGATAAAGCCCATGTATGGCTACCTCAAACTTGTTGATTGATCTGCACCCCATAATGGTGTTATACGGGTAGACCATGTCGACAATATCGAAGGTGACTTGTTCGCTTCGCATGCTGGGCGTCATGCCGAATGACAATGGTAGCTCTATTTTGCCAACAGGGAAGGTGCCTTTGCCTCCAAAACTGTATAAAGGGTTGTCTGCGGGCTTAAGGAGGCTATGGCTGATGCCCATGCGATCGAAGGCATGCAAGAAAATGATGTTGGCCTGGCTGCCATTGTCGACCAATACTTTGTGTAAATCCCAGCCTGCTACCCTGCAATTGATTACCATGGCATCTGTGTGTGGTGCGCTGCACAAATTAACGTCCCTAGCATCGAAAGTGAGCGGGACGTGGGACCACTTTGTTTGTACCACTGGGCAGGTGAGAGCGACGTGGTTGACGTTGGGGTAGTGGTCCTTTTTTGCCGCTTGGTGTCGAAGTCTACGCTGGATCCCCTAGTGATCATGTGAATGACCTCGCGGTAAGGTTGCTCGATGAAGTCTTCTTGCTTGGGTGCTGGCGGTGGGGGGTTTTATGTGGAGGATTTGGATGATGTGGTGGTGGTGGGGGTAGGACTTGGACCTCTTGATGATGATGATACACGTGGTTGGGTTGGTGATGGATTTGCTCGTTGTGGTATGGTTGCTGGTGGTATTGCTGGGGGTGATAGGTGTGCGCGAGGACTCGTTGGTTGTCTGCTGGCTGGGTTCTAGCCTTTCTGTCCTTGGTGGCCTTGTTCTCCGGGCAGTCCCTGGTGGGGTGTGCGCAGTCTTCATCGTGAAACAGGCAGTAAAATCTTCGTGGCTACTGGGCTCATCCTCTGCCTCTTCCTCTCGTGTTGTTGCCGCGGTTTTGTTGAGAGGGGTACTCCTGAGGGCGAACAGTGTCTCCGGTGGAGTGTTGGTTGGCGATGGTGTGCACATGTTGCTGGTTGCAATTTTCCTTGTCGGAGTTGGACTGCGCGGGCCTGACACATGTTCTGCTGGACTGCAAATTGTCCTTGGGTTTCCTCTGAGATTCTATCTTGCGCTGGTGCAGTTCCTCGGACCTGGCATATTTTTGAACAATTGGTAGAGCTCTTGCAAGTTTTTGGGCGGGTCTCTGATGCAGTGGTTGTACAAGACGCCGACGTGAAGACCGCTGATTGCATAATGGATTGCTACGTGGTCGTCAATAGATGGCAGCTACGACTTGAGCATGAGGAACTTCTTATAGTATTCTTGAAGAGTCTCCTTCTCCTGCTGCTTGCAGAGTGATATCTCGGGCAATGCATCTGTGTCTGGTCTGTATCCTTAGAAATTCAATAGGAACTTGTCGCGAAGTCCCTTCCATGACTCAATTGAAAGTGGTGGCAGCCTAGTATACCAGGTTAGGGCTGGTGAAAGAGAAATAGGGTCAAACCTTTTCCTAAATGATTTTGGTGGTTGAATTGCCCAACACAAATTATTGGACTAACTAGTTTGCTCTAGATTATGAGTTCTACATGTGCCCAAGGTTCAACACAAACCAATATAAAATCCAAGAAAGGGTTCAAATAAAAAGAGCAAAAGACAACCGAAGGCTGCCCTGGTCTGGCGCACCGGACAGTCCGGTGCTACACCGGACAGTGTCCGGTGCACCAGGGAGATCCACTCTGAACTTGCCAGCTTTGGGTTTTTCGGGAGCTGCTCCGCTATAATTTACCAAACTGTCTGGTGTAGCACCGGACTGTCCGATGTCCTAGCGGGAGCAACGGCTACTAGCGCCAACGGTCGTCTGCAAAGGAACAGTGAAACGCTACAGTGCAAGCCCACGCGTGTAGAAGTCAGAGCAGGCGTCAGAAGGCACACCGGACAGTGAACAGTGACTGTCCGGTGCACCACCGGACTGTTCGGTGGCCCCACATGTCAGAGCTCCAACGGTCGAACCCTAACGGTTGGGTGACGTGACTGGCGCACCAGACAGTGTCCAGTGGCGCACCGGACTGTCCGGTGCGCCATACGACAGCAGCCATCCCCAACGGCCACTTTGGTGGTTGGGGCTATAAATACCCCCAACCACCACACTTCAAGGCATCCAAGTTTTCAGCCAACACATTCAATACAAGAGCTATAGCATTCAATTCAAGACACAATTAGAGTGAATCAAAATCTCTCCAAGTCCCAATTCCACTCAAAGCAATAGTGACTAGAAGAGAGAGTTTTGCCGTGTTCATTTGAGCTCTTGCGCTTGGATCGCTTTTCTTCTTCCTTCTTTCTTGTTCCCAACTCAATTGTAATCAAGGCAAGAGACACCAATTGTGTGGTGGTCTTTGTGGGGACTTAGTGTCCCGATTGATTGAGAAGAGAAGCTCACTCGGTCTAGCTGACCGTTTGAGAGAGGGAAAGGGTTGAAAGAGACCCGGTCTTTGTGACCACCTCAACGGGGAGTAGGTTTGCAAGAACCGAACCTCGGTAAAACAAATCACTGTGTCATCCACCTTATTTGCTTGTGATTTGTTTTTGCCCTCTCTTTCAGACTTGATTATATTTCTAACGCTAACCCCGGCTTGTAGTTGTGCTTAAAGTTTGTAAATTTCAGATTCCGCCTATTCATCCCCCTCAAGGCGACTTTCAATTGGTATCAGAGCCTGGTGCTTCATTAGAGCCTAACCGCTCGAAGTGATGTCGGGAGATCACGCCAAGAAGGAGATGGTGACCGGCGAGAAGCCCGCTACAAGCCATGTGAAGGCTCCATCAAAGGAGTCCGACACCAAGCACAAGGAGGAATCCCCTCCACGCGTCAAGTCGCATCGGAGTGGCGACAAGAAAAAGAAGATGAAGAAAGTGGTCTACTATGAGACCGACTCTTCGTCGCCATCCACCTCTGGCTCCGACGCACCGTCCGTCACTTCTAAGCGCCATGAGCGCAAGAAGTTTAGTAAGATCCCCCTACACTACCCATGCATTTCTAAACGCACTCCTTTACTTTCCGTCCCACTAGGCAAACCACCTATTTTTGAGGGTGAAGATTATAACATGTGGAGTGATAAAATGAGGCACCATCTAACCTCACTCCACTCTAGTATTTGGGATATTATTGAGTTTGGAGCGCAGGAACCATCCGTAGGGGATGAAGACTATGATTTGGATGAGGTTGCCCAAATCCGGCACTTCAACTCGCAAGCCACTACTATACTCCTCGCCTCTCTAAGTCGAGAGGAGTATAATAAGGTGCAAGGGTTGAAGAGCGCCAAAGAGATTTGGGACATGCTCAAGACCGCGCACGAAGGAGACGAGGTGACCAAGATCACCAAGACGGAAACGATCGAGGGAGAGCTCGGTCGCTTCATGCTCAACCGAGGGGAAGACCCGCAAGCCATGTACAACCGGCTAAAAACCATGGTGAACCAAGTGCGCAACCTCGGGAGCACCAAATGGGATGACCATGAAATGGTCAAGGTTATTCTTAGATCACTCGTATTTCTTAATCCCACTCAAGTTCAATTAATTCGTGGTGATCCTAGATATAAACTAATGTCTTTCGAGGAAGTGATAGGAAAATTTGTGAGCTTTGAATTGATGATCAAAGGCTCAAAGAAAATCATCGAGCAAGGCGCCTCCTCCGTACCCGAGGTACAACCTGTTGCATTCAAGGCGACAGAGGAGAAGAAAGAAGAGTCTACCTCAAGTAGACTTCCCATCGACGCCTCCAAGCTCGACAACGAGGAGATGGTGCTCATCATCAAGAGCTTACGCCAAATCCTCAAGCAAAGGAGGGGGAAGTGTTGGGGGCCTTCGTCCTCCGAAGGTCCTCAAAAACATGATTTGACAATGTTTTCCAAGTGGATTATGTGAACAGGTATCTTCGGACTCAGAATTATGAACATGAAGTACGGTCAGGACGAAGCCTGAACCAGACGAAGGGGGATTAAAATGGAGGACGGGCTGATTACCAAGCTCCACGAAGGATGGTGCACAGCCGAAGCTGTGCGCAGGGAAGCTTCGTCGCGATAGCAGAGAGGGGAACCGACTTAAAGATGAAAAGACTACTTGGGTCTTGACAGATTTCCATAAGTCATTGGCAAATATAATGGACATGGATGTAATTTTACGTGGGCTGCGTCCCGCGTCTATAAATAGATGAACAGTACTCCCGTACTGTTCACGCTGACTTGGCATTTGCTTTTGCGTCACGCTTGTATTTTTTACCTTCTCTCAGGACCGAAGGTACATTTGTAATTTGAAATCATTTCTATTTTTCCATGTTAATAAAATAGAAATGATTCTATGATGATGTCTATATTATATTTCATGCTTTACATGAATTCTTCGTCATTACTTGTTATATTTACGAAGGTATGTCTCTTATGACCTTCGTCCGAAACTCATTATTTCCCGAAGGGACATAATGTTTCGAAGGACGAAGGACTTTAACACTTAACATTTTTTATGTTGCCTTGTTCTTAACTCGAAGCATTTGAGAACAAGTCCCCAACAGGAAGGATTACAAACCCCGCTCCAAGAAGGTTTGCTACAAATGTGGTAAGCCCGGTCACTTTATAGCAAAATGTCCTATTTCTAGTGATAGTGATAGAGGCGACGATAAGAGGGGGATGAAGGAGAAGAAGAGATATTACAAGAAGAAGGGCGGCGATGCCCATGTTTGCCGGGAGTGGGACTCCGACGAGAGCTCCACCGACTCCTCCTCCGACGAGGACGCCGTAAACATCGCCATCAACAAGGGTCTTCTCTTCCCCAACGTCGGCCACAAGTGCCTCATGGCAAAGGACGGCAAGAAGAAGGTAAAATCTAGATCCTCCACTAAGTATGCAACTTCTAGTGATGAGGATAATTCTAATGATGATGAGGATAACTTGCTTACTCTTTTTGTCAATCTTAACATGCAACAAAAAGAGAAATTGAATGAATTGATTAGTGCTATTCATGAGAAGGATGAACTCTTGGATAGCCCAGAGGACTTCCTTATTAAAGAAAACAGAAAGCATGTTAAGGTTAAAAATGCTTATGCTCAGGAGGTAGAGAAAAATGAAAAATTGACTAGTGAGCTTAGCACTTGCCATGACACTATTTCTAGCCTTAGAAATGAAAATACCAAATTAATTGCTAAGGTTGAGAAGTCAAATGTTTGTGATGATTCAATTGTTAATCTTAGAAATGATAATGCTAGTTTAATTGCTAAGATTGACATGTTGAATGAATCTCTTGCTAGCCTTAAGATTGAGAATGAAAAATTAATTGCTAAGGTTAAAGATTTAAATGTTTGCAATGATGCTATTACCAATCTTAGAGATGAGAATGCTATTTTACACGCTAGGATTGTTGAATTAAATGATTGCAAACCCTCTACATCTACAGTTGATCATGTTTCTATTTGCACTAGATGTAGAGATATTAATGTTGATGCTATTCATGATCACCTTGCTATGATTAAACAACAAAATGATCATATAGCTAAACTAGATGCTAAAATTGCCGAGCATGAATTAGAGAATGAAAAATTTAAATTTGCTCGTAGTATGCTTTATAGTGGGAGACACCATGGCATTAAGGATGACATTGGCTTCCAACAGGGAGACAATGTCAAGCTTAATGCCCCTCCTAAAAGATTGTCCAATTTTGTTAAGGGCAAGGCTCCCATGCCTTAGGATAACGAGGGTTATATTTTGTATCCTGCTGGTTATCCTAAGGATAAGATTAGGAGAATTCATGCAAAGAAGACTCATTCTCACCATGCTTTCATTTATAAGAATGAGGCTTCTAGCTCTAGGCGTTCTACCCATGTTAAAATGCCTAAGAAGAAATCTCCTATTGCATCAAATGATCATAACATTCCATTTAAGACTTTTGATGCATCTTATGTGCTTACTAACAAATCAGGCAAAGTAGTTGCCAAATATGTTGGGGGCAAACACAAGGGGTCAAAGACTTGTGTTTGGGTACCCAAGGTGCTTGTTTCTAATGTAAAAGGACCCAAGACCGTTTGGGTACCTAAGAACAAGGCCTAAATTTGTTTTGTAGGTTTATGCATCCGGGGGCTCAAGTTGGATCATCGATAGCGGGTGCACAAACCACGTGACTGGGGAGAAGAGAATGTTCTTCTCCTACGAGAAAAACCAAGATCCCCAAAGAGCTATTACATTCGGGGATGGAAATCAAGGTTTGGTCAAAGGACTTGGTAAAATTGCTATATCACCTGACCATTCTATTTCCAATGTTTTTCTTGTAGATTCTTTAGATTACAACTTGCTTTATGTTTCTCAATTATGTAAAATGGGCTACAATTGTCTTTTTATGGATATAGGTGTTACTGTCTTTAGAAGAAGTGATGATTCAATAGCATTTAAGGGAGTGTTAGAGGGTCGGCTATACTTAGTTGATTTCAATAGAGCTGAACTCGACACTTGCTTAATTGCTAAGACTAACATGGGTTGGCTCTGGCATCGCCGACTAGCCCACGTTAGAATGAAGAATCTTCATAAGCTTCTAAAGGGAGAGCACATTTTGGGACTAACCAATGTTTATTTTGAGAAAGACAGGATTTGTAGCGCATGTCAAGCAGGGAAGCAAGTTGGTGTTCTTTATCCACACAAGAACATCATGACGACCGACAGGCCGCTTGAGCTACTCCACATGGATTTATTCGGCCCGATAGCTTACATAAGCATCGGTGGGAGTAAATACTGTCTAGTTATTGTGGATGATTATTCTCGCTTCACTTGGGTGTTCTTTTTGCAGGAAAAATCACAAACCCAAGAGACCTTAAAGGGATTCTTGAGACGGGCTCAAAATGAGTTCGGCTTAAGGATAAAAAAGATTAGAAGCGACAATGGGACGGAGTTCAAGAACTCACAAATAGAAGGCTTCCTTGAGGAGGAGGGCATCAAGCATGAGTTCTCTTCTCCCTACACGCCACAACAAAATGGTGTAGTGGAGAGGAAGAATAGAACTCTATTGGACATGGCAAGGACCATGCTTGATGAGTACAAGACTTCGGATCGGTTTTGGGCCGAGGCGGTCAACACCGTTTGCTACGCCATCAACCAGTTATATCTTCACCAAATCCTCAAGAAGACATCCTATGAACTCCTCACCGGTAAAAAGCCCAATGTTTCATATTTTAGAGTCTTTGGTAGCAAATGCTTTATTCTTGTTAAAAGAGGTAGAAAATCTAAATTTGCTCCTAAGGCTGTAGAAGGCTTTTTACTTGGTTATGATTCAAACACAAGGGCATGTAGAGTCTTTAACAAGTCCACTGGACTAGTTGAAGTTTCTTGTGACATTGTGTTTGATGAGACTAACGGCTCTCAAGTAGAGCAAGTTGATCTTGATGAGCTAGATGATGAAGAGGCTCCGTGCGTCGCGCTAAGGAACATGTCCATTGGGGATGTGTGTCCTAAGGAATCCGAAGAGCCTCCACAAATGCAAGCTCAACCATCTTCCTCCACACAAGCATCTCCACCAACTCAAGATGAGGAATAAGCTCAAGATGATGAAAATGAAGATCAAGAAAATGAGCCACCTCAAGAGGAGGACAATGATCAAGGGGGAGATGCCAATGATCAAGACAAGGAAGATGATGAGGGTCCAAGACTGCCACACCCAAGAGTCCACCAAGCAATCCAACGAGATCACCCCGTAAACACCATCCTTGGTGATATTCATAAGGGGGTAACCACTTGATCTCGTGTTGCTCATTTTTGTGAACATTACTCTTTTGTTTCCTCTATTGAGCCATACAGGGTAGAGGATGCACTAAGAGGTTCGGATTGGGTGCTGGCGATGCAAGAGGAGCTCAACAACTTCACGAGGAATGAGGTATGGCATTTAGTTCCATGTCCTAACCAAAATGTTGTAGGAACCAAGTGGGTCTTCCGCAACAAGCAAGATGAGGATGATGTGGTCATAAGAAACAAAGCATGACTTGTGGCCAAGGGTTATTCACAAGTCAAAGGTTTGGATTTTGGAGAAGCTTATCCACCTGTAGCTAGGCTTGAGTCAATTCGCATATTACTTGCCTACGCTACTCACCATGGCTTTAAGTTTTACCAGATGGACGTGAAGAGTGCCTTCCTCAATGGACCAATCAAGGAAGAGGTCTATGTTGAGCAACCTCCCGGCTTTGAAGATAGTGAGTATCCTAACCATGTTTACAAACTCTCTAAGGCGCTTTATGGGCTCAAGCAAGCCCCATGAGCATGGTATGAATGCCTAAGAGATTTCCTTATCGCTAATGGCTTCAAAGTCGGCAAAGCCGATCCTACTCTCTTTACTAAAACAATTGCAAATGATTTGTTCGTATGCTAAATTTATGTTGATGATATCATATTTAGGTCTACTAACAAATCTACTTGTGAAGAGTTTAGTAGGATTATGGTTCAAAAGTTCGAGATATCAATGATGGGGGAGTTAAAGTATTTCTTAGGATTTCAAGTGAAGCAACTCCAAGAGGGCACCTTCATTAGCCAAACGAAGTACATTCAAGACATACTCACCAAGTTTGGAATGAAGGATGCCAAGCCCATCAAGACACCCATGGGAACTAATGGGCATCTCGACCTCGACACGGGAGGTAAATCCGTAGATCAAAAGGTATACTGGTCGATGATAGGATCTTTACTCTATTTATGTGCATCTCGACCGGACATTATGCTCTCCGTATGTATGTGTGCAAGGTTCCAAGCCGATCCTAAGGAAGCTCACCTTAGGGTCGTGAAGAGAATCTTGAGATATTTAGTTCATACACCTAAGTTTGGTCTTTGGTACCCCAAGGGATCCTCTTTTGATTTATTAGGGTATTCCGATGCTGATTGGGTAGGGTGTAAAATTGATAGGAAGAGCACATTAGGGACTTGTCAGTTTCTGGGAAGATCCCTGGTGTCTTGGGATTCAAAGAAACAAAACTCAGTAGCTCTTTCTACCGCCGAAGCCGAGTACATTGCCGCAGGCCATTGTTGCGTGCAATTACTTTGGATGAGGCAAACCCTCAGGGACTATGGCTACAAATTGAGCAAAGTCCCTCTCCTATGTGATAATGAGAGTGCAATCCGAATGGCGGATAATCCCGTTGAGCACAGCCGCACTAAGCACATAGCCATTCGGTATCACTTTTTGAGAGATCACCAACAAAGGGGGGATATCGAGATAGCCTATATTAACACCAAAGATCAATTAGCCGATATCTTTACCAAGCCACTAGATGAAAAAACCTTTACCAAACTTAGGAATGAGCTAAACATTCTTGATTCTCAGAATTTTGATTGATACTTTGCACACATAGCTCATTTATATACCTTTGATCATATCTCTTTTATGTATATGACTAATGTGTTTTCAAGTGTAATCTTATGCTTAGTCATAGAATTGAAAGGGAAATGGAGTATTCGGCAAAGACGACGCTTCCACTCAACTCCATCGGTATTTTCCACTCTTTGCCGGTATTCCACATCATTCTCCACTTTGGTATAATCTTCACTCATATTTATTTGTTTTCCATTGGGGAGAAAGTAAAAGGGCTTGTATTTCACTCACAAGTATCCGTTTTTGGCGATTCATGCCAAAGGGGGAGAAAGTATGAGCCCAAAGCAAAAGGACCGCACCACCACCGAATTTTAAAAATGAAGTTTTCAAATTGATATCTTATTGTGTTCAAAAGGGGGAGATAGTAGTATCTTCAAAATTTGTAAAACCCTCTTGAACACTACGAGGAGAATTTCATTGAGGGGGAGTTTTGTTTAAGTCAAAGGAAAAGCATTTGAAACAGGGGGAGAAAATTTCAAATCTTGAAAATGCTTCTTTCAATCTTATTCATATACCTTTGACTATTTGCAAAAGGTTTTTGAAAATAATTTTACAAAGAATTTGCAAAAACAAAACTTGTGGTGCAAGCGTGGTCCAAAATTTTAATAAGAAGAAAACCATCCATGCATATCTAGTAGAAATAATTATTGGTTTCATTCCAAGCAACCTTTGCACTTACCTTATGCAAACTAGTTCAATTCTGCACTTTTATATTTGTTTTGGTTTGTGTTGGCATCAATCACCAAAAAGGGGGAGATTGAAAGGGAAATAGGGTCAAACCTTTTCCTAAATGATTTTGGTGGTTGAATTGTGTCGGGGACCATAATTAGGGGTACCCTCAAGGCTCCTAATTATCAGCTGGTAACCCCCATCAGCACAAAGCTGCAAAGGCCTGATGGGTGCGAATAAGTCAGGGATCAGTCCATTCGAAGGACTCGATCACGCCTCGCCCGAGCCTAGCCTCGGACATGGGCAGCCGACCCCGGAGGATCTCCGTCTCGCCCGAGGCCCCCCTTCAGCGGCGAATGTGTTCCCGGCTCGCCCGAGGCCCTGTCTTCGCTAAGAAGCAACCCTGACCAAATCGCCGCACCAACCGACCAAGTCACAGGAGCATTTAATGCAAAGGTGGCCTGACACCCTTATCCTGGTGCGCGCCCCCCAGCCGGCAGAGCCGAAGTGACCGCCGTCACTTCGCCGCTCCACTGACCGGCCTGACAGAAGGACAGCACCGCCTGCGCCACTCCGACTGCGGTGCCACTTGACAGAGTGAGACTGACAGGCAGTCAGGCCCGGCCGAAGGCTCCATAGAAAGCTCCGCTTCGCCCGACCCTAGGGCTCGGACTCGGGCTAAGTCCCGGAAGACGGCGAACTCCCCTCCGCCCGACCCAGGGCTCGGACTCGGGCTAAGTCCCGGAAGACGACGAACTCCGCCCGACCCAGGGCTCGGACTCGGGCTAAGTCCCGGAAGACGGTGAACTCCGCCCGACCCAGGGCTCGGACTCGGGCTAAGTCCCAGAAGACGACGATCTCCGCCTCGCTCGACCTAGGGCTCGGACTTGGGCTCGGCCCCAGAAGACGACGATCTCCGCCTCGCCCGACCCAGGGCTCAGGCTTGGGCTCGGCCCCAGAAGACGACGATCTCCGCCTCGCCTGACCTAGGGCTCGGACTTGGGCTCGGCCCCAGAAGACGACGAACTCCGCTTCGCCCGACCCCAGGGCTCGGACTCCGCCCCGACACCAGCCGGCAATCTCCGCCTCGCCCGACCCGGGGGCTCGGACTCGACCTCGGCTTCGGAGGAGCTTCCACATCGCCCAACCTAGGGCGCAGACCAGCCACGTCAACAGGAGGCGCCATCATCACCCTACCCCGAGCTGACTCGGGCCATAGGGAACAAGACCGGCGTCCCATCTGGCTCGCTCCGCCAGATAGGCAATGATGGCGCCCCGCATGCTCTGTGACGACGGCGGCTCTCAGCCCCCTTACGGAAGCAAGAGGACGTCAGCAAGGACTCAACCGCTCCGACAGCTGTCCCTCCGCCAAGCTCCATCGCTCCTCCGACGGCCACGACATCACACCAGCTGGGTGCCAAGATCTCTCCGGCTGCCACAACGGCATGTACCTAGGGCGCTAGCTCTCCTCCGCTAGACACGTAGCACTCTGCTACACCCCCCATTGTACACCTGGATCCTCTCCTTGCGCCTATAAAAGGGAGGACCAGGGCACTCTTAGAGAGGGTTGGCCGCGCGGGGACGAGGACGAGACACGCGCTCGCCCGGAGCCGCTCGCTCCCTCTCCCGCGTGGACGCTTGTAACCCCCTACTGCAAGCGCACTCGACCTGGGCACGGGACGAACACGAAGGCCGCGGGATTCCCACCTCTCTCACGCCGGTCTCCGGCCGCCTTGCTCTCCCCCCTTCGCGCTCGCCCTCACGCTCGACCCATCTGGGCTGGGGCATGCGGCGACATTCACTCGTCGGCTCGAGGACCCCCTGGTCTTGGAACGCCGACAGTTGGCGCGCCAGGTAGGGGCCTGCTGCGTGTTGACGAACAGATTCCCGTCAAGCTCCAGATGGGCAGTCTCCAGCAACCTCTCCATCCCGGGACGGTGCTCCGTTTCGGGAGTCTTGAGTTCATGTCCCTCGACGGCAGCTACGACATGATACTCCTTCCACCGCCGCGCAACAACGACAGTGGCGGCCGACAGCCCACCCGCCGGCGGCGGAATCGACGACGTCTTCCCCGCGTGGTGGAAGAACAATCTTCGAGCTCACCCCGTCCTCTCCCCCGCCGACGGAGGAGGAGGCGGGGCAACCAAGGCCAAGCAGGAGACAGCGCCTCGTCGGCTGTCGAGCGAGTCGATGGCCCCAGCGCCCCACCGAGGGGCGCACCGGGCGTCGACCTCGCGTTTGAGACGAAGGCGAGCGCCGTCTCCCCGCGACACGCCAAACCCGAGCAAGCGGATGACGCCAGCACGCTCGCGAAAAGCTTGCTGGACGTCACCCTCGTACTTGAGACGACGGTGCAGTCAGCCCCCGACATGACATTATCGCTGCTCATCGACCAAAAGGTACCGACCGATTCCCATCCCACGTCTTTCGGATTCAGCCTCGACCCGCCTAGTGGCTTCGCTTTGGCGGGCGCTCTCGTAGAGGCAAGTCCAAACCCTCTGGGGTTTCGTATGCGGTCACCTTGGGACCGGCTGACGGACGTCTCGACCTACGGGCCCTCTGGGTCCGAGGAAGACGGCGAACCCAGCATCTGTTGGGATTTCTCTGGACTTGGCAACCCCAGTGCCATGCGGGACTTCATGACCGCATGCGACCACCGCCTTTCCGACTGTTCTGACGGTAGCCGTAGCCTCGGCGACGAGGACTGCGGCCCAAGTCGTGAATGCTTCCACGTCGATCTAGAGGGTCCCTCCGAAGGCAACCATCTCGGCATGCCGAAGGACGGTGACCTCCCTAGGCCGGTGCCTCGCGTTGACATCCCATGGGAGCTAGCTGTGGTCCCCGTTCAGGCGGGGGGCATGACCCACGGCTCGAGCGAATCCACGGGTTGCATGCCAGGCTCGACGAGGGAGCAGGAGCGCTTGAGCCGATCCGTCGGGACGTCGGGTAGGCATGGGCGGGCCAACCCCCGGCCGGGGAAATACGTCATCTACCCCAGGGCTTCCAGCGCCGCATCAACGATGACATCGGAGTCAGGCCACCACCCGCATCCAGTGGGGTCGGCCAGAACCTGGCTGCAGCAGCGATGCTTCTCCGCGCGATGCCGGAGCCATCAACCACCGAGGGGCGGCGAATCCAGGGAGAGCTCAAGAATCTCCTGGAAGGCGCCGCGGTCCGATGAGCCGAGAGCTCCGCCTCCCGAAGGCAGGGGTACCCCTCGGAACCTCAGCCTCGGTCTACACCGGGCGCACGCGCAACACAGCGCCTGCGGCCCCGGGTCGCCTCGGCAACGAGCACCATCACCGCGACCGTCGGGCCCACCTCGACGAGAGGGTGCGCCGAGGCTACCACCCCAGGCGTGGGGGACGCTACGACAGCGGGGAGGATCGGAGTCCCTCGCCCGAACCACCCAGTCCGCAGACCTTCAGCCGAGCCATACGACGGGCGTTGTTCCCGACCCGGTCTTGACCCCCGACTACTATCACAAAGTACTCGGGGGAGACGAGACCAGAACTGTGGCTCGCGGACTACCGTCTGGCCTGCCAACTGGGTGGAACGGACGATGACAACCTCATCATCCGCAACCTCCCCCTGTTCCTCTCCGACACCGCTCGCGCCTGGTTGGAGCACCTGCCTCCGGGGCAGATCTCCAACTGGGACGACCTAGTCCAAGCTTTCGCCGGCAATTTCCAGGGCACTTACGTGCGCCCCGGGAATTCCTGGGACCTCCGAAGCTGCCGACAGCAGCCGGGAGAGTCTCTCCGAGACTACATCCGGCGATTCTCGAAGCAGCGCACCGAGCTGCCCAACATCACCGACTCGGATGTCATCGGCGCGTTCCTCGCTGGCACCACCTGCCGCGACCTGGTGAGCAAGCTAGGTCGCAAGACCACCACCAGGGCGAGCGAGCTGATGGACATCGCCAACAAGATCGCCTCCGGCCAGGAGGCGGTCGAGGCTATCTTCCGAAAGGATAAGTAGCCCCAGGGCCGCCCATCGGAAGATGCTCCCGAGGCGTCAACTCAGCGCGGCGCCAAGAAGAAGGGCAAGAAGAAGTCGCAAGCGAAACGCGACGCCGCCGACGCGGACCTTGTCGCCGCCGCCGAGTACAAGAACCCACGGAAGCCCCCCGAAGGTGCCAACCACTTCGACAAGATGCTCAAGGAGTCGTGCCCCTCTCACCAGGGGCCCGTCAAGCACACCCTTGAGGAGTGCGTCATGCTTCGGCGCCACTTCCACAGGGCCGGGCCACCCGCGGAGGGTGGCTCCACAGGGCCGGGCCACCCGCGGAGGGTGGCAAGGCCCGCGACGACGACAAGAAGGAAGATCACCAGGCAGGAGAGTTCCTCGAGGTCCGCGACTGCTTCATGATCTATGGTGGGCAAGCGGCGAATGCCTCGGCTCGGCACCGCAAGCAAGAGCGCCGGGAGGTCTGCTCGGTGAAGGTGGCGGCCCTAGTCTATCTAGACTGGTCCGACAAGCCCATCACCTTCGACCGAGCCGATCACCCCGACCATGTGCCGAGCCCGGGGAAATACCCGCTCGTCGTCGACCCCGTCATCGGTGACGTCAGGCTCACCAAGGTCCTCATGGACGGAGGTAGCAGCCTCAACATCATCTACGCGAAACCCTCGGACTCCTGCGCGTCGATCTGTCCTCCGTCCGAGCAGGCGTTGCGCCCTTCCATGGGATCATTCCCGGGAAGCGCGTCCAGCCCCTCGGACAACTCGACCTTCCCGTCTGCTTCGGAACACCCTCCAACTTCCGAAGGGAGACCCTGACGTTCGAGGTGGTCGGGTTCCGAGGAACCTACCACGCGTTACTGGGAAGACCATGCTACGCGAAGTTCATGGTCGTCCCCAACTACACCTACCTGAAGCTCAAGATGCCGGGCCCCAACGGGGTCACCACCATTGGCCCCATGTACAAACACGCGTTCGAATGCGACGTGGAGTGCGTGGAGTACGCCGAGGCCCTCGCCGAGTCCGAGGCCCTCATCGCCGACCTGGAGAGCCTCTCTAGGGAGGTGCCAGACGTGAAGCGTCAAGCCGGCAACTTTGAGCCAGCGGAGACGGTTAAGTCCGTCCCCCTCGACCCCAGCGGCGACGCCTCCAAGCAGATCCGGATCGGCTCCAGGCTCGATCCCAAATAGGAAGCAGTGCTCGTCGACTTTCTCCGCGCAAACGCCGACGTCTTCGCGTGGAGTCCCTCGGACATGCCCGGCATACCGAGGGATGTCGCCGAGCACTCGCTGGACATCCGAGCCGGAGCCTGACTCGTCAAGCAGCCCCTGCGCCGATTCGACGAGGAGAAGCGCAGAGCCATAGGCGAGGAGATCCACAAGCTAATGGCGGCAGGGTTCATCAAAGAGGTATTCCATCTCGAATGGCTTGCCAACCCTGTGGTTGTGAGAAAGAAAGGGGGGAAATGGTGGATGTGTGTAGACTACACTGGTCTCAACAAAGCATGTCCGGAGGTTCCCTACCCTCTGCCTCGCATCGACCAAATCGTGGATTCCACTGCTGGGTGCGAATCCCTGTCTTTCCTTGATGCCTACTTAGGGTATCACCAAATCAGGATGAAAGAGTCCGACCAGCTCGTGATTTCTTTCATCACACCCTTCGGCATGTACTGCTATGTCACCATGCCGTTCGGCTTGAGGAATGCGGGCGCGACGTACCAGCGATGCATGAACCATGTGTTCGGCGAACACATCGGCCGCACGGTCGAGGCCTACGTCGATAACATCGTAGTCAAGACGAGGAAAGCCTCCGACCTCCTTTCCGACCTTGAAGCGACGTTCCGATGTCTCAAGGCGAAAGGTGTCAACCTCACTCCCGAAAACTGTGTCTTCGGGGTGCCCCGAGGCATGCTCTTGGGGTTCATCGTCTCCGAGCGGGGCATCGAAGCCAACCTGGAGAAGATCGCAGCCATCACCAGCATGGGGCCCATCAAGGACTTGAAAGGCGTACAGAGAGTCATGGGATGTCTCGCGGCTCTGAGCCACTTCATCTCACGCCTCGGCGAAAGAGGCCTACCTCTGTACCGCCTCTTGAGGAAGGCCGAGTGCTTCACTTGGACCCCTGAAGCCGAGGAAGCCCTCGGGAACCTGAAGGCGCTCCTCACGAAGGCGCCTATCTTGGTGCCCCCAGCTGCCGGAGAAGCCCTCCTGGTCTACGTAGCCGCGACCACTCAGGTGGTTAGCACCGCGATTGTGGTCAAGAGGCAAGAAGAGGGACATGCATTGCCCGTTCAGAGGCCAGTCTACTTCATCAGCGAGGTACTGTCCGAAACCAAGATCTGCTACCCACAAGTTTAGAAGCTGTTGTACACGGTGATCCTAACGCGGCGGAAGCTGCGACACTACTTCGAGTCTCATCCAGTAACTGTGGTGTCATCCTTCCCCCTGGGAGAGATCATCCAGTGCCGAGAGGCCTCGGGTAGGATTGCAAAGTGGGCGGTGGAAATCATGGGCGAGACAATCTCGTTCGCTCCCCGGAAGGCCATCAAGTCCCAGGTCTTGGCGGACTTCGTAGCTGAATGGGTCGACACCCAGCTACCGACGGCTCCGATCCAACCGGAGCTCTGGACCATGTTCTTCGACGGGTCGCTGATGAAGACAGGAGCCGGCGTAGGCCTACTCTTCATCTCACCCCTCGGAAAGCATCTACGCTACGTGCTACGCCTCCACTTCCGGACATCCAACAATGTGGCCGAGTATGAGGCTCTGGTCAACGGGTTGCGGATCGCCATCGAGATAGGGGTCTGACGCCTCGACGCTCACGATGACTCGCAGCTCGTCATCGACCAAGTCATGAAGAACTCCCATTGCCGCGACCCGAAGATGGAGGCCTACTGCGATGAGGTTCGGCGCCTGGAAGACAAGTTCTACGGGCTCGAGCTCAACCACATCGCCCGGTGCTACAACGAGACTGCGGACGAGCTGGCTAAAATAGCCTCGGGGCGAACAACGGTTCCCCCGGACGTCTTCTCCCGAGACCTGCATCAACCCTCCATCAAGATCGACGACACGTCCGAGCCCGAGGTACCCTCGGCTCAGTCCGAGGTAACCTCGGCTCAGTCCGAGGCACCCTCGGCTCAACTCGAGGCGCCCTCGGCTCAGTCCGAGGCACCCTCAGCTCGGCCTGAGGTACCCTCGGTTCAGCCCGAGGTACCCTCGGCCCCCGAGGGTGAGGCACTGCGCGTCGAGGAGGAACGAAGCGGGGTCACGCCTAATCGAAGCTGGCAGACCCCGTACCTGCAATATCTCCACCGAGGAGAGCTACCCCTCGACCGGGCCGAGGCTCGGCGGATGGCGCGGCGCGCCAAGTCGTTCGTCTTGCTAGGAGATGAGAAGGAGCTCTACCATCACAGCCCCTCCGGCATCCTCCAGCGATGCATCTCCATCGCCGAAGGTCAGGAACTCCTGCGAGAGATACACTCGGGGGCTTGCGGCCATCACGCAGCGCCTCGAGCCCTTGTCGGGAATGCTTTCCGGCAAGGCTTCTACTGTGAAAGGGAAATGTGCCCTTGGGCCATTTCTAAGAATTTTGGTGATTGAGTGCCAACACAAGTGCTTAAATGTGAATTCATGCTCATGGATGGACAAAGTGCAAATCAAAAGTAAAGGTATGTGTCTAAGCCTTAGTACATTGGTTTTGTGTACTAATATACTTGTCTAAGTGTTAGAAACAGAAAGAAGAAGAAAAGGAAAGAGGTGAAAAAGACTTGGCTGTGTGCAGCCAAGACTCAGCTCAGTCTGGCACACCGGACTGTCCGGTGGTGCACCGAACAGTGTCCGGTGCACCAGGCTGGCTCGGCGTGAAGTGGCCGCTCTCGGGAATTCGCCGACAGCGTACGGCTAAAATTCACCGGACTGTCCGGTGTGCACCGGACTGTCCGGTGAGCCAACGGTCGGCCGCGGAATCTGCGCGCTACACGTGGCCGGGCCAACGGTCGGAAGGGGGCACTGGACTGTCCGGTGTGCACCGGACATGTCCGGTGCGCCAACGGCTCCTAGATCTGCAACGGTCGGCAGCGCCATTTTAGGAAGGAAATCGGGCACCGGACAGTGTCCGGTGCACCCGACGACAGAAGGCAAGATTGGCCTTCCAGATTTGCTCTCAACGGCTCCTAGCTGCCTTGGGGCTATAAAAGGGACCCCTAGGCGCATGGAGGAGAACACCAAGCAACCTTAGAGCATTCTTGATCATCCACACTCAGTCTTTGCGCATTCGTTTGTCAATCTCAGTGATTCGAGCTCCGTTCTAGTGAGAACTTTGAGATAGTCTTTTGAGCTCGATTCTTGGCTGTGTGTGTGCGCACTTTGCTGTGGATTTGTGTGTGTTGCTTTCCTCCCTTACTCCGTATTTCTTGTAAATCTCAAGTGTAAGGGCGAGAGGCTCCAAGTTGTGGAGAATCCTCGCAAACGGGATATTGAACGGCAAAGAAAAACACCGTGGTATTCAAGTTGGTCTTTGGACCGCTTGAGAGGGGTTGATTGCAACCCTCGTCCATTGGGACGCCACAACGTGGAGTAGGCAAGCGTTGGTCTTGGCCGAACCACGGAATAAACCACTGTGTCATCTCTGTGTTTGATCTCTTGTGGTATTGTGTTTTGTTGAGACTCCTCTCTAGCCACTTGGCGATTATTGTGCTAACACTTAACAAGTTTTTGTGGCTATAAGTTTAAGTTTCACAGGATCACCTATTCACCCCCCCCCCCTCTAGGTGCTCTCAATTGGTATCGGAGCCGTTCTCTTCACAAAGGGACTAACCGCCCGAAGAGATGGATCCTAAAGGGATGGGAATCGTGATCAACGACAAGGAGAAGGAGTCCTTCGTCAACGAGCCAAAGGACGACAAGACTACCGACTCGGGCTCGGGGCACAGGCGCAAAGAAGGGAAGAAGAAGAAGACAAGACGCATCAAGGAGATCGTCTACTACGACAGCGACGAATCTTCCTCTTCCCAAAAGGACGACGACAACGACTACAGGAAGACGGTCAATTCTAACTTTTCATTTGATTATTCTCGTATTCCACATAGTTCGAATTCGCAATTGCTTTCCATTCCTCTTGGCAAACCTCCACACTTCGATGGGGAGGACTACGGATTTTGGAGTCACAAAATGTGTAGTCACTTATTCTCTCTCCATCCAAGCATATGGGAGATTGTAGAGAATGGAATGAAATTTGATAGCTCGGATAGTCCTATGCTTATAAATGAACAAATTCATAGAAATGCACAAGCTACTACTGTTCTCTTAGCATCTTTGTGCAGGGAAGAGTACAATAAGGTGAGCGGCTTGGACAATGCCAAGCAGATATGGGACACCCTCAAGATCTCTCACGAGGGGAACGACATCACCATGCTCACCAAGATGGAGTTGGTGGAGGGCGAGCTTGGACGATTCGCGATGATAAGGGGCGAGGAACCGACTCAAACTTACAACCGGCTCAAGACCCTTATCAACAAAATAAGGAGCTACGGAAGCACGCGATGGACGGACCACGACGTTGTCCGCCTAATGCTAAGGTCCTTTACCGTTCTTGATCCTCATCTCGTAAACAATATTCGTGAGAATCCCAGGTACACGATGATGACGCCCGAGGAGGTACTCGGAAAATTCGTAAGCGGGCGGATGATGATCAAGGAGGCGAGATATGTGGACGACGCTCTAAACGGTCCAATCAATGAACCTCAACCCGTTGCTCTCAAGGCAACGAGGAGCAAGGAGGCGCTACCGAGCAAGGTGGCGCAAGTTGAGGCGGCCGGGCTAAATAATGAGGAGATGGCCCTCATCATTAAGCGCTTCAAGACGGCGCTTAAGGGTCGCAAGGGACAGCCAAGCAAGACCAAGACAAAGGAGAAGCGCTCGTGCTTCAAATGTGGTAAGATTGGTCATTTCATTGCTAACTGTCCCGATAATGAAAGTGACCAGGAAAAGGGGAACAAAAGGGAGAAGAAGAAGCATTACAAGAAGGCCAAGGGCGAGGCACATATCGGAAAGGAGTGGGATTCGGATTGCTCCTCCTCCGACTTCGACAATGAAGGACTCGCCGCCACCGCCTTCAACAAGTCATCCCTCTTCCCCAACGAGCGTCACACTTGTCTCATGGCAAGGGAGAAGAAAGTAAGCACTCATGATACTAGTACTTATGCTTCTTCAAGTGAGGATGAGTCTAGTGATGATGATGAGATAGATTACTCATGCTTATTCAAGGGATTAGATAGATCTAAAATTAATAAGATTAATGAGTTGATTGATGCTTTGAATGACAAGAATAGATTACTAGAAAAACAAGAGGATCTTTTATATGAGGAGCATGATAAATTTGTTAGTGCACAAAATTCTCTTGCTCTAGAAATTAAAAGAAATGAAATGCTCTCTAGTGAATTATCTACTTGTCATGAAACTATCTCTACTTTAAAAGGTGTTAACAATGATTTAAATGCTAAACTAGTAGAAGCAAATAAATCCAACTCCTGTGTAGAAATTGTTGAAACTTGCAATAGGTGTAAAGATTTTGACATTGATGCTTGTAGTGAACACCAAGTTTCAATTTCCAAACTTAATGATGAATTGGCTAGTCTTAATGCTCAACTTAAGACTAGCAAGAGTAATTTTGATAAGCTAAAATTTGCAAGGGATGCCTACACAATTGGTAGACACCCCTCAATTAAGGATGGACTTGGCTACAAGAAGGAAGCCAAGAACTTGACAAGCCATAAGGCTCCCATCTCCACCAAGGAGAAAGGGAAGGCCCCTATGGCTAGTAGTGTGCAAAAGAACCATGCCTTTATGTACCATGATAGGAGACAATCGAGAAATGCTTATAGGAGATGTAACGCATATGATGCTTATGATTCTCATGACATGTTTGCTTCTTGTTCTTCTTATGTGCATGATAGAAATGTTGGTAGGAGAAATGTTGTTCATAATATGCCTAGGAGAAATGTTGTTAATGTTCCTAGGAAAGTAATGAATGAAACCTCTATAATTTATCATGTTTTAAATGCTTCCTTTGCTATTTGTAGAAAAGATAGGAAAATAGTTGCTAGGAAGTTAGGGGCAAAATGCAAGGGAGACAAAACTTGCATTTGGGTCCCTAAGGATATTTGCACTAACCTTGCAGGACCCAACATGAGTTGGGTACCTAAGACCCAAGCCTAAATTTGCCTTGCAGGTTTATGCATCCGGGGGTTCAAGCTGGATTATTGACAGCGGATGCACAAACCATATGACGGGAGAGAAGAAGATGTTCACCTCCTACGTCAAGAATAAAGATTCCCAAGATTCAATAATATTCGGTGATGGGAATCAAGGCAAGGTAAAAGGGTTAGGTAAAATTGCAATCTCAAATGAGCACTCTATCTCTAATGTGTTTTTAGTAGAGTCTCTTGGATATAATTTGCTATCTGTTAGTCAATTATGCAATATGGGATATAACTGTTTGTTTACAAATGTAGATGTGTCTGTCTTTAGAAGATGTGATGGTTCACTAGCTTTTAAGGGTGTACTAGACGGCAAGCTTTACTTAGTTGATTTTGCAAAAGAAGAGGCCGGTCTAGATGCATGCTTAATGGCTAAGACTTGCATGGGCTGGCTGTGGCATCGCCGCTTAGCACATGTGGGGATGAAGAACCTCCACAAGCTTCTAAAGGGAGAACACGTGATAGGTTTGACTAACGTACAATTCGAAAAAGATAGACCTTGTGCAGCTTGTCAAGCAGGGAAACAAGTGGGAGGCTCTCATCACACCAAAAATGTGATGACAACATCAAGACCCCTGGAGCTGCTACATATGGACCTCTTCGGACCCGTCACCTATCTGAGCATAGGAGGAAGTAAGTATGGTCTAGTTATCGTTGATGACTTTTCCCGCTTCACTTGGGTGTTCTTTTTGCAGGCTAAGTCTGAAACCCAAGGGACCCTCAAGCGCTTCCTAAGGAGAGCTCAAAATGAGTTTGAGCTCAAGGTGAAGAAGATAAGGAGCGACAACAGGTCCGAATTCAAGAACCTTCAAGTGGAGGAGTTTCTTGAGGAGGAAGGGATCAAACACGAGTTCTCCGCTCCCTACACACCTCAGCAAAATGGTGTGGTAGAGAGGAAGAACAGGACGCTCACAGATATGGCGAGGACTATGCTTGGAGAATTCAAGACCCCCGAGTGCTTTTGGTCAGAAGCCGTGAACACGGCTTGCCACGCCATCAACAGGGTCTACCTTCACCGCCTCCTCAAGAAGACGTCGTATGAGCTACTAACCGGTAACAAACCCAATGTATCTTACTTTCGTGTATTTGGGAGCAGGTGCTACATTCTAGTGAAGAAGGGTAGAAATTCTAAATTTGCTCCCAAAGCTGTAGAAGGGTTTTTGTTAGGTTATGACTCGAATACAAAGGCGTATAGAGTCTTCAACAAATCATCGGGTTTGGTTGAAGTCTCTAGCGACGTTGTATTTGATGAGACTAATGGCTCTCCAAGAGAGCAAGTTGTTGATTGTGATGATGTAGATGAAGAAGATGTTCCGACGGCCGCTATACGAACCATGGCGATTGGAGAAGTGCGGCCACAGGAACAAGATGAACGAGATCAACCTTCTTCCTCAACAACGGTGCATCCCCCAACTCAAGACGATGAACAGGTTCATCAAAAGGAGGCGTGTGATCAAGGGGGAGCACAAGATGATCACGTGATGGAGGAAGAAGCGCAACCGGCACCTCAAACCCAAGTTCGAGCGGTGATTCAAAGGGATCATCCCGTCGACCAAATTTTGGGTGACATTAGCAAGGGAGTAACTACTCGATCTCGATTAGTTAATTTTTGTGAGCATTACTCCTTTGTCTCTTCTATTGAGCCTTTCAGGGTAGAGGAGGCCTTGCTAGATCCGGACTGGGTGTTGGCCATGCAGGAGGAACTCAACAACTTCAAGCGCAACGAAGTTTGGACACTGGTGCCTCGTCCCAAGCAAAATGTTGTGGGAACCAAGTGGGTGTTCCGCAACAAACAGGACGAGCACGGGGTGGTGACGAGGAACAAGGCTCGACTTGTGGCAAAAGGTTATGCCCAAGTCGCAAGTTTGGACTTTGAGGAGACTTTTGCTCCTGTGGCTAGGCTAGAATCAATTCGTATCTTGCTAGCATATGCCGCTCACCATTCTTTCAGGTTGTACCAAATGGATGTGAAGAGCGCTTTCCTCAACGGGCCGATCAAAGAGGAGGTGTACGTGGAGCAGCCCCCTAGCTTCGAGGATGAACGGTACCCCGACCATGTGTGTAAGCTCTCTAAGGCGCTCTATGGACTTAAGCAAGCCCCAAGAGCATGGTATGAATGCCTTAGAGACTTTTTAATTGCTAATGCTTTCAAGGTTGGGAAAGCCGATCCAACTCTTTTTACTAAGACTTGCGACGGTGATCTTTTTGTGTGCCAAATTTATGTCGATGACATAATATTTGGTTCTACTAACCAAAAGTCTTGTGAAGAGTTTAGCAGGGTTATGATGCAGAAATTCGAGATGTCGATGATGAGCGAGTTGAACTACTTCCTTGGGTTTCAAGTGAAGCAACTCAAGGACGGCACTTTCATCTCCCAAACAAAGTACACGCAAGACTTGCTGAAGCGGTTTGGGATGAAGGACGCCAAGCCCGCAAAGACTCCGATGGGGACCGACGGACACACCGACCTCAACAAAGGAGGTAAATCCGTTGATCAAAAAGCATACCGGTCAATGATAGGGTCTTTACTTTATTTATGTGCTAGTAGACCGGATATTATGCTTAGCGTATGCATGTGTGCTAGATTTCAATCCGATCCTAAGGAGTGTCACTTAGTGGCAGTGAAGCGAATTCTTAGATATTTGGTAGCTACGCCTTGCCTCGGGCTCTGGTATCCAAAGGGGTCTACCTTTGACTTGGTTGGATACTCAGATTCCGACTATGCTGGATGTAAGGTCGATAGGAAGAGTACATCAGGGACGTGCCAATTCTTAGGAAGGTCCCTGGTGTCGTGGAACTCTAAGAAACAAACCTCCGTTGCCCTATCCACCGCTGAGGCCGAGTATGTTGCCGCAGGGCAGTGTTGCGCGCAACTACTTTGGATGAGGCAAACCCTTCGGGACTTTGGCTACAATCTGAGCAAAGTCCCACTCCTATGTGACAATGAGAGTGCTATCCGCATGGCGGAAAATCCTGTTGAACACAGCCGCACAAAGCACATTGACATCCGGCATCACTTTTTGAGAGACCACCAGCAAAAGGGAGATATCGAAGTGTTTCATGTTAGCACCGAGAACCAGCTAGCCGATATCTTTACCAAGCCTTTAGATGAGAAGACCTTTTGCAGGCTGCGTAGTGAGCTAAATGTCTTAGATTCACGGAACTTGGATTGAATTGTAGCATACATGTATTTATGCTTTTGATCATGTTCCTTTTTGCATTTTGTTGCTAAGTATGGTGCTCAAGTTGTACAAACACTCCCTGGACCTCACAAGTCCGTTGCAAAGTGATGCACAGTTTTAGGGGGAGATGTGTTACAACTTGACCCTTTGAGACTAACCATATGCTTGAGTTTGCTTGTTTTAGTCTCAAAGGAGAATTGAAAGGGAAAAGGTGGACTTGGACCATGAAAGACTTCCACTGCACTCCGATGAGAGGGTAACCTATTCCAAGTTCATCTCATGAACTCTTATTGCCATTTGCTCTTAATTGAAGATTTTGGTGAGGCAATGGGGTTATAGGGCCAAGATTGATCCCGTTTTGGTGCTTGATGCCAAAGGGGGAGAAAATAAAGGCCAAAGCAATTAATGGATCAGCTACCACTTGAGAAATTTTGAAAATAGTAAAACAGAGCTTTTTGTTTTGTCAAAACTCTTGCGAGCTTTTTGTTTTGTCAAAACTCTTGCATTGTCTCTTTTGTCAAAAGTTGGCCTTTTGTGGGGAGAAGTGTTGATTATGGGAAATAGGGGGAGTTTTTGAAATCTTTGATCAATCTCTCTTGGAATGACTCTCTTTATGCTTCAACATGTATGCTTGACTTAGAGATAGAGATTTGAGTTTGATTTGCAAAAACAAACCAAGTGGTGGCAAAGAATGATCCATATATGCCAAAACTGAATCAAAATAAATTTGAGTTTTATTTGAAGTGATATTGCACTTGTTCTAGTTGCTTTATGTTGTGTTGGCATAAAACACCAAAAAAGGGGAGATTGAAAGGGAAATGTGCCCTTGGGCCATTTCTAAGAATTTTGGTGATTGAGTGCCAACACAAGTGCTTAAATGTGAATTCATGCTCATGGATGGACAAAGTGCAAATCAAAAGTAAAGGTATGTGTCTAAGCCTTAGTACATTGGTTTTGTGTACTAATATACTTGTCTAAGTGTTAGAAACAGAAAGAAGAAGAAAAGAAAAGAGGTGAAAAAGACTTGGCTGTGTGCAGCCAAGACTCAGCTCAGTCTGGCACACCGGACTGTCCGGTGGTGCACCGGACAGTGTCCGGTGCGCCAGGCTGGCTCGGCGTGAAGTGGCCGCTCTCGGGAATTCGCCGACGGCGTACGGCTAAAATTCACCAGACTGTCCGGTGAGCCAACGGTCGGCCGGGCCAACGGTCGGCCGCGGAATCTGCGCGCTACACGTGGCCGGGCCAACGGTCGGAAGGGGGCACCGGACTGTCCGGTGTGCACCGGACATGTCCGGTGCGCCAACGGCTCCTAGATCTGCAACGGTCGGCAGCGCCATTTTAGGAAGGAAATCGGGCACCGGACAGTGTCCGGTGTGCACCGGACTGTCCGGTGCACCCGACGACAGAAGGCAAGATTGGTCTTCCAGATTTGCTCTCAACGGCTCCTAGCTGCCTTGGGGCTATAAAAGGGACCCCTAGGCGCATGGAGGAGAACACCAAGCAACCTTAGAGCATTCTTGATCATCCACACTCAGTCTTTGCGCATTCGTTTGTCATTCTCAGTGATTCGAGCTCCGTTCTAGTGAGAACTTTGAGATAGTCTTTTGAGCTCGATTCTTGGCTGTGTGTGTGCACATTTTGCTGTGTATTTGTGTGTGTTGCTTTCCTCCCTTACTCCGTATTTCTTGTAAATCTCAAGTGTAAGGGCGAGAGGCTCCAAGTTGTGGAGAATCCTCGCAAACGGGATATTGAACGGCAAAGCAAAACACCGTGGTATTCAAGTTGGTCTTTGGACCGCTTGAGAGGGGTTGATTGCAACCCTCGTCCGTTGGGACGCCACAACGTGGAGTAGGCAAGCGTTGGTCTTGGCCGAACCACGGAATAAACCACTGTGTCATCTCTGTGTTTGATCTCTTGTGGTATTGTGTTTTGTTGAGACTCCTCTCTAGCCACTTGGCGATTATTGTGCTAACACTTAACAAGTTTTTGTGGCTATAAGTTTAAGTTTCACAGGATCACCTATTCACCCCCCCCCCCTCTAGGTGCTCTCATACTGGCCGACGGCGGTGGCCGACGCAACCAGAATCGTTCGCACCTGCGAAGGGTGTCAATTCTACGCGAGGCAGACCTACCTGCCCGCTCAGGCTCTGCAGACGATACCCATCACCTGGCCTTTTGCTGTGTGGGGTCTGGATCTCGTCGGCCCCTTGCAGAAGGCACCCGGGGGCTACACGCACCTGCTGGTCGCCATCGACAAATTCTCCAAGTGGATCGAGGTCCGACCCTTGAACGGCATCAGGTCCGAGCAGGCGGTGGCGTTCTTCACCAACATCAACCATCGCTTCGGGGTCCCGAACTCCATCATCACCGACAACGGCACCCAGTTCACCAGCAGAAAGTTCCTGGACTTCTGCGAGGATCACCACATCTAGGGATGGCAGTGGGTAAGGTACCCAGTGGGCACACGAAGCCATACCCATACCCACTAGGAAAAAATTGACCCATGCCCATACCCACTACCCATCATGGGTACAAAATTACGCCATACCCATACCCACCATGGGTAGCGGGTACCCATCAGGTACCCATACCCATTAATATTACGATAGACATGATCATTTGAATCACAAAAATAAGTACCAGCATAACAAATGTATCGAACCCAACATAATTTTATCACAGGTTCAACAATATTCAATATTAAATGGCAACATCATGCCTTCAAATCACACAAAGCATAGCATTGATTCTACAAAACTGTGGAC
This sequence comes from Zea luxurians, assembly GCA_029449295.1. Taxonomy (NCBI): domain Eukaryota; kingdom Viridiplantae; phylum Streptophyta; class Magnoliopsida; order Poales; family Poaceae; genus Zea; species Zea luxurians. Next base: position 11,730,146 of record JAOPSE010000007.1, read on the forward strand.
AAAATCGTGCCTTCAAATCTAATTGTTCAACACACAATACTTAATATTTGAATATATAAGACTTCTAAGTTGTTGGAGCTTAAGGGCATCCTTCTCTTCCAATTCCAGTCTTGTTGCTCAGAGTAAAAGCTTCTACAAAGCAGTAAAAGAAGTATGGGGCAAATAGAGAGAGCAAATTTATTTTATATGAGACATATAAATTCGGACCCATGTGTCATATATTAGCGGGTTTCCCATCGGGTAGCGGGTATGGGGCAACAGAGAACATACCCACGCCCACCGTACCCGATGGGCATAACAAATGACCCAATAAAATACCCATGGGTATCAAAATCCGCCATACACGTGCCCTAATAGGGTTTTTACCCATCGGGTTTCGTGTTTCGGGTACCCATTGCCATCCCTAACCACATCCGGGTGGACTGGGCCGTCGTGGCTCATCCCATGATGAATGGGCAGGTAGAGCGTGCCAACGGCATGATTCTACAAGGGCTCAAGCCTCGGATCTACAACGACCTCAACAAGTTCGGCAAGCGGTGGATGAAGGAACTCCCCTCGGTGGTCTGGAGTCTGAGGACAACACCGAGCCGAGCCACGGGCTTCACGCCGTTCTTTCTAGTCTATGGGGCCGAAGCCATCTTGCCCACAGACTTAGAATACGGTTCCCCGAGGACGAGGGCCTACACCGACCAAAGCAACCAAGTTAGCCGAGAAGACTCGCTGGACCAGCTGGAGGAGGCTCGGGACAAGGCCTTGCTACACTCGGCGCGGTACCAGCAGTCCCTGCGACGCTACCACGCCCGAGGGGTCCGGTCCCGAGACCTCCAGGTGGGCGACCTGGTGCTTCGGCTGCGACAAGACGCCCGTGGGCGGCACAAGCTCACGCCCCCCTGGGAGGGGCCATTCGTCATCGCCAAGGTTCTGAAGCCCGGAACGTACAAGCTGGCCAACAGTCAAGGCGAGGTCTACGGCAACGCCTGGAACATCCAACAGCTACGTCGCTTCTACCCTTAAGATGTTTTCAAGTTGATCATATACCTCGCACCCACGCAAAGTTTAGTCATCAAGGAAGGGTCGGCCTCGCCTCGGCAAAGCCCGACCCTCCCTCGGGGGCTAAAAGGGGGGGAACCCCCTCTGCGTCGAAATTTTCCTCAAAAAAAGATCTCTTCTGCCAGAATGTCTTTCGCGCTTTTTGGCTACTTCGAAAGTGGATCCTAAAAACGACGGAGTACACGTAAGCAGCCAAGGCTGACCGAGCCGAGGGACTCCTACGCCTCCGGGATACGGATACCTCACTCATCACCTTCTGCGATAAGTAACTCATGTTCGGATAAGTGATTCTGTGGACCGAACAAGTCTTCACGTTTGAAAGCTCTTCTGCCGAAGCGATCCTTCGAGCCTTCTCGACTGCGTCGGTGACAGAGCCCCATGGACGGGTAAGAGTGCGCGTAAGCGGCAAGGCCGACCGAGTCGAGGGACTCCTACGCCTCCGGGATACGGATACCTCACTCATCACCTTCCGCGAGAAGCAACTCTCACTCGCACAAACATTTCTGTTACCGACAAAAAGTCGCAGATACTCGAAACAAGAGGAAAAGAGATGCAGCTTTACAACACGGCGAGGGTGTGTTTAGGCCTCGGCGGCCGCAGGAAACACACGCTACAAGACAATCCGATCCTGCAGGCTCGGATCTTGACGGCTGGTGGGAGCAGCAGCACCCTCGGCATCGACGACGCCTTCGGCGAGGTCCGACCTGGCCTCGGACGGCGACGCGGTCCGACGATCTCCACTCTGAAGGACGACGTCATCGCCACGCCCGGGCTATCGCTGCTAGGGTCTTCTCCGGGAATCCGGCCCGAGCAGGCGGCTCGGCCGGTCACCCCGGGGCCTCGGCCAGCTGCCCTCCAAGGACGTCAGCCCGACCCGAGGCTTCGGCTGGTCAGTTCCGGCGTCGGTCCCGCTAACGGACGACCTAGCCAGGCTCAGGCCAACCAGGTTTTCTTTTTCGAGCCAACTCTGCCTCTGTTCATGTTGACACCGCCCCCCTGGCCTCGGCTCATCGAAGAGCGGCCGAGGGTTTCCTTTAATTAAGCTAGAGAAGCCTCGGACAACAAGGCCGACCGAGCCGAGGGACTCCTACGCCTCCGGGATACGGATCCCTCACTCATCACCTTTACACGGGGCGACTCACGCTTGGTGAAGCGGTTCAGACAACCAACAGGCGAGCCTTAGTGCTCGAAAATGAGGAAAAAACACGGCTCCGTGCCGAAACTACCTACATGTTCAGGCCCCGACAGCCACAATGAACAAAAACACTGGCATTCAAAGTGCCATTACAAATGGAACTCTGGTTCCGTCCCCGCGGGTATGGACAACCTCCACTCCGGGGAAGCCCGTGGAGCGACAAGCTCTGGGCAAATCACCAGCAAACGCGGGTCGCCCCAAAGCGCATCGGCAGGTCCTCACTCCTGTCCTCGCCACGCAAGCGAGGAAGAGGATGGAATGTTGCATCCTAGCTGGATAGCAACAGCCCGCCTCCCCCAGCATGGCTGGAGGACGTCTCCTCCGCAGAACTGGAGGATGGTCTCCACCACTAGAAGCTGGAAGAGGAGGTGGTCGGCCGACCCGCGCGGGGGGCAGAACACCGGCTCAGCCCGGGCCCCGCCCCAGCGGGGATGATGAAGACCAGCTGGGGGCGGGGCAAAGATCACAGCCCAGCTTGCTCCTCCCCATCCAGGGGCTGGTGGTCACCGTCTTGGGTGACCCCCGGTGAGGGGGAGCAGCCGGGCTAGCTGATGAAAATCCTTGAAGCCGAACGATGGCTGAAAGGTACCAACTCCCGCGGAGTTGTGTTTCCTCCAACGACGAGGCGGAAAGACACGATGCATAAGGGAGCGCGAAGACATGGTCGCCTTCCAAGGGGGTCACCCTCCTTTTAAAGGCGGCTCTCCCTACTTGCGTCCCCAGCCGTCATGGGCTGAGTCTTCTCCAACACACTCCAAGGTCCTCCCCTACAGCGCGGGGGCTGGGTCCCACACGTCATGCAAGCCAGCTCAGAGCAGAAGAAGCCAAACCGCCGCGCGCGATGCGTACAACCGCCCAGTGGTTACAAGCGACCCTCCACTTTTGCCCAGACCAGCGGGCGAAAGGGTGGGCAGCCATGCAGGCGGCATGCAACCGTGCCAGGTGGGCGCGCTTCTCCGACTCCCAACACGCCCGGCATGGAGGCCCAGGCCCACGCGTCATGCAACCGGCGCGCCGAATGCTTCGTGCATGCAACTGCACCGCCACTTGCGCCACTACCGCGCCTCCTCGACTGTGGAACCAATACCGCGACTCGAGGCGACCCAGCGCGCGACCAGGCAGCACCAGCCTGGCGCGACGGTCAATGCGGCCAAAAGTGGGCCGGCAGTAATGGCGGTGGCAGGCGGGCAGGAGCAGCGGCCACGTCGTCAGCCAAGCTCACGTCCCGTCCGGGGGCAGCGAGAGAACCCTCTCTCACGGCGTGAAGACAACACGCCCGTGATCCGTTCCTCGAACGGCTCGCGCACGCGCAACGGTCGCTCCTCCAACCACTCGCCCCGTCGCGTTAACTCCGCGGCAGGACACGCGGCGCCTCTGGCAGGAGAAGCGGGCGACGCTTCGCCTTCGCCATAATGACCGCGTCAAAAGAGGTACGCCGCGTCATTCGATTTCGTATCCTTTTCCTTTTTTTCCTCTTTCTCTCTCTTGCAACAGGGACCGGGAAAGGGGGATACCCTGAAAAGGATCCTTCCCCGTGAAGGAACCAGGCTCCGAGCCTCCCTACTGATCAGAGGTTCGAAGGCTGGCCCCTCGGAAGGGTTCAACAGCCGCCTCACATCACGTGGGCCCTACACCCACTACTGGTCAGAGGTTCGAAGGCCGGCCCCTCGAAAGGGTTCCACGGCCGCCTCAGGCTACTCTGGCTCCGCGCCCATTACTGATCAGGGGTTCGAAGGCTGGCCCCCGAAGGGTTCACATCCGCCTCAGACGCCGAGCGAGGGATGACCATGGGTACGTTCTATACATAACCAAGGCTCGGGCTGCGCTCCCGAGGTACCCTAGGACATTTCCGAGACCAGCGGGAACGATCTTGTAATAGAATCCCATCAGAGGGAGGCATCGAGCCCTCGGACCCCGTCACTAGGGGACCGGGTCTGGCAGATCACCCGCAGGTACTTTTGGGCGTGCCTCTGGGCCCCTAGCTGACCCCTAACGAACGGGGCACGGACGTCCACTCGGATCACCCGCTTGCAGCTCAACGGAGACACCATGTTCGGCGCCCATCGAGGGCAACATGGCGCTTTCCCCCCTCCTCCTTGCGGAAAGGCGACGCAGGGGCGTATGTAAAAAAGCCGAGTCTGTCCCTGATCGCCCTCTCGCCCTGTGCAGAGGCTCGGGGGCTGCTCTCGCAAACCTGGCTCCTGCCGAACCGTTGACAGCGTCAACATACCAGCCCGAGAATTTGGGACCCGACCGTACACCTGGGCTACGGCCAGCTCGCATGAGGGAACGACCAGACCAGCCGAAGCACTACGCGAGGCATTAAGACCTCGAAGGAGTGAAACCACTCCTCCGAGGCCTCGGGGGCTACACCCGGCGGGTGCGCTCGCGCGCACCCACCGGAACAAAACGCAACCGAGAAAGGCTGGTCTCCTTGCAAAAAAGTGCGACGAAAGCCTCCAAGCGAGTGCAAACACTCCCTTCGAGGCTCGGGGGCTACTGTCGGGGACCATAATTAGGGGTACCCTCAAGGCTCCTAATTATCATCTGGTAACCCCCATCAGCACAAAGCTGCAAAGGCCTGATGGGTGCGAATAAGTCAGGGATCAGTCCATTCGAAGGACTCGATCACGCCTCGCCCGAGCCTAGCCTCGGACAAGGGCAGCCGACCCCGGAGGATCTCCGTCTCGCCCGAGGCCCCCCTTCAGCGGCGAATGTGTTCCCGGCTCGCTCGAGGCCCTGTCTTCGCTAAGAAGCAACCCTGACCAAATCGCCGCACCAACCGACCAAGTCGCAGGAGCATTTAATGCAAAGGTGGCCTGACACCCTTATCCTGACGTGCGCCCCCCAGCCGGCAGAGCCGAAGTGACCGCCGTCACTTCGCCGCTCCACTGACTGGCCTGACAGAAGGACAGCGCCGCCTGCGCCACTCCGACTGCGGTGCCACTTAACAGAGTGAGACTGACAGGCAGTCAGGCCCGGCCGAAGGCTCCATAGGAAGCTCCGCTTTGCCCGACCCCAGGGCTCGGACTCGGGCTAAGTCCCGGAAGACGGCGAACTCCGCTCCGCCCGACCCAGGGCTCGGACTCGGGCTAAGTCCCGGAAGACGACGAACTCCACCCGACCCAGGGCTCGGACTCGGGCTAAGTCCCGGAAGATGGCGAACTCCGCCCGACCCAGGGCTCGGACTCGGGCTAAGTCCTAGAAGACGACGATCTCCGCCTCGCCCGACCTAGGGCTCGGACTTGGGCTCGGCCCCAGAAGACGACGATCTCTGCCTCGCCCGACCTAGGGCTCGGGCTTGGGCTCGGCCCCAAAAGACGACGATCTCCGCCTCGCCCGACCCTGGGCTCGGACTTGGGCTCGGCCCCAGAAGACGACGAACTCCGCTTCGCCCGACCCTAGGGCTCGGACTCCACCCCGGCACCAGCCGGCAATCTCCGCCTCGCCCGACCCGGGGGCTCGGACTCGACCTCAGCTTCGAAGGAGCTTCCACATCGCCCAACCTAGGGCGCAGACCAGCCACGTCAACAGGAGGCGCCATCATCACCCTACCCTGAGCTGACTCGGGCCACAGGGAACAAGACCGGCGTCCCATCTGGCTCGCTCCGCCAGATAGGCAATGATGGCGCCCCGCATGCTCTGTGACGACGGCGGCTCTCAGCCCCCTTACAGAAGCAAGAGGACGTCAGCAAGGACTCAACCGCTCCGACAGCTGTCCCTCCGCCAAGCTCCATCGCTCCTCCGACGGCCACGACATCACACCAGCTGGGTGCCAAGATCTCTCCGGCTGCCACAACGGCATGTACCTAGGGCGCTAGCTCTCCTCCGCTAGACACGTAGCACTCTGCTACACCCCCCATTGTACACCTGGATCCTCTCCTTGCGCCTATAAAAGGGAGGACCAGGGCCCTCTTAGAGAGGGTTGGCCGCGCGGGGACGAGGACGAGACACGCGCTCGCCCGGAGCCGCTCGCTCCCTCTCCCGTGTGGACGCTTGTAACCCCCTACAGCAAGCGCACCCGACCTGGGCGCGGGACGAACACGAAGGCCGTGGGATTCCCACCTCTCTCACGCCGGTCTTCGGCCGCCTCGCTCTCCCCCCTTCGCGCTCGCCCTCGCGCTCGACCCATCTGGGCTGGGGCACGCGGCGACATTCACTCGTCGGTTCGAGGACCCCCCGGTCTCGGAACGCCGACAAATTGCCCAACACAAATTATTGAACTAACTAGTTTGCTCTAGATTATGAGTTCTACAGGTGCCCAAGGTTCAACACAAACCAATATAAAATCCAAGAAAGGGTTCAAATAAAAAGAGCAAAAGACAACCGAAGGCTGCCTTGGTCTGGCGCACCGGATAGTCCGGTGCTACATTGGACAGTGTCCGGTGCACCAGGGAGATCCACTCTGAACTTGCCAGCTTCGAGTTTTTCGGGGAGCCACTCCGCTATAATTCACCGGACTGTCTGGTGTAGCACCAGACTATCCGGTGTGCCAGCGGGAGCAACGGCTACTAGCGCCAACGGCTGTCTGCAAAGGAATAGTGAAATGCTACAGTGTGCGTCTGCGCGCGCAGAAATCAAAGCAGGCGTCAGAAGGCGTACCGAACAGTGAATAGTGACTGTCCGGTGCACCACCGGACTGTCCGGTGCACCACCGGACTGTCCGGTGCACCACCGGACTGTCCGGTGGCCCCACATGTCAGAGCTTCAACGGTCGAACCCTAACGGTTGGGTGACGTGGCTGGCGCACCGGACTGTCCGGTGCGCCATATGACAGTAGCCATCCCCAATGGCCACTTTGGTGGTTGGGGCTATAAATACCCCCAACCACCACACTTCAAGGCATCCAAGTTTTCAGCCAACACATTCAATACAAGAGCTATAGCATTCAATTCAATCCACAATTAGAGTGAATCAAAATCTCTCCAAGTCCCAATTCCACTCAAAGCAATAGTGACTAGAAGAGAGAGTTTTGCCATGTTCATTTGAGCTCTTGCGCTTGGATCGCTTTTCTTCTTCCTTCTTTCTTGTTCCCAACTCAATTGTAATCAAGGTAAGAGACACCAATTGTGTGGTGGTCCTTGTGGGGACTTAGTGTCCCGATTGATTGAGAAGAGAAGCTCACTCGGTCTAGCTGACCATTTGAGAGAGGGAAAGGGTTGAAAGAGACCCGGTCTTTGTGACCACCTCAACGGGGAGTAGGTTTGCAAGAGCCGAACCTCGGTAAAACAAATCACCGTGTCATCCGCCTTATTTGCTTGTGATTTGTTTTCACCCTCTCTTTCAGACTTGATTATATTTCTAATGCTAACCCTGGCTTGTAGTTGTGCTTAAAGTTTGTAAATTTCAGATTCCGCCTATTCACCCCCCCCCCTCTAGGCGACTTTCAGCTGGGCCTTCGAGTGCAATGATGAAGGATTTGGCCATGGTGGTGTCGTCCCCTCTAGATGATGCAACAACGACTAGGTAGCTCATGATGTACTAGGTTGGATCGATGTTGCCATTGTACTTGGGGTAAGTGTCGGCTCTAAAGTTGGCGGGCCAAGGTGATGCTTGGAGCTGCGGAGCGAGTGGACTTCGCTTGTCAAGGTAATTGATTCCCTAGAAAGCGGCTGGAGGGACGAGGGGGCCACACTGCGGGTGGTATGGGCCTTCGCCTTGTAAGTTTTGTTAGAAGGAAACCGGGGCCACGCTACAGGTTGTAAGGGCCTTTGTTTTGTATATCTGTGATTTCTTACTCTAGTTCCTGAGCTTTTTGTTTCTCATCCAGTACCATTTTCGCACTTTGGCTTGCATGGTGATGCGCTGGCGTTTATCTTCGAGTATTTCTTTTTGCTTTTGAAGGTGGTTGTTCTTGATGTGCAGGGCTCGAAACTTTAACTGATCTTCGGCTGAGATGCCTATGATCTCGCCATCTTCTATGGTGTCTTCGCTTTCTGGAGGAGCGAAGCCTAGTGGGGGTGCTCACGGTGCCCCCTCAGAACTGCAGGTGTGCACAGTGCCGTCGGGCGTAGGGTGGTTGTCCTGGCGTTGCCTCTTGCTGTTGACGGTGTCATCTTTGAAGGCCTCCTGAAGGGTGTTGTCCGTGAGAGCCTTGCCTTTCTCCGCCAGGAGCGCTGCCTTCGCCATGTCTTCGATGGAGGCGGCAGCCTTCGAGCTTGCTCTCTTGGGGGCCATCGCGGGGATGCTTTGTCGTAGCACGAATGGTGGGTGCCAAATGTTGGAACTTGCTAATCCGGGGATAGCAAAATACAATGGAGGGAGAGTGGAGAACAGTTTGATGCTGCTAAACACAAAGCATTTGTTGGGGACTTGTTCTCAAATGCTATGAATTAAGAACAAGGCAACACAGAAAGAAGTTAATGGTTAATGGCCTTCGTCCTTCGAAGCATTATTTCCCTTGGGATATAACGATCTTCGGACGAAGGTCATGAAGGACATACCTTCATCATCACAGTTTACATTGATGAAAGAAGAAGCATATGAAACATGAGAAATAACATGAATAATCATATAACATCACTTATGTGTCCTTTTTATATAGTCATGAATGAATAAGAGCAATATTGAATTACATTTATACCTTCGGCTTGACAGAAGGCAAAGATTCAGGTATGACGCACGAGCGAATACAAGTCAGCGTGAACAGTATGGGGGTACTGTTCACCTATTTATAGGCACAGGACGCAGCCTGTATGAAATTACATTCATGCCCATGACATTCACTATTAACTCAAGAACAATCTGTCAAGGACCAGATAGCCTTTTCCCCTTTAGGTCGGTTACATTATCCATCGCTAAGCCAAAGCATCTTTATGAGTAGCTTCAGAACTGGTTCGACCTTCTCCCAGACCGTGCTTTACTCATTGTGTACAGTTCCATGCCAAGTCCGAAGGTCCGTATAATAGCATATTATACTTGGAAAGCATGTTAGTCATGTTTTTGAGGACCTTCGGAAGACGAAGGCCCCCAACAGTAGCCCCTCGCAGTATTAATTTGTTAAAATAACGAATTTAGACTGCGACTTGAACGAAGGCCTTAAGCTGAAGGTCCAAAAAAACACCTTCCCTTCGCTAGAATAGCGATAGTCAATGACAGGCGGGTCCCGCTAAGTTGCAATGCTCTGAGCGTATAAATATGAACCCACATCAGCGGCATTTGATGCGCTATTTCAGCTATTTGCGTTATTTTCTCAAATTTCTAACTCTTGCTCAATAGCTCTCGCTTGATTTTCAAGTTTTTTAGAGCTTCGGTTCAAAGACGTGTTTTTGCTCCATGTTTGGGGAGAAGATGTTTGAAGAAAAGAAGATAACTGAGGAAGAGAAGCTTTATGAAAAGAAGAAAGCTGCAGATCCTTTCATTTCTGGGTTTTTAGAATCCATGGAAAAGATGAAAACAGAAAAGATTACAAAAGAAATACTGGCTGAACTGTCTGAGGATTCCAACGACAGCGATGAGTATGATGTAGAAAGTGGAGACGAAGATTCTGAAGATCGCCCGTGGCGACCGAGCCATACCATCTTCGGGAAATCGACTATCAAACAGTGTCACGTTGATGCTATGAGAGGAAGATACTTCCGCGACATGACTATTGTGAGGGTTGGAGGGGACAGCACTGCTCCTGTTCCTGAAGCAAATGAGGTGGTTATCTACCGAAGCTTTTTGAAAGCAGGGCTTCGGTTTCCATTGAGCAGGTTATTGGTTAAAGTGCTGAAGACATTTCAAATTTTTCTTCATCAACTTATGCCTGAAGCTATAATCAGGATGGGCTTGTTTGTTTGGGCTGTGAGAAGCCAAGGGTTGGAACCCAGCGCAAAAAGTTTTTGCAGCATGCACGAGCTCCTGTACGAGACGATGGCCACCGGGAAGGAGCAGTATCACAACAACTTCGGTTGTTACGGATTCATTGCTCGATCCAATGCAAGCCATCTAGTTCCCACATTCCGAAAGAGATGGCCTGGAGCCTAGATGGAAGAGTGGTTTTATGTTAAGAATGATTTAATTGAAAGGGAAGATATTAAGGAAATCATTCAACGCCATATCTGGTCTTGCTTCGGCCTTCGGAGGCCGAAGGTGGTAATGGATCAAAATGACGAAGCTTGCCAGAAGGCTTTTAGCAACGTATGCGCCTTCATTGGCACAAGGGATATTGTTCAAGAGCACATAGCGTACAGAGTATGGCCACTTGTGGAAAACTGGGATATGCCGAAGGAAACTACTGCTGAATCAACTGAAGGTGGGTTGATTCGACTAAAATATACTTTCAGGTTCAAAGACCGGTTTGATGAGCCAAATGATGATTGGCTAAAAAGTATTGAGGCTATCAGCGACGAACTACTTGGGGCATATAGCAAGGCTGAAGATAATGCTTTGTCTGCAGCCTTCGGGGGCCGAGGGAAGAAAAGATTAAACAGGGTATTTGATGCCATAGGCTTTATATACCCTGATTATCACTATCCGTTGCAGAGTCAAGGGAAGAAAAGAAAAACTATTGCTTCGCCCCCCCCCACAGCTTCGGCCACCGCTGGTGTGCCGAAGGGCAAGAAGATGAAGGTCTTGAAACACTCGCCACAGTATATTGAACCGGCCGTAGTGCCTGAGTTTGACGCAGGGTCCTCCTCAGCAGCCGAAGCAATAGAAATTGCTGCAGTTGCACAGAGCACTAAAAAGGCGACCGTAATGCCGAAGGTACCCATAGCCAAGTGAAAGGGAAATGTGCCTTTGGGCAATTTCCATTATGTTTTGGTGATTAAGTGCCCAACACATTTAAATGAGCCCTCTTGTGCTAAATCGAGAGAAAAGAGATAATCAAAGCAAAGGTATGATTCTAGACTTAGTATATTGGTTTTTGTGTACTAATATATTTATCTAAGTGTTGGAATCAGAGAAAAGAGAAGAAGAAAAGAACTTGGCTCTAAGCAGCCAAGACTCAGCTCAGTCTAGCACACCGGACTGTCTGGTGGTGCACCGGACAGTGTACGCTGGTGCACCGGACAGTGTACGATGGTGCACCGGACAGTGTCTGGTGCGCCAGGCTAGATTCAGGCGAACTGGCCACTCTTGGGAATTCGTCGGTGGCGTACGGCTATAATTCATTGGACTGTTCGGTGGTGCACCGGACTGTCTGGTGAGCCAACGGCCGCCAGCACAACGGTCGGCCGCCAAATCCGCTGGCGACGCGTGGCCTGCTCCAACGGTTGGCAGGAGGCACCAGACTGTCCGGTGTGCACCGGACAGTGTCCGGTGCATCAACGGCTACAATTCTGCAACGGTCGACTGTGCCATTTTAGGAAGGCGATCTGCACCGGACAATGAACAGTGCCTATCCGGTGGTGCACCGAACTGTCCGGTACGCCACACGACAGAAGGCAAGAATTGCCTTCCCAGATTGCCTCCAACGGCTCCTAGCTGCCTTGGGGCTATAAAAGGGACCCCTAGGCGCATGGAGGAGTAACCCAAGCATTCTTTGATCATCTCTAAGCACCAAGACTCCATTCTCGCGCATTTGATTCTTTGTGATAAGTGACTTGAGCTCTAGTTGAGTAGAGAACTCCCCGCATTGTGTTGTGAGCTCAAGTTGTGGCTTGTGTGCATGTTTGTGTTCATGCTTTGAGTCTTGTGTGTGTTGCTCTCCCCTCCCTTACTTTCGTGCTTCTTTGTGATCATCAATTGTAAGGGCAAGAGGCTCCAAGTTGTGGAGATTCCTCGCGAACAGGAGATAGTTAAAGAAAGGAAAACACCGTGGTATTCAAGTTTATCATTGGATCACTTGAAAGGGGTTGAGTGCAACCCTCGTCCATTGGGACGCCACAACGTGGAGTAGGCAAGTGCTACTTGGCCGAACCACGAGATAAATCATCGTGTCTCTTGTGCCTGTTTTCTTCGTGACTATTGTGTTTCACAAGAGCTTGGTCCTTAGCCACTTGATTCTATTGAGCTAACACTTAACCAAGTTTTTGTGGCTACAAGTGTTTGATTTTTACAGGATCACCTATTCACCTCCCCTCTAGGTGCTCTTAATTGGTATCAGAGCCGTTCTCTTCACAAAAGGGACTAATCGCCCGAAGAGATGGATCCTATGGGAAAGGGGATGGTGGTCAACGATAAGGAGAAGGAATCCATTTTCAACGAGCCAAGGGACGACAAACCTACTGACTCTGGCTCGAGTCATAAGAAGAAGGATGGGAAGAAAGAAGAGGCGCATCAAGAAGATCGTCTACTACGACAGCGACGAGTCTTCTTCTTCCCAAAGAGACGACGACTATGATGAGAAAAAGAAAATGGTCAACTCAAACTTTTCTTTTGATTATGATCGTATTCCATTTAACTCTAATGCCCATTTACTTTCAATTCCACTTCGAAAACCTCCGCACTTTGATGGAGAAGACTACCCATTTTGGAGTCACAAAATGCGTAGTCACCTATTCTCTCTCCATCCAAGCATTTGGGAGATTGTTGAAAACGGAATGCTTTTTGATAGTACTGACAACCCCGTTTTCATTAATGAGCAAATCCATAAAAATGCACAAGCTATCACTGTTTTGTTAGCATCCTTGTGCAGGGATGAGTACAATAAGGTGAGTGGCTTGGACAACTCCAAGTAAATCTGGGACACCCTCAAGATCTCTCATGAGGGGAACGACGCCACCATGATCACCAAGATGGAGTTGGTGGAAGGCGAACTGGGGAGGTTCGCAATGATCAGGGGAGAGGGGCCAATGCAAACGTACAACCGGCTCAAGACCCTGGTCTACAAAATCAAGAGCTATGGAAGCACGAGATGGACCGATCACGACGTCGTCTGGCTTATGCTCAGGTCCTTCACTGTTCTTGATCCTCATCTTGTGAATTCAATCCGTGAGAATCCTAGGTACACAAAGATGACGCCCGAGGAAATACTCGGAAAGTTTGTAAGCGGGCATATGATGATCAAGGAGGCAAGATATATTGATGAGGCATTGAATGGCTCAATGCCTATCTACGAGCCTCAAACCGTTGCTCTCAAAGCAACAAGCAGTAGGGAGGCGCTACCTAGCAAGGTGGCGCAAGTTGAGGCGGCCAGGCTAAACGAAGATGAAATGGCCCTCATCATCAAGCGCTTCAAGACGGCGCTAAAAGGACACAAGGAGCATCCCAACAAAAGCAAGACAAAGGGAAAGCGCTCCTGCTTCAAGTGTGGTAAGACTTGTCACTTTATTGCTAACTGTCCCGATAATGATAGTGACTAGGGACAAGAAAAGAGCGGGAAGAGGGAGAAAAAGAAGTCCTACAAGAAGGCGAAGGGCGAGGCACACCTTGGCAAGGAGTGGGATTTGGATTGCTCTTTGTCTGACTCCGACGACGAAGGACTCGCCGCCTCGGCCTTCAACAAGTCGTCTCTCTTCCCCAACGAGCGCCACACCTGCCTCATGGCAAAGGAGAAAAAGGTAAACGCTCGAGATACCCCTACGTATGCTTCTTCAAGTGATGATGAAGTAGACTACACAAGTTTATTCAAAGGTTTAGATAGAACTAAAATTGATAAGATCAATGAATTGATTGATGCTTCAAATGAGAAGAATAGATTATTAGAGAAGCAAGAAGATATTTTATATGAAGAGCATGACAAATTCATTAGTGTGCAAAAATCTCTTGCTTTAGAAGTAAAGAGGAATGAGATGATTTCCTCCGAATTATCTACTTATCATGAAACTTTGTCTAGCTTAAGAAGTATTAATGATGATTTAAATGCTAAGCTAGAAGTTGTTAATAAATCTAGTTCTTGTGTAGAGCATGTTGTTATCTGTAACAGATGTAAGGATTTTGATGTTGATAAATGTGTTGAGCACCTTACTTCTATTACAAAATTAAATGGTGAAGTGGCTAGTCTTAATGCCCAACTTAAGACTAGCAAAAATGACTTTGATAAACTAAAATTTGCAAGGGATGCCTACACTGTTGGTAGACACCCCTCTATTAAGGATGGTCTTGGCCAAGAACTTAACAAGTCAAAGGGCTCCCATTTCCGCCAAGGAGAAAGGAAAGGCCCCTATGGCTAATAGTGCTCAAAGAAATCATGCTTTCATCTATAGTGATAGAAAGTTTTCTAGAAATGCTCATAGGAGTTATGCTTATGATTCACATGCTATGATAGCTTCAAGTTCTTCTTTTGTGCATGGTAAAAATATGCTTAGGAAAAATGTTGTTCACATGCCTAGGAAAGTATGTAATGAACCTTCTACAATTTACCATGCTTGCAATACTTCTTCTGCAATTTGTTGTAAGAATAAGAAAGTGATTGCTAGGAAGTTGGGGGCCAAATGCAAGGGAGACAAAACTTGCATTTGGGTCCCAAAGACTATTATATCTAACCTTGTAGGACCCAACAAGAGTTGGGTACCTAAAATCCAAGCCTAATTTGCCTTGCAGGTTTATGCATCCAGGGGCTCAAGCTGGATTATCGACAGCAGATGCACAAACCACATGATAGGGGAGAAAAAGATGTTCACCTCCTACGTCAAGAACTAGGACTCACAAGATACAATCGTATTTGGAGATGGGAATCAAAGCAAGGTCAAAGGCTTAGGCAAGATAGCCATCACTAATGAGCACTCTATCTCTAATGTATTTCTAGTAGAGTCGCTAGGCTATAATCTGCTGTCTGTTAGTCAATTGTGCCACATGGGTTATAATTGTCTATTTACAAATGTAGATGTGTCTGTCTTTAGAAGGAGTGATGGTTCACTAGCTTTTAAGGGTGTACTAGATGGCAAACTCTATTTAGTGGATTTTTCAAAAGAGGAGGCCGATCTAGATGCATGCTTAATTGCTAAGACTAGCATGGGCTGGCTGTGGCATCGCCGTCTAGCACATGTTGGGATGAAGAACCTTCACAAACTTCTAAAGGGAGAACATGTTTTAGGTCTAACAAATGTGTTTTTCGAAAAAGATAGACCTTGTGCAGCTTGTCAAGCAGGCAAACAGGTGGGAAGCGCTCATCACAGCAAGAACGTGATGACCACATCAAGACCTTTGGAGCTACTTCACATGGACCTCTTCGGACCCGTTGCCTACCTCAGCATAGGGGGAAGTAAGTATGGTCTTGTTGTTGTTGATGATTTTTCCCGCTTCACTTGGGTATTCTTTTTGCAGGATAAATCAGAAACCCAAGGGACCCTCAAGCACTTTCTAAGGCGAGCTCAAAACGAGTTTGAACTTAAAGTGAAAAAGATTAGAAGCGACAACGGGTCCGAGTTCAAGAACCTTCAAGTGGAGGAGTTTCTTGAGGAGGAAGGAATCAAGCACGAGTTCTCCGCTCCCTACACACCATAGCAAAACGGTGTGGTAGAGAGGAAGAACAGGACGCTTATAGATATGGCGAGGACGATGCTTGGAGAATTCAAGACGCCCGAGCGGTTTTGGTCGGAAGCTGTGAACATAGCTTGCCACGCCATAAACCGGGTCTACCTTCATCGCCTCCTCAAGAAGTTGTCGTATGAACTTCTAACCGGTAACAAACCCAACGTGTCTTATTTTCGTGTATTTGGGAGTAAATATTACATTCTAGTGAAGAAAGGTAGGAATTCCAAATTTGCTCCCAAAGCTGTAGAAGGGTTTTTGCTAGGTTATGACTCAAATACAAAGGCGTATAGAGTCTTTAACAAATCATCGGATTTGGTTGAAGTCTCTAGCGACGTTGTATTTGATGAAACTAATGGCTCTCCAAGAGAGCAAGTTGATCTTGATGATGTAGATGAAGATGATGTTCCAACAGACGCAATTCGCACCATGGTGATTGGAGATGTGCGACCAAAGGAACACCAAGAGCAAGATAAACCTTCTTCCTCAATGATGGTGCACCCCCCAACTCAAGATGATGAACAGGTTCCTCAAGAGGAGGCGTGTGATCAAGGGGGAGCACAAGAAGATCAAGTTGTGGAGGAAGAAGCACCACGGGCCCCTCCAACTCAAGTTTGAGCGACGATTCAAAGGAATCATCTCGTCGACCAGATTTTGGGTGATATAAGCAAGGGAGTAACTACTCGCTCACGTCTAGCTGATTTTTGTGAGCATTACTCGTTTGTCTCTTCTGTTGAGCCTTTCAGGGTAGAAGAGGCCATGCTAGATCCGGACTGGGTGTTGGCCATGCAGGAAGAGCTCAACAACTTCAAGCAAAATGAAGTTTGGACACTGGTGCCATGTCCCAAGCAAAACGTTGTGGGAACCAAGTGGGTGTTCCGCAACAAGCAAGACGAGCACGGGGTGGTGACACGAAACAAGGCTCGACTTGTGGCAAAAGGTTACGCTCAAGTCGCAGGTTTGGATTTCGAGGAGACTTTTGCTCCTGTGGCTAGGCTAGAGTCGATTCGCATTTTGTTAGCCTATGTCGCTCACCATTCTTTCAGGTTGTTCCAAATGGACGTGAAGAGCGCTTTCCTCAACGGGCCAATCAAGGAGGAGGTGTACGTGGAGTAACCCCCTGGCTTTGAGGATGAACGGTACCCCGACCACGTGTGTAAGCTCTCTAAGGCGCTCTATGGACTTAAGCAAGCCCCAAGAGCATGGTATGAATACCTTAGAGATTTTCTAATTGCTAATGCTTTCAAGGTTGGGAAAGCCGATCCAACTCTTTTCACTAAGACTTGTGATGGTGACCTATTTGTGTGCCAAATTTATGTCGATGACATAATATTTGGTTCTACTAACCAAAAGTCTTGTGAAGAGTTTAGCAGGGTGATGACACAGAAATTCGAGATGTCGATGATGGGCGAGTTGAACTACTTCCTTGGGTTCTAAGTGAAGCAACTCAAGGACGGCACCTTCATCTCTCAAACAAAGTACACGCAAGACTTGCTCAAGCGGTTCAGGATGAAGGACGCCAAGCCCACAAAGACTCCAATGGGAACCGACGGACATGTTGACCTCAACAAAGGAGGTAAGTCCATTGATCAAAAGGCATACCGGTCTATGATAGGGTCTTTACTTTATTTATGTGCCAGTAGACCGGATATTATGCTTAGCGTATGCATATGTGCTAGATTTCAATCCGACCCAAGGGAGTGTCACCTTGTGGCCGTTAAGCGAATTCTTAGATATTTAGTTGCTACGCCTTGCTTCGGGATCTGGTATCCAAAGGGGTCTACCTTTGACTTGATTGGATACTCAGACTCCGAATATGCTGGATGTAAGGTTGATAGGAAGAGTACATCAGGGATGTGCCAATTCCAAGGAAGGTCCCTGGTGTCTTGGAGTTCTAAGAAACAAACTTCTGTTGCCCTATCCACCACTGAGGCCGAGTACGTTGCCGCAGGATAGTGTTGCGTGCAACTACTTTGGATGAGGCAAACCCTCTAGGACTTTGGCTACAATCGGAGCAAAGTCCCACTCCTATGCGACAATGAGAGTGCAATCCGCATGGCGGACAATCCTGTTGAACACAGCCGCACAAAGCACATAGACATCCGACATCACTTTTTGAGAGACCACCAGCAAAAGGGAGATATCGAAGTGTTTTATGTTAGCACCGAGAACCAGCTAGCCGATATCTTTACCAAACCTTTAGATGAGAAGACCTTTTGCAGGCTACGTAGTGAGCTAAATGTCTTAGATTTGCGTAACTTGGATTGATCTATAGCATACATGTGTTTTATGTCTTTGATCATGTTCCTTTATGCATTTTATTGCTTATTTATGGTGCTCAAGTTGTGCAAGGGATCCCCGGACCTCACAAGTCCATGTGTGAATGATGCACATTTTTAGGGGGAGAAATGCTACAACTTGACCCTTTGAGACTAACCGTGTGCTTGAGTTTACTTACTTTAGTATCAAAGGTGGATTGAAAGAGAAAGGTGAACTTGGACCATGCAAGACTTCCACTGCACTCCGATGAGAGGGTAATTTACTCCAAGTTCATCTCCATGCTCTTATTGCCTTTTTACTCTTAATTGACGGTTTTGGTGAGGCAATGGGGTTTAAGGGCCAAGAATGATCCCGTTTTGGTGCTTAATGCCAAAGGGGGAGAAATTAAAGGCCAAAGCAAAATGGATCAGCTACCACTTGAGAAATTTTGAAAATAATAGAGTTAGAACTTTTGTTTTGTCAAAATACTCTTATGTGCAAAATTTGGCCTCTTGTGGGGAGAATGTAGGATTATGGGAAAAAGGGGGAGTTTGTGGCTCTTGATCAATTTTTCTCATGGAATACCTCTCTTTATGCCTAAACAAGTGTGTTTGACTTAGAGATAGGAAAATGAGTTTGATTTCAAAAACAAACCAAGTGGTGGCAAAGAATGATCCAAATATGCCAAGTTAGAGTTTAAAACAATTTGGTCTTCAATTTGAATCGATGTTGCATGTTTTGCATTGCTTTTGGATGTGTTGGCATAAATCACCAAAAAGGGGGAGATTGAAAGGGAAATGTGCCTTTGGGCAATTTCCATTATGTTTTGGTGATTAAGTGCCCAACACATTTAAATGAGCCCTCTTGTGCTAAATCGAGAGAAAAGAGATAATCAAAGCAAAGGTATGATTCTAGACTTAGTACATTGGTTTTTGTGTACTAATATATTTGTCTAAGTGCTGGAATCAGAGAAAAGAGAAGAAGAAAAGAACTTGGCTCGAAACAGCCAAGACTCAGCTCAGTTTGGCACACCGGACTGTCCGGTGGTGCACTGGACAGTGTCTGGTGCGCCAGGCTGGACTCAGGCGAACTGGCCACTCTCGGGAATTCGTCGGCGGCGTACGGCTATAATTCACCGGACTGTCCGGTGGTGCACCGGACTGTCCGGTGAGCCAACAGCCGCCAGCGCAACGGTAGGCCGCCAAATCCGCGGGCGACGCGTGGCCTGCTCCAACGGTCGGCAGGAGGCACCGGACTGTCCGGTGTGCACCGGACAGTGTCCGGTGCGCCAACGGCTACAATTCTACAACGGTCGACTGTGCCATTTTAGGAAGGCGATCTGCACCGGACAATGAACAGTGCATGTCCGGTGGTGCACCGGACTGTCCGGTGCGCCACACGACAGAAGGCAAGAATTACCTTCCCAGATTGCCTCCAACGGATCCTAGCTGCCTTGGGGCTATAAAAGGGACCCCTAGGCGCATGGAGGAGTAACCCAAGCATTCTTTGATCATCTCTAAGCACCAAGACTCCATTCTCGCGCATTTGATTCTTTGTGATAAGTGACTTGAGCTCTAGTTGAGTAGAGAACTCCCCGCATTGTGTTGTGAGCTCAAGTTGTGGCTTGTGTGCATGTTTGTGTTCATGCTTTGAGTCTTGTGTGTGTTGCTCTCCCCTCCCTTACTTTCGTGCTTCTTTGTGATCATCAATTGTAAGGGCAAGAGGCTCCAAGTTGTGGAGATTCCTCGCGAACGGGAGATAGTAAAAGAAAGGAAAACACCGTGGTATTCAAGTTGATCATTGGATCACTTGAAAGGGGTTGAGTGCAACCCTCGTCCATTGGGACACCACAACGTGGAGTAGGCAAGTGCTACTTGGCCGAACCACGGGATAAATCATCGTGTCTCTTGTGCCTGTTTTCTTCGTGACTATTGTGTTTCACAAGAGCTCGGTCCTTAGCCACTTGATTCTATTGAGCTAACACTTAACCAAGTTTTTGTGGCTACAAGTGTTTGATTTTTACAGGATCACCTATTCACCCCCCCTCTAGGTGCTCTCACTAAGCCAGCCGAGGCTAAGGTTAATAGGGCTGAAGAAGTGCCAAAAATTCCAAGCCCTCCAACAGAGACAAAACTGTCGAAGGTGCAAAAGGCTTCTGCTACAACTCCCAAGAGGAGGAGGATGGCCAACGTGTTGGATGTTGTGCTAGAAACTACGAAGGCTTTAAGTCCTGCTACTACAAAGTAAGTTGCTGAAACTACAAAGACGCAGGCCGAAGCCAAAACTGGGCAAGCAGAAACCAAAGTTGCGCAAGCTCAAACTGAAGCCGAAGCTAGGCCTTCAGTGCCCACCGAGATGGAGCCTGCTGATCCTAAGGAAAAAACAACAGCGCAGATTGCATCTGAAAAGATCGAAACTCCTGCTCCCGAAGCTTCAAACAAAAGCATTGACTACATTATTCATCATGCTTCGGGAAAAGAACTATCCCAAGAAGAAATGCTAGAAGCACGATACTACGCCCAAAAATTGAAATATCCTAAGGGGGCGTTAGTGTTCAATGGTAGTGACAAAGAAGATTTTCTATACTGTCTCTCGGATAACAAAGAAATATCTGTTTGCCGGGAGATAGGTAAAAGCATCGGATTCCCGAAGCTGGAAGACGGCCTTTCGATTTTATCGAAGGATGAACTTGCTGACAGCCTAGCATACAATAGCATAAAGGTATAAAAGTTAAATTTGAATTTGAAAATGAGGTATTTCATTTGTCATACTCAATTCTTTCCTCCTCTTGCAGGGCTTGATTCTTAGTAATGCCCTCAGGGCACAGAAAAATATTGAAGACGAAGGCTATAGAATGGCTCTGAACAACCTGCATTCAGAGGTGATTGAATTGAGAAATGAAGGTCTTGAAAAAGACAAAATCTTAATTTCTCTGGTTAACAAAGTGAAAGAAGATGAAGCTAGTTTCAAAGCTCAAGCCAAAGCCCAAAAGATTGAAATTGAAGACCTTTGGAGGCAACTGGCCGAAGCTAAGGAAAAATGCGCACTCGCCGAAGCTAACCAAGAAATCAGTGAATATTGGAAAAATCATTTAGAGAAAAATGTTGAAGAACTTCGTACATCCAAGGAAAGGTGCTTTGAAAAATCCTTGGATTGTGCGAAGAAAATAAAAGCTAGTTTCGCCAAAGTGGGTGCCTATTCTACCGAAGAAAACTTCATACGAGGCGACCCCGAAGGCGTTATTGAATGGATAAGTGGAGAGGCCGAGACCTTCGAAGAAATTTTAAGTGATCGCGGGGATGTTTGCACGTTTTCCGGTGTGTGGGGAATTTCAGCCATCTTGGAGAAGGCGGGATGCGACCATATTAAAACCATGGCCCAGACCGAAGCTGCGTTCTCCATAGATGATACGAAGGATCCTTCAGCTGAAGCAACCTTGATGGGCGGAAAATTCTATAATGATGTCTGGGTAAATGGTGGTCGAGAGATGGCCCATGAAATTATAAAGAAAAGTTAAAAGACACCCATGATGCCAGAGTAGAAGCAAGACAAGCTGAAGAAACTGTAGAGCACGAAAAGCGTATAGGTAATATCTTTTATTTTCAGCTTCGGCATTTGTTTTTGTGGCTTCGGACTAATTATTTTTCCCACTTCAGCTAAATTATCTCCGCCACCGGAGCCGTTCGATCCCCTGGCTGATCCAAAAACGAAGGAAGCGCTGGAGATCATTAATATGGCTAAATCTATTGTTGATGAAGTTGTTAACAAATTACTGAACAAAGTTGCAGAAAAAGTACTTAAAGAGGAATAGCTCTTATTGTAAAAACATTTTGAAATGGTCAATGCATGAGACACTAGAATGGATATTGTACTTTTATTGTAACAAGACTGTAATATTTGATGTGTGTAGCTTTGAATCGAATATGTAAATTATTGTAATTCATTTCTTTGTGATGCATGAAACTTTACATACATACCGTTTTTTGAGCCTTCGGCGAAAAAACACCTTCCCTTCTTTTCATGCTTCGTAAAAATATCCATGCTTCGCAAAGAGGGATCCCTTCTTTTGTGACAAGGCTAATGAAGTTGTATTTTCTGAAGCTTACTTCGTGCCTTAGCACATTTTCATTTTTACGAAGCATTCGCCGAAGCTTACTCCATATTCGATTCTCATGTCATTGATGCGATATGATGTATGATGTGATGCTATGCGAAATGATGTGATGTGATGATATGATGCAAAATGATACTGATGCCGAAGACACACACCCACACACCCACACTGGAATACACAATGAAGCGCCCCAATCCTCTGGGACTCAAATGTGATACAATTACTAGTCCTAGGAGGCTAGTAAACACATTTATACAACAGATGATTTCAGATCTGCTTAAACGAGACAAACCTATAAAGGTGGCGATCAACTTTAAGAGTTGGTCCACAACTCGGGACATATCATTAGAGTGGGGCTGAAGCAGCCCGATATACGCAGCGAAGCAAATCAGTGGTCCAACAGCCACAGGCAAGGTTGGGAACAGTCGTAACTCTTACCCGATCTCCTTTTTCTGAAAAACAACAAATAAGGAAGGGTGAGTACAAACGTACTCAGCAGCCCACCTTCACCCACGGAATGGGGAAATCAGATATAATGCATGGAATATGTGGAGCTCAGGATATTTGCAGAAACAGCAATATTTTATGCAGGGTTGTTTTGAAAAACATTTTCTATTTTACAAGGCGCATCCTCTCCAAAAGGAGCAGGAAGTTTTTCAGTATAGAACGAAATCCCCTAGACTAAACCATCCAGGTATCTTAGCAGTTTCCCAGTGGTTTTCATTTTCAAAAACAGCTACTGGACTTCCCGTCCACCATAGCTCACGGCTCAACCGCCGAACCTTTTAAAAACCACTTTTCTCAAAAGTACCTTTTTTGGAAACAAAACACTAATTGCCATACCACACCAGACTCGTCCATACCAGTGGACACGGACTATTTGAATAGGTTTGAACTCTGCGCAGAGGGGTACACTTTACCCACTAGTCCGGTTTCTGCGATCTCACCGTCGTGAGACCCGAATGCCGAATCTCTTTCTTTCCTCGCACGTCCTAACCTTAACGGTTATACCGGAAGGATTCAGGCCACCGCCATGCCCAAACCGGACAAAACATTCCCCCTCCTTATCCTCCCGGTGCTCCCCATCCTTCATAACCCTAGGGTTGGACCGTACGAGTTCAGATTGAGTGACTGCCCACACAGTCTCGAGTGGTTGTACTTATCATGAGTACAGGTAGTGAAGGATGACAAACCGGTCCTTATGTGAGGGGACAATCCTTCTGCTCACACCTAAACCAGCTGAGCCATCATCTTAGGCCCTCCCCTAAACCAGGGAGTCCCTGATCATCCCTACTCAAAGGTGATAAGGGTGAAAACCCTTCATCATACACATTTTGAAAAGCATTTTCTTTTGAAAACTCACACCTTTTCTCAAATCATTTGTAACAAATATATCAAGTATTGATTGCGGCAAGCGGCTGGGTGGCCATAATAACTTGTCTCAAAATCATATCATGCATAAAATAACAGGCTAGGGGTTGTGGTTGTAAAAGCATAGGTAATTTATGCATCAAAGGGATCCAGTGAGCTTGCCGCGCTTATCCGGCGAAGGGGGAAGGGGAGGTCGTGGAACTGGCTTCTAGCTCCACTGCCTGACGTAGACTTGCAGATCTGGCCTCCACGAGACGGCACGAACGCTCCGATAACAGGAGGGTGGACTGGAGGCAAAGCGACACTGTGTGTGTAGCCGGCAGAGCGGAGTAACTGAGTGGGTGGGGTGTTTGCCTTGGCTGAGGGTGTTGAGTGTGTGGAGTGGGAGAGTGTAGCTGGGTGTATGTGGTGTAGCTCAGTGAAGTTCACTATTGGTGAGAATATTGACGAAAGAATCGTCTGACTTAGCATGGACAGGAGAGTTATAGGCAGAATATGGGACAAGAGTATTTTGGGAGTTTTCTGGAATATAAACCATGCTTAAGGGATGACATGGTTGGATAGGGAATAGTTTGACAAGAATTTTAGAAACAAGAATGACTGAAATCTGAGTTTGGATGGAGGAGTTTTGGATTTTATAATCATAGGGAGAAAAAGAAAAGGAAAGGAATATTCTAGAATTTGAATATTTAGAGATATTTGGAAAATCAAAAATACAAATGTATTTTTGAGCGGGGTGCGAGGAATCATTTTTGGGCTTTTTTGGGCAGAGGTTTATGTTGGTGGAAACTGTTCCTACCTACTGTGTCTCATAAGACAACAGTAAGGCGGGACCCAAATAGCTGGAATGCTGTGGTATTCTGGTCCAAGTGGGCTGTGGTATCTTAGGCCAGGTTTTATAGGATTGAAGACGTATCCATACAAACATGGTTCGCCTTTCTTTTTGGAAGTCTGGCTTAAAAGAATCCCAAAGTTAAGCGTGCTCAACTTGGAGAAATCTGGGATGGGTGACCAGATGGGAAGTTCCCTACTAGAAGGAAAATCACAGCCACTGGAGTTCGTATGACTGGAATATGGGTCTGGCTGGTCTTAGGTGGACTGGACAGCATGACGGATGAGTAGTTGAAATTTGGGGTAATCAGATGATCGATGAATAGTAACGATGAATAGTGATGGTGAATAATTCGTATGAACGAACGATGAATAGTGACGATGAACGAACGATGAACGATGAATAGGAACTATGAACGAACGATGAACGATGAATAGGAACTATGAACGAACGATGAACGATCGAACGATCGAACGAACGAACGAACGGAATTTCGGCAGCATAACGGCAGGAAAAAGATTATTTGGACGAACGAACAGACGAACGATCGAACGAACGAACGAACAAACCATGAACGATCGGACGAACGATCGAACGATCAGACGAACGAACAAACAAACTAAGAACAGGTGGAAGAACGACCGAACGATCCTTGTGCTAGTGTGTGCTTGTGTGGGCAGTGGAGTGGGAGTGGGCATGTGGGGGGAGGGAGGGAGTTGCCATGAAATGGCTTGGGGTGGGATGAGAGGAGGCCCTTGCCCCTCTATTTATAGCCATGGTGGGGGGATTAGGGGGAGGGATGAGGGGATTAGTGGGAGGATGAGAGGATTAGTGGGAGATTAGCATGGATTTGTCTTATATGAGTGTAATTAGCTTGTAGAGCTCACCGTATGACACCGGAGGCATACGTATACGTATGAGCATGAGGAAAGTTATGGAGAAAATATTTGTAGGGACTTGAAAAATGATTCTGAAGGTATTTCTCAGGAGGAAAATACTTGGAGATATATCGGTGGAATATTTGGGCAGTATTTCTGGAAAGAATTTGAAGGGGATCATTGGGGAAATATTTGTAGGATATTTTGAGGAGGATTTTGGAGAGAATATAGACCACTATATTTTATTTGTTGATATCAACTTGCAAATAAACATTTTGAAATGAAATTTGAAATTCATTTTGAATTTAGAGCGAGTTTGAGAAAATTTCAAGATTTGAATTTTTGGGATGCTACAAATCTACCCCACTTAAAATGAATCTCGTCCTCGAGATTCGGCTTAGAAGGGTTATGGGTATAGCTTTACTTCAGCTACATATCTTCACTTTGTAGACTCTTCGAGGAGATAGAGCTTCAACAAAATCTGGCCTTTGAGGGGCATCTGGTTGCTGATTGCAAACGCTGATTCTGGCTACTCAAAGATCATCTTCAGGCTTCTGGCTTTCGCTTGGCAGCTAGCTTATTGAGGAAGCATTGATGCCAACACGCAAACCTTTCTCTTGCGAACTCCCACATGGATTCCTTCCTTGATTAGTCTTATGGTGCTTCATCAACAAAACTTGGGTGACCACTTCTCATCCAGGAATTTATATGCTTCGATGATCTGGGGTCTTCCACAAGCTTGCTACAGGCCTTCTTTTTCTTCTCCATAGCAGGAACCTTGCTGGAACACTACCCCACTTAAAAAGAATGAGGGTAGAATTCTTGAATCTCGGGAATTTGAACTCCTTGAAGTACCACATAACAAGGGTGTTACGGGGCCTTCTTCTACTGCTGCTTGAGCAGACTGTGGAGAGATGACTGACATAGGGTTGATTCTGGGAGAACCTTCTTCTCTTCGCTTTTTCTTTTCACTGACCCTTTCTTTCTCTTTGCTCTTCCCACTGGAGGATTCTATCAAAGAGTATTACCATCACACAAAGGAGGAAACCAAAGATGTTGAACCATATACAATAGTCTTCAACCCAAGAATCACCAAGCATTGTGATCTTAGGGGCGAGAGAGTGGGAAAATGGAGTTGCTTGCGATTTGGCAGAGGGTATTTTATCTGGGGTGTTTTTGCTTTGAGTGAGGTGGGGATTGAGGGAGCTGGTGGGGGAGTTTTATAGGCGAGCGGTGGTGTTCGGTTGCGGAGTGGCGGTGATGGAGCAGGTGACACGAGGCAGCAAGTGCGACAAGGGGAAGGGGGGCCTGTTGCCGGCGACGATGGCGGTGGGTGCGCTGCAAAGGGGGCATGGGCGGCGGTGCTCATGGAGGCAGGCACGCGTGCGAGGAGGCACGGGTGAGTGGTGGGGTCGATGACCCTGATGTTTGTGGTCTCTAGTTCCAAGAATCTTTGCCTCTCTGTATGGTAATAACTCCTTCTGTCCTCTTTTTCTGTTTACTTTGACTCTGGGGCAGTGCTTTGATTCTCACGGTCGGTCTTTTTGACTGAGCGTCTGGACATGTTTCTTCTGTAGCTTATTCCAGGCTTCAAGGGTAAGCTTCCCGGTATCTTCTTGGGTAAGACACTTTTCTCTTGAGAAGGGTTAAGATGAGAATGGAAGCATAAGGTGAGGATTAGCTCTAATTTGTGATCTATGTTTTTAGAGAAAACCTTTTTAAGAAAAACAAAAAGAAAACACACAAGCTCAGCAATGATAAGCACAAACAAATCAAATGTTTTGAATAAGGGAAGAATAGAGTTTTTCCAAAGCACGAACTACTCAGATTCGGGGGCTAAGCATAACTACTATTGCTTGGCTCCTGAATTGACAACTATGCTAAATGCAACTTATGAGCACTAACGTTAAAGCATCACATATGCACTCAAAAGGGGAGAAAACATCAAGCGAAATTCATTTTGAAATGCCCTAGGGGGCCACACAATTAGAGTTTTGCAAAACACGAGTCTACACGATTACCTCTCATACATGCAGGGCTCTAGCCAAAGTGAAGAAAAACTTCACTACCCAATGCATGCAGAGGACTGGGCATAACTAACTTCAGATCTAGCAGCTTCTCTTCTAGCAAGGCTGGCGCACAACTTCAATATGAGGCATCTCCTGGATGGGTTAAGAGGGAGCTGATGTTGATGACTTCTTCTGGCGGCGACTGAGATGGCAGCACGGGGTTGAACTCTTCTTCAAGCTGGACTGGCTCTTGTAGTTCCTCAGAGGGCGGCGGTGCTGGCGGGGTGCTTGCAGCTTCTTCCTTGACTTCAAGGGATGGTGCTGGAATCTTCTTCATGGTAAGGGGCTCAAACAACTCCGGCGGGGGATCTTGGGAGGACTCGGGGTGCTCTTGCTTATTCATAGCCAGAGGGAAGACTGGAATTCCTTCCAAGACTATGGCTCCTTCCGGTAGTTCCCAAGCCTTCTTCTCTCCTCTGATAGAGACCGGGTGACCTTCAAGAATCTGGGGGTCTTCAGCTCTGATGGGTTGAACTGGGTTGGATGAAGCGGGCTCTTGGATCCGCAGGGCTCTACGTTGGTTATGGGTTACCAAGTAGGCCTCCATCAACTTCTGGACGTGCTCATCCTTAGCTTGCTTCAGGGCTTCAACAGCAATGACTTCATGACTTTCCAAGGCAGCTACACGGGCTTGAGCTATGGTGAGATCCACATGGAGTTGACGATTGCGCTTCTCTGCATCTTCTGCTCGGGCAATCATCTGACGATGGTGCCGAGCCAAGAAATCATACTGTGCATCCAGGGTGAGCAGGTAGGTAGTGAGGTACACGACTGAGGGGTCGTCCTCAAGCAGCTGCTGACCTTCCAAGGCACGCATCCTGGCCATCCAAACGGGACGGTCTCTCTGAAAGGGCGGAAAGAATCTGAGCGGGGTGTCGGCCACTTCTTCTTCATAGATCTGACACAGGGCCCTCAATGCCTTGCGAGCGACGACTTGGCAAGTGTCTTTGAATCTATGCCTAGCAGCAGTGACACTCCATTCCACATGGTGCGGACTGGATCCAATGTATACAGTCACGACACACTTCTCCATGCCATGCTCGATGAATTCACGACCATCATACTCTGGCTGGCTCCTGATTCCGAGGCAGACTGTGCATGCTCTCAGCAACTTGGGGAAACCATCTTCATTCTGGCAAAAGCTGGTTTGGCAGCGAACCTCCATCTGACTTCTGAGAGAAGGAAAGGAGGAAACCATTTTTGAAATGAAGGGATAAGAGCAAGAATTTTTTTAAGAAAAAAGTTTTGACTCAAAAACTTTTGGGTCAGGCTAAGGGTTACGTCCTACGGCCAACCTAACAGCTCTGATACCACCTGAAGCGCCCCAATCCTCTGGGACTCAAATGTGATACAATTACTAGTCCCAGGAGGCTAGTAAACACATTTATACAACAGATGATTTCAGATCTGCTTAAACGAGACAAACCTATAAAGGTGACGATCAACTTTAGGAGTTGGTCCACAACTCGGGACATATCATCAGAATGGGGCTGAAGCAGCCCGATATACGCAGCGAAGCAAATCAGTGGTCCAACAGCCACAGGCAAGGTTGGGAACAGTCGTAACTCTTACCCGATCTCCTTTTTCTGAAAAACAACAAATAAGCAAGGGTGAGTACAAACGTACTCAGCAGCCCACCTTCACCCACGGAATGGGGAAATCAGATATAATGCATGGAATATGTGGAGCTCAGGATATTTGCAGAAACAACAATATTTTATGCAGGGTTGTTTTGAAAAACATTTTCTATTTTACAAGGCGCATCCTCTCCAAAAGGAGCAGGAAGTTTTTCAGTATAGAACGAAATCCCCTGGACTAAACCATCCAGGTATCTTAGCAGTTTCCCATTGGTTTTCATTTTCAAAAACAGCTACTGGACTTCCCGTCCACCATAGCTCACGGCTCAACCGCCAAACCTTTTAAAAACCACTTTTCTCAAAAGTACCTTTTTTTGGAAACAAAACACTAATTGCCATACCACACCAGACTCGTCCATACCAGTGGACACGGACTATTCGAATAGGTTTGAACTCTGCGCAGAGGGGTACACTTTACCCACTAGTCCGGTTTCTGCGATCTCACCGTCATGAGACCCGAATGCCGAATCTCTTTCTTTCCTCGCACGTCCTAACCTTAACGGTTATACCGGAAGGATTCAGGCCACCGCCATGCCCAAACCAGACAAAACATTCCCCCTCCTTATCCTCCCGGTGCTCCCCAGCCTTCATAACCCTAGGGTTGGACCGTACGAGTTCAGATTGAGTGACTGCCCACACAGTCTCGAGTGGTTGTACTTATCATGAGTACAGGTAGTGAAGGATGACAAGAGTATTTTGGGAGTTTTCTGGAATATAAACCATGCTTAAGGGATGACATGGTTGGATAGGGAATAGTTTGACAAGAATTTTAGAAACAAGAATGACTGAAATCTGAGTTTGGATGGAGGAGTTTTGGATTTTATAATCATAGGGAGAAAAAGAAAAGGAAAGGAATATTCTAGAATTTGAATATTTAGAGATATTTGGAAAATCAAAAATACAAATGTATTTTTGAGCGGGTGCGAGGAATTATTTTTGGGCTTTTCTTGGGCAGAGGTTTATGTTGGTGGAAACTGTTCCTACCTACTGTGTCTCATTGAAAGGGAATTAGGCTTAGACCTAGTTCCTAAATAATTTTGGTGGTTGAATTGCCCAACACAAACATTGGACTAACTAGTTTACTCTAGTGCATAAGTTATACAGGTGCAAAAGGTTCACAATCAGCCAATAAAAAGACCAAGTGTTGGATTCAGCAAAGGAGCAGCAAGGCAACCGAGGGCCCCTCTGGCCGGAGGCACCGGACTGTCCGGTGTGCACCGGACTGTCCGGTGCGGCCAGAGGACTTCGACTTCAAACTCTTCGCCCTCGGGATTTCTCGGAAGCCGGCGCGCTATAATTCACCGGACTGTCCGGTGTGCACCGGACATGTCCGGTGCTCCAAGGAAACGCGGCCTCCGGAACTCGCCAGCCTCGGGTTCGCTCGGCAGCCACTCCGCTAAAATTCACCGGACTGTCCGGTGTGCACCGGACTGTCCGGTGCACCAGCGGAGCAACGGCTCTCCGCGGCGCCAACGGCTCCCTGCGGTGCATTAAATGCGCGCGCAGCACGCGCAGACGTCAGGCACGCCCATGCCGGTGCACCGGACATCAAACAGTACATGTCCGGTGTGCACCGGACATCCAGGAGGGCCCACAAGTCAGAAGCTCCAACGGTCAGAATCCAACGGCAACGGTGACGTGGCAGGGGCACCGGACTGTCCGGTGTGCACCGGACTGTCCGGTGCGCCATCGAACAGAGGAGTTCCAGCAACGGTCACTTTTGGTGGTTGGGGCTATAAATACCCCAACCACCCCACATTCATTGCCATCCAAGTTTTCCAACTCTCAACCACTTACAAGAGCTAGGCATTCAATTCTAGACACATACAAAGAGATCAAATCCTCTCCAATTCCACTCAAGCCCTTAGTGACTAGCGAGAGAGATTTGCCGTGTTCTTTTGAGCTCTTGCGCTTGGATTGCTTTCTTTCTTTCTCATTTGTTCTTGAGATCATCACTCAATTGTAACCAAGGCAAGAGGCACCAATTGTGTGGTGGCCCTTGCGGGGAAGTTTTGTTCCCGGTTGATTGAGAAGAAGAGAAAGCTCACTCGATCCGTGGGATCGTTTGAGAGAGGGAAGGGTTGAAAGAGACCCGGCCTTTGTGGCCTCCTCAACGGGGAGTAGGTTTGCGAGAACCGAACCTCGGTAAAACAAATCCTTGTGTCACACTCTCATTTGCTTGCGATTTGTTTTGCGCCCTCTCTCGCGGACTCGTTTCATTATTGCTAACGCTAACCCGGCTTGTAGTTGTGATTATTTTTGTAAATTTCAGTTTCGCCCTATTCACCCCCCCTCTAGGCGACTATCAATTGGTATCAGAGCCCGGTGCTTCATTAGAGCCTAACCGCTCGAAGTGATGTCGGGAGATCACACCAAGAGGGAGATGGAGACCGGCGATGACAAGCCCACTACAAGCCAAGGGAGCACCTCATCTTCATCGGAAGAGTCCCGCACCAAGAGAAGGGAGAAGAAGAAGAGATCCTCCAAGCGGAAGGAGAAAAGATCTTCCTCTTCTCACCACAAGGAGAAGAAGGAAAAATCTTCTTCTCACAAGCCGCATCGGAGTGGGGACAAGCACAAAAGGATGAGGAAGGTGGTCTTCTACGAGACCGACACTTCATCGACCTCCACCTCCGGCTCCGACGCGGCGTCCGTCACTTCTAAACGCCAAGAGCGTAAGAAGTATAGTAAGATCCCCCTACGCTACCCTCGCGTTCCTAAACATACACCTTTACTTTCCGTCCCATTAGGCAAACCACCAACTTTTAATGGTGAAGATTATGCTATGTGGAGTAATTTGATGCGATTTCATCTAACCTCTCTCCACAAAAGATTATGGGATGTTGTTGAGTATGGTGTACAGGTGCCATCCGTAGGGGATGAAGACTACGACACGGACGAAGTGGCCCAAATCGAGCACTTCAACTCCCAGGCCACAACCATTCTCCTTGCCTCACTAAGCAAGGAGGAATATAACAAAGTACAAGGGTTGAAGAACGCCAAGGAGATTTGGGACCTACTCAAGACGGCGCACGAGGGTGATGAACTCACAAAGATCACCAAGCGGGAAACAATCGAGGGGGAGCTCGGTCGCTTCCGTCTTCGCCAAGGGGAGGAGCCACAAGACATGTACAACCGGCTCAAGACCTTGGTGAACCAAGTGCGCAACCTCGGGAGTGCAAAATGGGATGACCACGAGGTGGTTAAGGTTATTCTAAGAGCCCTCATTTTCCTTAACCCTACTCAAGTACAATTAATTCGTGGCAATCCTAGATATACACAAATGACCCCCGAGGAAGTCATCGGGAATTTTGTTAGTTTTGAATGTATGATTAAGGGCTCCAAGAAGATCAACGAGCTTGATGAACCCTCCACTTCCGAGGCGCAACCCGTGGCCTTCAAGGCAACGGAGGAGAAGAAGGAGGAGTCTACACCAAGTAGACAACCAATTGACGCCTCCAAGCTCGACAACGAGGAGATGGCCCTAATCATCAAAAGCTTCCGGCAAATCCTCAAGCAACGGAAGGGGAAGGACTACAAATCCCGTTCCAAGAAGGTTTGCTACAAGTGTGGTAAGCCCGGTCACTTTATTGCTAAATGTCCATTATCAAGTGATAGTGACAGGGACAACGACAAGAAGGGCAAGAGGAAGGAGAAGAAGAAGTACTACAAGAAGAAGGGCGGCGATGCCCATGTTTGTCGGGAGTGGGACTCCGACGAAAGCTCAAGCGACTCCTCCGACGACGAGGACGCCGCCAACATCGCCGTCACCAAGGGCCTCCTCTTCCCCAACGTCGGCCACAAGTGCCTCATGGCCAAGGACGGCAAAAAGAAGGTAAAATCAAAGTCCTCCACTAAATATGAAACATCTAGTGATGAGGAGAATGATAAAAATGAAGAGGATAATTTGCGTATTCTTTTTGCCAACCTTAACATGGAACAAAAGGAAAAATTAAATGAGCTAATTAGTGCCATCCATGAAAAGGATGATCTCTTGGACTCCCAAGAGGACTTCCTAATCAAGGAAAACAAGAAACATGTTAAGGTTAAAAATGCTTATGCTCTAGAAAGAGAAAAATGTGAAAAATTGTCTAGTGAGCTAAGTATTTGCCATGAGACTTTAGACAACCTTAGAAATGAAAATGCCAATTTAATTGCTAAGGTTGATTCTCATGTTTGCATTGATCCTAGAAATGATAATGTTGATTTGCTTGCTAGGATTGATGAGTTAAATGTTTCCATTGCTAGCCTTAGAAATGAAAATGAGAAATTAATTGCTAAGGCTAAGGATTTTGATGTTTGCAATGCTACTATTTCCGACCTTAGAACTAAAAATGATATGTTGCATGCTAAGGTCGTTGAACTAAAATCTTGCAAACCCTCTACATCTAATGTTGAGCATATTTCTATTTGCACTAGATGTAGAGATATTAATGTTGATGCTATCCATGATCACCTAGCCTTAATTAAACAACAAAATGATCACATAGCTCAACTTAATGCTAAAATTAGAGAGCATGACTTAGAAAATGAAAAATTTAAATTGGCTAGAAGCATGCTCTATAATGGGAGACGCCCGGGCATTAAGGACGGCATTGGCTTCCAAAGGGGAGACAATGTCAAAATTAATGCCCCTCCTAAGAACTTGTCTAACTTTGTTAAGGGCAAGGCTCCCATGCCTCAGGATAACGAGGGTTACATTTTGTACCCTGCCGGCTATCCTGAGAGCAAGATTAGGAAAATTCACTCTAGGAAGTCTCACTCTGGCCCTAATTATGCTTTTATGTATAAGGGTGAGACATCTAGATCTAGGCAACCAACCCATGCCAAGTTGCCTAGAAAGAAAACTATTAATGCATCAAATGATCATGCCATTTCATTTAAAACTTTTGATGCATCTTATGTTTTGACTAGCAAATCCGGCAAGATAGTTGCCAAAATTGTTGGGGGCAAACACAAGGGCTCCAAGACTTGTGTTTGGGTACCCAAAGTTCTTGTATCTAATGCCAAAGGACCCAAAACCGTTTGGGTACCTAAAACAAAGAACTAAACTTGTTTTGTAGGTTTATGCATCCGGGGGCTCAAGTTGGATACTCGACAGCGGGTGCACAAACCACATGACAGGGGAGAAAAGGATGTTCTCCTCATATGAGAAAAACCAAGATCCCCAACGAGCTATCACATTCGGGGATGGAAATCAAGGTTTGGTCAAAGGTTTGGGTAAAATTGCTATATCTCCTGACCATTCCATTTCTAATGTTTTTCTTGTAGATTCCTTAGATTACAATTTGCTTTCCGTATCCCAATTATGTCAAATGGGCTACAACTGTCTTTTTACTGATATTGGTGTAACTGTCTTTAGAAGAAGTGATGATTCAATAGCTTTTAAGGGAGTGTTAGAGGGTCAGCTATACTTAGTAGATTTTCATAGAGCTGAGCTCAACACTTGTTTGATTGCTAAGACTAACTTGGGTTGGCTCTGGCACCGCCGACTAGCCCATGTTGGAATGAAGAATCTTCACAAGCTTCTAAAGGGAGAACACATTTTGGGACTAACCGATGTTCATTTTGAGAAAGACAGGATTTGTAGCGCTTGCCAAGCTGGGAAGCAAGTTGGTGTCCATCATCCACACAAAAACATCATGACTACCGACAGGCCACTGGAGCTCCTACACATGGATTTGTTCGGCCCGATTGCTTACATAAGCATCGGCGGTAGTAAGTATTGTCTTGTAATTGTGGATGATTATTCTCGCTTCACTTGGGTATTCTTTTTGCAGGAAAAATCACAAACCTAAGAGACCTTAAAGGGATTCTTGAGACGGGCTCAAAATGAGTTCGGCTTAAGGATCAAGAAAATTAGAAGCGACAATGGAACGGAGTTCAAGAACTCTCAAGTTGAAGGCTTTCTTGAGGAGGAGGGGATCAAGCATGAGTTCTCTTCTCCCTACACTCCACAACAAAATGGTGTAGTGGAGAGGAAGAATCGAACTCTATTGGACATGGCAAGAACCATGCTTGATGAGTACAAGACACCGGATCGGTTTTGGGCCGAGGCGGTCAACACCGCCTGCTACGCCATCAACCGGTTATATCTTCATCGAATCCTCAAGAAGACATCTTATGAACTCCTAACCGGTAAAAAGCCCAATATTTCATATTTTAGAGTTTTTGGTAGCAAATGTTTTATACTTGTTAAAAGAGGTAGAAAATCTAAATTTGCTCCTAAAACTGTAGAAGGCTTTTTACTAGGATATGACTCAAACACAAGGGCATATAGAGTCTTTAACAAGTCCTCAGGACTTGTTGAAGTTTCTTGTGACGTTGTGTTTGATGAGACTAACGGCTCTCAAGTAGAGCAAGTTGATCTTGATGATGTAGGTGAAGAACAGGCTCCATGCATAGCGCTAAGGAACATGTCCATCGGGGATGTGTGTCCTAAGGAATCCGAAGAGCCTCCAAATGCACAAGATCAACCATCCTCCTCCACGCAAGTGTCTCCACCAACTCAAGTTGAGGATGAGGCTCAAGATGATGAACAAGAAGCTCAAGAAGATGAGCCACCTCAAAATGACGGCAACGATCAAGGGGGAGATTCAGATGATGAAGAAAAGGAGGATGAACAACCAAGGCCGCCACACCCAAGAGTCCACCAAGCAATCCAACGAGATCACCCCGTCGACACCATCCTCGGCGATATTCATAAGGGGGTAACTACTCGATCTCGTGTTGCTCATTTCTGTGAACATTACTCGTTTGTCTCCTCTATTGAGCCAACCAGGGTAGAGGAAGCACTACAAGATTCGGATTGGGTGATGGCGATGCAAGAGGAGCTCAACAATTTCACGAGGAATGAGGTATGGCACTTAGTTCCACGTCCTAACCAAAATGTTGTAGGAACCAAGTGGGTCTTCCGCAACAAGCAGGACGAGCATGGTGTGGTGACAAGGAACAAAGCTCGACTCGTGGCCAAGGGGTATTCACAAGTCGAAGGTTTGGATTTTGGTGAAACCTATGCACCCGTAGCTAGGCTTGAGTCAATTCGCATATTATTAGCCTATGCTACTTACCATGGCTTCAAGCTTTATCAAATGGACGTGAAGAGTGCCTTCCTCAATGGACCAATCAAGGAGGAGGTCTATGTTGAGCAACCTCCCGGCTTTGAAGACAGTGAGTATCCTAACCATGTTTATAGGCTCTCTAAGGCGCTTTATGGGCTTAAGCAAGCCCCGAGAGCATGGTATGAATGCCTTAGAGATTTCCTTATTGCTAATGGCTTCAAAGTCGGCAAGGCCGATCCTACTTTATTCACTAAGACTCTTGATAATGATTTGTTTGTATGCCAAATTTATGTTGATGATATCATATTTGGGTCTACTAACAAATCTACATGTGAAGAATTTAGTAGGATCATGACGCAAAAATTTGAGATGTCAATGATGGGGGAGTTGAAGTATTTCCTAGGATTCCAAGTCAAGCAACTCCAAGAAGGCACCTTCATCAGCCAAACCAAGTATACTCAAGACATTCTAAGCAAGTTTGGAATGAAGGATGCCAAGCCCATCAAGACACCCATGGGAACCAATGGGCATCTCGACCTCGACACGGGAGGTAAGTCCGTGGATCAAAAGGTATACCGGTCGATGATTGGATCATTGCTTTATTTATGTGCATCTCGACCGGACATTATGCTTTCTGTTTGCATGTGTGCAAGATTCCAAGCCGACCCTAAGGAATCACACCTTACGGCCGTAAAACGAATCTTGAGATATTTGGCTTTTACTCCTAAGTTTGGGCTTTGGTACCCTCGGGGATCCACTTTTGATTTGATTGGTTATTCGGATGCCGATTGGGCGGGGTGTAGGATTAATAGGAAGAGCACATCGGGGACTTGCCAGTTCTTGGGAAGATCCTTGGTGTCATGGGCTTCAAAGAAGCAAAATTCGGTCGCTCTTTCTACCGCCGAAGCCGAGTATATTGCCGCAGGCCATTGTTGCGCGCAATTGCTTTGGATGAGGCAAACCCTGCGGGACTACGGTTACAAATTAACCAAAGTCCCTTTGCTATGTGACAATGAGAGTGCAATCAAAATGGCCGACAATCCCGTCGAACACAGCCGCACTAAGCACATAGCCATTCGGTATCATTTTCTTCGGGATCACCAACAAAAGGGGGATATCGAGATTTCTTATATTAATACTAAAGATCAATTAGCCGATATCTTTACCAAACCACTTGATGAACAATCCTTTACCCGACTTAGGCATGAGCTTAATATTCTTGATTCTAGGAATTTCTTTTGCTAGTCTTGCACACATAGCTCATAAATATACCTTTGATCATGTCTCTTTTAATATATGCTATGACTAATGTGTTTTCAAGTGTATTTCAACCAAGTCATAGGTATATTGAAAGGGAATAGGAGTCTTCGGCGAAGAAAAGGCTTCCACTCCACTCTACTACTCATCCTTCGCCGTCGCTCCACTTCACCTCTCCAACTTTGGTATAAACTTCACTAATTTATTTCATGACCAAAGGGGGAGAATGTACTTCATTGGGCTCTAATGATTCCGTTTTTTGGCGATTCATGCCAAAGGGGGAGAAAAATATGAGCCCAAAGCAAAAGGACCGCACCACCACCTAAATTTTATAAATTTGATGATTTTAAATTGGTAAATTTCAAAATTGGTATCTCTTTGTGTTCTAAAAGGGGAGCATCTAATATTTTCAAAATTGATGTCTTGAAAACCCTCTTGAACACTAAGAGGAGACCTTATTTGAGGGGGAGTTTTGCTTAGTCAAAGGAAAAGCATTGGAAATAGGGGGAGAAAATTCCATATCTTGAAAATGCTTTGCAAAACCTTATTCATTTACCTTTGACTATCTTGCAAAAGTACTTTGAAAAGAATTTACAAAAGAATTTGCAAAAACAAAACTCGTGGTGCAAATTTGGTCCAATATATCAAAAACAAAGAAACCATCCATGCGCATCATATAAGTTTATATTGGCTCAATTCCAAGCAACCTTTGCACTTACATTATGTAAACTAGTTCAATTATGCACTTCTATATTTGCTTTGGTTTGTGTTGGCATCAATCACCAAAAAGGGGGAGATTGAAAGGGAATTAGGCTTAGACCTAGTTCCTAAATAATTTTGGTGGTTGAATTGCCCAACACAAACATTGGACTAACTAGTTTACTCTAGTGCATAAGTTATACAGGTGCAAAAGGTTCACAATCAGCCAATAAAAAGACCAAGTGTTGGATTCAGCAAAGGAGCAGCAAGGCAACCGAGGGCCCCTCTGGCCGGAGGCACCGGACTGTCCGGTGTGCACCGGACTGTCCGGTGCGGCCAGAGGACTTCGACTTCAAACTCTTCGCCCTCGGGATTTCTCGGAAGCCGGCGCGCTATAATTCACCGGACTGTCCGGTGTGCACCGGACATGTCCGGTGCTCCAAGGAAACGCGGCCTCCGGAACTCGCCAGCCTCGGGTTCGCTCGGCAGCCACTCCGCTAAAATTCACCGGACTGTCCGGTGTGCACCGGACTGTCCGGTGCACCAGCGGAGCAACGGCTCTCCGCGGCGCCAACGGCTCCCTGCGGTGCATTAAATGCGCGCGCAGCACGCGCAGACGTCAGGCACGCCCATGCCGGTGCACCGGACATCAAACAGTACATGTCCGGTGTGCACCGGACATCCAGGAGGGCCCACAAGTCAGAAGCTCCAACGGTCAGAATCCAACGGCAACGGTGACGTGGCAGGGGCACCGGACTGTCCGGTGTGCACCGGACTGTCCGGTGCGCCATCGAACAGAGGAGTTCCAGCAACGGTCACTTTTGGTGGTTGGGGCTATAAATACCCCAACCACCCCACATTCATTGCCATCCAAGTTTTCCAACTCTCAACCACTTACAAGAGCTAGGCATTCAATTCTAGACACATACAAAGAGATCAAATCCTCTCCAATTCCACTCAAGCCCTTAGTGACTAGCGAGAGAGATTTGCCGTGTTCTTTTGAGCTCTTGCGCTTGGATTGCTTTCTTTCTTTCTCATTTGTTCTTGAGATCATCACTCAATTGTAACCAAGGCAAGAGGCACCAATTGTGTGGTGGCCCTTGCGGGGAAGTTTTGTTCCCGGTTGATTGAGAAGAAGAGAAAGCTCACTCGATCCGTGGGATCGTTTGAGAGAGGGAAGGGTTGAAAGAGACCCGGCCTTTGTGGCCTCCTCAACGGGGAGTAGGTTTGCGAGAACCGAACCTCGGTAAAACAAATCCTTGTGTCACACTCTCATTTGCTTGCGATTTGTTTTGCGCCCTCTCTCGCGGACTCGTTTCATTATTGCTAACGCTAACCCGGCTTGTAGTTGTGATTATTTTTGTAAATTTCAGTTTCGCCCTATTCACCCCCCCTCTAGGCGACTATCACTCATAAGACAACAGTAAGGCGGGACCCAAATAGCTGGAATGTTGTGGTATTCTGGTCCAAGTGGGCTGTGGTATCTTAGGCCAGGTTTTATAGGATTGAAGACGTATCCATACAAACATGGTTCGCCTTTCTTTTTGGAAGTCTGGCTTGAAAGAATCCCAAAGTTAAGCGTGCTCAACTTGGAGAAATCTGGGATGGGTGACTAGATGGGAAGTTCCCTACTGGAAGGAAAATCACAGTCACTGGAGTTCGTATGACTGGAATATGGGTCTGGCTGGTCTTAGGTGGACTGGACAGCATGACGGATGAGTAGTTGAAATTTGGGGTAATCAGATGATCGATGAATAGTAACAATGAATAGTAACGATGAATAGTGATGGTGAATAATTCGTATGAACGAACGATGAATAGTGACGATGAACGAACGATGAACGATGAATAGGAACTATGAACGAACGATGAATAGGAACTATGAACGAACGATGAACGATGAATAGGAACTATGAACGAACGATGAACGATCAAACGAACGAACGATCGGAATTTCGGCAGCATAACGGCAGGAAAAAGATTATTTGGACGAACGAACAGACGAACGATCGAACGATCGGACGAACGGACGAATGAACCATGAACGATCGGACGAACGATCGAACGATCGGACGAACGAACAAACTAAGAACAGGTGGACGAACGATCGAAGAACGACCGAACAATCCTTGTGCTAGTGTGTGCTTGTGTGGGAAGTGGAGTGGGAGTGGGCGTGTGGGGGAGGGAGGGAGTTGCCATGAAATGGCTTGGGGTGGGATGAGAGGAGGCCCTTGCCCCTCTATTTATAGCCATGGTGGGGGGATTAGGGGGAGGGATGAGGGGATTAGTGGGAGGATGAGAGGATTAGTGGGAGATTAGCATGGATTTGTCTTATATGAGTGTAATTAGCTTGTAGAGCTCACCGTATGACACCGGAGGCATACGTATACGTATGAGCATGAGGAAAGTTATGGAGAAAATATTTGTAGGGACTTGCAAAATGATTCTGAAGGTATTTCTCAAGAGGAAAATACTTGGAGATATATCGGTGGAATATTTGGGCAGTATTTCTGGAAAGAATTTGAAGGGGATCATTGGGGAAATATTTGTAGGATATTTTGAGGAGGATTTTGGAGAGAATATAGACCACTATATTTTATTTGTTGATATCAACTTGCAAACAAACATTTTGAAATGAAATTTGAAATTCATTTTGAATTTAGAGCGAGTTTGAGAAAATTTCAAGATTTGAATTTTTGGGATGCTACACACAAACTCTGCATCCCCTTAGGAACGACTTTTGAGCTTCTTCACCGTTTATTTTTTGGTGTTAACCGTTTATTTTTCGGTGTAAGTTCTGCATCCCCTTAGGAATGTCTTTTTAACTTCTTCGCCTTCTATTTCGGCGATATAAGTTCTGCATCCCCTTAGGAACGACTTTTGAACTTCTTCGCCTTATATTTCGGTGGTATTTGGCTCTGCATTCCCTTTGGAACGACTTTTGAGCATAAAACTTACGCTGCGCTCCCTTAGGAACGACTTTTTGTAGCTTCAGCAATTTTAGCTCTACATTCCGTTAGGAACGTCTTTTGAGCACAAAACTTAAACTGCGCTCCCTTAGGAACGACTTTTTGTAGCTTCGTAACTTTTGAACTTCGTAAATCTGTGAAGAAGATATATTTCATTCTGATAGAAGCAAAATCATTACAAGAAATTAAAACTAAATTTGCATTGCTTGTTCCTTATTAAAAAGCAAAATGGCATAGAACATAAAAGGATTTTAGAGGCAGGATATCGCTCAGTATATGTGCTTTGATTCTGGCACAGTACTATTGACTGTACGAGCTTCAGATTCCTCTCTGAATTCACGTTGCTGTTGGGAGTGTTGGCGCCCTTCTGGCTGCTGGCTTCGGGAATAAGTAGGTTGCAGTGGTGGTGGCGGTGGGGGCTGAGGCCAAGAAGCCTGTGAATGGCTTGTCGAAGCAAAAGAAGCTACAGGATGATTGCCCACATATTCTGGTATGTAGGGAGAGTGGCACGAAGCAGTCTGCAAGACTTGCTTCGGCTGATTCTGCCGAGCTTCGGCTTCGGCGATCTCCTTTTCCTTCAGAATAGTGATTTGGCACATTCTTGTAGTGTGGCCCTTGTCCTCACCATAGAATAAACAATAAATTTTCCTAGGTTGATCCCCATATCTTTCTCCAAAGCCCATGTCGCCTCTGCCCCTTGGAGCTGGTGGCCTGAAGGAGCTTTGCTGCTGTCCCAAAGACTGTGAGGTGTGCTGTGGCCTCTGAAGCTGGCTTCCTTTGTCATCATTCTGACTGGAGCTGTGGATTGATCTGACATGCCTAGGTTGGATTCTTCCTCCGAAGCCCCTAGTCATCTCAGAGAATCTATAAGCTTCTTCCCTTCTTTGGCGGAAGTCGTTGTCCGCCCGGATGTACTCATCCATTTTCTGAAGCAGCTTCTCCAGAGTCTAGGGGGTTTCCTAGCGAAGTATTGGGCCGTAGGCCCTGGCCGAAGACCCGTGATCATTGCCTCAACGACGATCTCATTGGGCACTGTGGGTGCTTGTGCTCTGAGTCGCAAAAACCTTCGGACATACGCCTGAAGGTATTCCTTATGGTCTTGTGTGCACTGGAACAAGGCCTGCGCTATAACTGGCTTCGTTTGAAAGTCTTGAAAACTGGTGACCAGCATGTCCTTTAGCTTTTGCCATTACGTGATTGTCCCTAGCCAAAGAGAAGAGTACTATGTCTGGGCCACGCTTCGGACTACCATGACGAAGGATTTTTCCATGACTGCAGTGTTGCCCCCGTACGAAGATATAGTTGCTTCGTAGCTCATCAGAAACTGCTTCGAATCTGAGTGCCCATCAAACATGGAGAGCTGAGGTGGCTTGTATGATGGGGGCCATGCTGTAGCCTG
The DNA here is from genome assembly GCA_029449295.1 of Zea luxurians. Taxonomy (NCBI): domain Eukaryota; kingdom Viridiplantae; phylum Streptophyta; class Magnoliopsida; order Poales; family Poaceae; genus Zea; species Zea luxurians. The sequence continues at coordinate 11,772,274 of JAOPSE010000007.1, forward strand.
CAATTCTGCTGATAGAGGAGAAGCATCATCAAAAGCAAAATTTTCATGATGGAAATCTTCATACCAATCATCATCACTGTAGCAATTGTCTTGACGAAACTCTCTCTGTGGAGGTCTTCGGTCCTGGTCATCTAGAGTGAGATGACGCATTTCCTCAGCAGCTTCATCAATCTTCCTCTGTAATTTAGAGAGGCGAAGCATCTTCTCCTTCTTCCTCTGGACCTGTTGATGAATAGCTTCGAGGTCTCTTATCTCCTGATCCAGCTCGTCCTCTTGGGGGTTGGACTTGTAGCCTTCCTCTTTTGAGTTTGGGCTTCGCGCAGCGTGTCCTGGTTGACGTCTAGTGGCTGCAGTGCAGCCCCTAGCCCTGAAGCTTTCTTCGGTGGCATGACGAAGGTCACAGCTTGCCGAAGGTGGTCGAATGAGTTCAACGGAGGTGGGCGCCAATGTTGGGGACTTGATCTCAAATGCTATGAATTAAGAACAAGGCAACACAGAAAGAAGTTAATGGTTAATGGCCTTCGTCCTTCGAAGCATTATTTTCCTTAGGATATAATGATCTTCGGACGAAGGTCATGAAGGACATACCTTCATCATCACAGTTTACATCGATGAAAGAAGAAGCATATGAAACATGAGAAATAACATGAGTAATCATATAACATCATTTATGTGTCCTTTTTATAGAGCGATATTGAATTACAATTATACCTTCGGCTTGACAGAAGGCAAAGATTCAGGTATGACGCACGAGCGAATACAAGTAAGCGTGAACAGTACGGGGGTACTGTTCACCTATTTATAGGCACAGGACGCAGCCTGTGTGAAATTACATTCATGCCCATGACATTCACTATTAACTCAAGAACAATATGTCAAGGACCAGATAGCCTTTTCCCCTTTAGGTCGGTTACATTATCCATCGCTAAGCCGAAGCATCTTTATGAGTAGCTTCGGAACTGGTTCGACTTTCTCCCAGACCACGCTTTCCTCATTGTGTACAGTTCCATGCCAAGTCCGAAGGTCCCTATAATAGCATATTATACTTGGAAAGCATGTTAGTCATGTTTTTGAGGACCTTCGGAAGACGAAGGCCCCCAACAGCATTAGGGCAATAGTGTTTTTTCCGTCCCCCGCATTGGCATAGTGCGGGGGTATTTATAGGTAACTGAGGGACCGCTCGGCCCTGCCAAGGACAATTAGACCCTTAGTTACCTAGTTTATCCTCAGAATATTCTCTCTCGGGAGGTTACAGAGTGTCATTACAACATACTTTATAATAGACATGGCCCAACCCGCTCTGCCCACACGACGACCTATGGGCGGGGCCCTACAATATGGATCGGATTGTACACGGGCCCCATTTTACAACGAGGGAGACTTAAGATGTGGGGTCTTCGCAGTCTCGGTCATCCTGGCCCCGAAGCCTTCGATGGTCTTCGCTTAGCGCTTAAGCCTTCGCATGGGCATCGTCCTCGGGCCTGGCTTGCAGGCCTACTAACAGGGCCTTCGATCTGTGATACGTTGATGTGGGAATCTTCAAACGAGGGGTGTGTTCGCCAATGCCCCAACAAGCATTTCCAAGAGACTAGCTAAATAACTCGTTAAGCCAAATTTTGGCTACTCAATAACAAGATAACTCTCCAATTGACTAGCTATCTGAGAGCATCTCCAAGAGCTCCACAGAAAATGACTCCTCAAAATCAGTTTTAAGGGACATCTAAAAATTTAGTGGGGTAGATTTTAATCATTTCTCCAACAGATCCCTTAAAGCGGCAAATTGTTTCTGGGGAGCCAAGAAAACCTCGTTTGTAGCTACAAATGAGGAAGTTTTAAGGGCTATGAAAAAGTTGGGAGCGCTTTAGGAGAACTGTTGGAGACACGTTTTATCTTTTTACCAAAAAACTAGATTCAGGGGAGACTTCTGGGAAACTCTTGGAGATGCTCTGGCTCACCAAGGTATCCGACTCTTTAAATTGGCTCTCCCACTAGCTAAATTTGGTTAGCCACCTAACTAGTCAAACTAGATAGATAGTCTGTTGGAATTAGATGTTATATATAGAGTGTAACCTTTATGAAAAAGTTAATAGATAGTTAAATAAAAGTTAATAGATAGTTAAATAGAGAGCCAAAAATGAAAAGTCTCTTGGAGATGCTCTTAGAATTGAATTCTATTTTAATAACTGTAATTTAGACAAAGATCAAATGTTATTATAATTTTATATAAAATATATTTGTATACTATTATTAGCAATATGTGAGAGATATTTATGTGTTATATTTTTACTATAGATAAGTGAGCCGAAAAGTTTACTCTAATTTGCAGATTAGAAACATATTTTTTTATACATAAAATCATTTTACATACTCCATCTTTATCTCGTGAATTTGAGATAGTCTTATATCCGAGCTTTGAAAAAAGGTGGAATATCAAATTCAAAGCCAAATAGACTATTTTATTAAGTAAATTTGAATTCCTACCAAATGAATAGATCCAAACATCCATAAGGTTCCGTTTGTTTTGTTGGAATTGAATTTTATTTTAATAATTATAATTTAGACAAAAACTAATTCAGTTCATATATTTATATATGTAATATATTTGTATATTATCTTAAATCATATATGAGAGATAGTTATATACTATATTCATGTTATAACGAAGCAAGTAAAAGAGTGTGCTATAAGTTGTACATCGGAAAAATAACATGTAAATCTATATAATCAATTTTCATTTCTCACCCAATAAATTTAAGATAGGCTTATATGATAACTTTAAAAAGTGGTGGAATGTCACGTTCTAAAAAAATAACCTATTTCAATAGTAAGATTTGAATTTCTCGAATTGAAAGAAAACAAACGAGACCTAATAAATTTTTGGTATCTGATCTTCTTTCGGTGGCGGAAAATTTCGAGTGCTTCGAAATGAACGAAAGATAGAAGTAACGTCCAGCAAGCACCAGCGTGGGGTTCTGCTGGTGTACGGTGTACCATCACTTTACATTCAGGGTCGTTCCTGATTTTTTGGGGTCCCAGTACGAAATCCGATATGGAGGCTCCATCTACACACAAATATATATAATTATACACGTAGTATCGAATATTTGACGTATAAAAATTATTATACACTGTTTTAAAGTTTATAAGATAACAAATGTAAAATATAACTGAAAACACTTACTTGTTATCTGATATCATTAAAAATATATTCTAACATTTTATGATACAAAGTCATCACTTATATTATTGAGATCAATCTCATCCAACAACTTTTTTCGATATATAGAATCGGCAAGCCATTTAACCTCTATTGAGTTATTGTTGACCATAAATAGTTCGCTAAAATATTTCAATTTTAAAAAGCTTCTCTCTGTCGATGCAACCATCATGTGTATAGTAAATAATACTCTCTCTATATTAAAATAGAATTTGTTTTGCCATTTTAGTAAATTCATCATTATATAGTTGAGTATAAACATAAAAATCAAGAGCTAAAACAAATACTATTTTGAAACGGATGAAGTATTCGATAAGTAATTGAGACATTAGTTTAATAATCTAAACGAAACTGGTCGATAGCGTATCGCTCTTTGCGTATTTGTGTTCAAAATAGATATGTTTACAGGAAAAAGTGCTAGCGTCCAGTGACTAAGGGGCCCTCTGTTTTTAGGAGCCCGGTGCGACCGCATCCTCCGCGTCCCCTCCGGTACGGCCCTGTTTACATTGGAGTACTTTGTACACTTCGTCGCACGTCCTTGCTGTCATTGCGAGACCTTTTTTTCGTTGGAAAAAGAAAAAGAAAAGCAACGCACAAACCACGATCAACGAAATACTACTTTGGTAGTCGCATCCGCCGAACATTTGGGAGCAACGGCAACAGCACTACAGCAGTGCAGCGCGGTCCACGGGCCACGGCGGGTGGGTTTGGCTTCGGGCCTCTCGGCGACGAACCTCAAAACCCAACGGAAGCCGACGCGGACGAAGTGGAGAAGTCGCGGTTTCTGCCAACACACGCCGAGTGGACGGGGCCCTTTATTCCCAGTCGCCGGCGCCCAGCTCCAGACCGTGCGACCCGTTAAAAATAACGCGTCCGCTCCCATCTCGAGTCTCGAGTCCCTTGCCCCACCCCTACCCAAGTGCCCAACTCGAGCGGTCGAGCCTTGCGTGTGTCTAAAAATAGCGCCCGAATCGCGGCGGGCAGCCACATCGAGTAATTTATCGAGTCAGGTGAGAGGGCGGAGCAGATCTCGCCGGCCGGGGCCATGGGTGCTGCCGGCGCGATCCGGCGGGCGGCGGCGTCGGTGGTCGACAGGGCGTGCGCGGGGACGCGGGGCTTCCGCCGCGCGCTGGCGCGGTTCGCGCCGCGGCCGTCGGCGTTCGGCCCCGCCGCGGACGCGGAGGCCGCGGCGGTGCGCGCCGTGCGGAACCTCCGGACCTTCCGGTTCCACTACGCCGTCCTGCAGTGGGTGCTGCTGCTGGCGTCCCTGGCGCCGCGGCACCGGGCCTCCGTCGTCTTCCTCATGGCGGCGTCCAAGGGCCTCCTCGTCTACGGCGGCCTCCTCAAGGCGTTCCCCAACTCGGCGCTGCTCCGGAGGCTCCTCGACCGCCGCCTCGTGGCCGCCGTGTTCGTCGCGCTCGTGCTCGCCGACATCGTCGCCGCGGGCGCCGTCGCCAACCTCCTGGCCGCGCTCGCCGCGGGCGTCCCCGTCATCGTCCTCCACGCGTCCTTCCGCGTCCGGGACGATCTCGAGGCGCCCTCGCCGGACGCGGCGGCGGCCGAGAACGGCAAGGAGGACGAGGCGTCGGCGGTCGTTGAGAAGAAGGAGGACGGCGACGTCGAGGCGGGGCCCACGCGGCGGTCCATGGCGGCGGCACCAAGATCACCCAAATGAGGAATTTACGAGTAATACGAGCTAGTGAAAACCATACGTTTTTCGTAGGTTTTTAATTTAACTACTGGCCCCGTTGTCATGGAACATAGGAACAATTCGTGGTCAAACCTGTCTTCCTGCCTGCTTGTTGATTCATATTTTGAGCATAGGATTTTGTTTAGAAGTTCAATTAGTAGAATGTAGTGGTAGCTGTGACAGACAGTGAACGTGGAATTGAGGATTAATACTTATAGGGGACTCAGTTGTGAAGTCTTCTATTCATACACCTTGAGTGTATAATCTAATCTAACACACATAAAGCATGCTCCACTGATCGATTCGGTTACTGCTACTTGTTTGAGGCGCATCCATTTGATGAAATATCAGACATGGTGTTGACACCTTTTTTGATGCGTCAATCACTCAAAAGAACCAGCGGCGGTGCTCTCTGGTCAGGCACGGACGGTCCGCGGCACAGGGCCGGACGGTCCGCGACCTGGCGCGAGGCGGCGGTGCTCTCTGGTCAGGCGCGGACGGTCCGCGGCACAGGGCCGGACGGTCCGCGACCTGGTGCAGGAGCTCAGGTTTTCTGCCTGACGGCCGGACGGTCCGCGCCCTAGGGCCGGACGGTCCGTGCGTGCGCAGGGGCGGCGGAAGATCGCCCGCAACGCCTGGATCTCGCTCCCGGGAGGGACCCAGTCGGGGAGGAGAGATCCTAAGAGTTGTCTAGGCTCGGGTAGACCGACCTAGACTCCTCTAATCGACGTAGAGTCGAAGAGAAGCGGAGGATTTGGGGATTGGAAGACTAAACCTAAACTAGACTAGAACTACTCCTAGGATAAAATATAAATTGTATTGATTGAAGGTTCGATTCGTTGTTCAAATCGGCCGTATACCTCTCTATTTATAGAGGCGGGGGACTGGACCCTTTACAAACTAATTTCCGAGCGAATCCCGCGAATCTAGCTAACAACTGTAGCACAAAACTCAGAACCCTAAACTGCTCTGCGCACGCGCGGACCGTCCGGCCCACAGGCGCGGACCGTCCGGACCGCGGACCGTCCGGCCTCAGGGCCGGACTGTCCGCACCTTCAATTTGGTGCTGAACATATGCCCCCTGCCTTTTGGTGGAGCTGAGCAAACCAAAAGCAATTAACTCGATGTGATTACATCGGTTCTCTTAGGCATCTTGCCACATACTACGATGGTACTGTTTGAGGAAACGCACATTCAAAGCCTTAGGTAAATCCTTGCCTTGTAATGTTTGTAGTAAATAAGCGTTACCAGACATCACCTGTTTTACTTTATAAGGACCCTCCCAGCTTGGCGACCATTTCCCGAACTTCCGGTCTTTATTCCTTAGAGGCAGGATGGTCTTCCACACCAGGTCCCCTACTTGAAATGATTTTGCTTTGACCTTCTTGTTGTAGGCCCTGGCTACCATAATCTTGTCCTTTTCTATTGCTCCCAAAGCTATCACCCTCTTGTCGGTCACCTCATCAATATTATCCATCATTGAATTATAATAATCAGTGACAGATAGATCATTTTGTCTGGCGAACCTGACAACATTCAAACTTATTTCCACAGGCAATACTGCTTCCTGCCCATAGACAAGCTCAAAAGGAGATACTTTAGTAGCACTATATTTAGATATTCTATGAGCCCATAAAGCTTCGGACAAAATCTTATGCCAATGTTTAGGATTATCAAATATATTCTTTTTTTATCAAATTAATCAATGTCCTATTACTAGACTCGGCATGTCCATTGGCCTGAGCATAATATGGAGATGAATTAAGCAGCTTAATTCTATATAATTCAGCAAATTCACGTACCTCTTTTGACATAAAAGAAGTCCCTTGATCTGTAGTCAAGGTCTGGGGAATGCCGAATCTATGAATGATATGTTCAGTTATGAACTCAATTACCTCCTTGTGCGTCATGTTTTTCAGAGCAATGGCATCAGTCCATTTGGTAAAGTAGTCAGTGGCAACTAACACGAACCGATGCCCCTTTGATGATGAAGGATGAATTTCTCTAATAAAGTCTAATTCCCATCCTCTGAAAGGCCAAGGCTTGATGATAGGATGTAATTCGGCTGCAGGGACCAACTGTAGGTCACCGAATTTTTGACACACTTGGAAACCCTTGTAGTACTTGAAACAATCAGCTATCATGTTAGGCCAATAAAAACCAGACCTTCGGAACAGCCATTTCATCTTTGGAGTCGATTGATGGGTACCACAAATTCTTTCATGCACTTCGTCTATGGCTAATATAGCATCATCTGGGCCCAAGCACTTAAGTAGGACGTCGTTGACTATTCGGCGGTAGAGTTCATCACTCATCAAAACATATTTGAAAGTTGTACGCCGAATATTCTTATCTGTCCTGACATTGGGATTTCGTAAATAATTTGTTATGGGCGTCCTCCAATCACTGGCATCGGCTTCATTATCAGCCGAGTCGATTAGGAGGACCTTCCTGGTAACCCCGGACGGTCCGGCGCCTTCACGTGGACGGTCCGCGGCCTGTTGATTTGGCCCTGCACTGGTTATCAGATTTTCAGTATTGTGAAATCTCCCTCGCTTTATCCGATAACCTGATGCATCTTGTGCCAAATTGTTAGCTCTATGATTCTCAACTCTAGAGATATGTCGAATACTGAATTCGTCAAAAGAATGGATTATGCTCCAACATTTTTCAAGGTAACTATTTAAAGTACCATCAAAACATTGATATTCTTCTAACACCTGTTGGACGACCAGCTGAGAATCACCAAATGCCTTCACATGTTTTACTCCCATACAATTTAAGAGTTCCAAACCGAATAAGAGGGCCTCATATTCGGCTTGATTATTAGTGCAATAAGTTTTCAATCGGCTAGAGAAGTCGAAGGAGACATCACTTGGTGAAACAAGTACGATGCTAATGCCTTGCCCTTCATTGCAATCTGATCCATCAAAATATAAAGTCCAAGGAGTAATACTGAGGTATGTCATGTCTAGTTTATGAATATCATTAATCCGATGTTCTACAATAAAATCCGCTACGACCTGGCCTTTCATAGATTTCAATGGTTCATAGGCCAAGTCATATTCTATAAGTGCATAAGCCCACTTACCAATTCTACCACTCATAATTGGGTTATGCAACATGTATTTGATTACATCGGCTTGACCAGAAACACTGCAATGACTAGATAGTAAATAACATCTACACTTTGTGCATGCATAAAACAAGCATAAGCATAACCTTTCAATAAAAGTGTACCTTGTTTCAGCATCCACCAACCTCCGACTTAGATATGTCACCACATGCTCCTTTCCTTTAGTTTCTTGTGTCAGAACGCCCCAATAACCTTATCTCCAGCTGCAATGTATAATCTGAATGGTGCTCCTACTTGTGGTGCTTTTAACACGGGAGCCGAAGACAAGTATTTTTTAATGAGATCAAATGCTTCCTGCTGCTCTGCCCCCCAAGTGAATTCGGTATCATTCTTAAGCCGAAGGATAGGGGTGAAGGCATCAATCTTCCCGGCTAGGTTAGAAATAAACCTTCGTAAATAATTCACCTTGCCGAGAAACTTCTGCACTTCGACCTTACAAGTCGGAGGCCCCACATTCCGAATAGGCTTGATTCGGTCAGGGTCTATTTCTATACCATGTTCATGGATGACAAATCTTAAAAACTTACCAGCCGACACTCCAAAAGCACATTTACGTGGGTTCATTTTCAAACCATACCGACGCATTTTATCAAAGGCTTTGCGCAAATCAGCTATATGAGAACTAAACTCAGCCGATTTGACTACAATATCATCAATGTAGACTTCCACAATGTTTCCTAACAACTCATGGAAGATCAGATTCATAGCCCTCTGATAAGTAGCACCAGCATTTTTAAGACCGAATGTCATGACAACCCATTCAAAAAAACCAATGAAGCCTAGACATATAAAGGTCGTTTTAGACGCATCCTCTTCGGCCATGAAAATCTAGTTATATCCGGCATTACCATCAAGAAAGCTAATAATTCTATTTCCTGATGCATTATTGATTAATGTGTTGGCTATGGGCATGTGATATTCATCTTTAGGAGTTGCTCTATTTAAATTGCGAAAATCAATGCATACCCTAAGCATACCTGACTCCTTCTTCTCTACCGGCACAATATTGGAGACCCACTCTGCGTATCTGCAAGGTCTAATAAAATTAGCTTCTAACAGCCGGTGGATTTCGTCCTTGATTCATGGGAGAAGATCTGGATGAAAGGTTCTAGCTTTCTGCTTGAAAGGTCTGAAACCGGACTTAATGGGCAGCCGATATTCAACGATCTCTCAGCTTAGTCCAGGCATCTCAGTGTAATTCTAAGCAAAACAATCTGAATATTCCTTCAATAGATCGATCATCTCATTTCTAGGATCGGTCTCCAGGGTCTTGTTTACAAAAGTCAGCCTTGGAGTGTTACCATCTCCTATGTCAATCTCCTCCAAAGGATCGGCAGATGTAAATCCCTATCCTAGTTTATCAAGATCTCAGAATTGCTCTATCATGTCCCCTACAGAGGAATCAGATGATCTTTGTGTGATGGTGGACTTTGTGGTCTCGGGGACCGGATCATTCGTAATACTGTCTTTTCGCTACGGTAGATGTTCGATCTTAAAGTCCGAACTGTTTTGGGAAAGACAAGACCATCCGGCTTTGGGAGCCGAACTGTCCGTGACCAAAGACTCATAAACCTTGTGTGTATTCATCATTTACACTTTATTTAGGTTTTAGCCGATTCTCCATCGGCTCTAGCATTACAGGAATGAAACCTTTCTTATCTATACTTAAGAACTGATAATCAGAAAAATCTACTCCTGTGAGACATGTAGCAGTCTCATAAGTCCAGAGTACAGGGGATTGGCCACAGCGATGTAGGCCGATACATCAGCATGTACTTGTTCTACATTATCGCCTACCCATTGTATTAGCATTTGATGTAATGTAGAAGGTATACATTAATTGGCATGAATCCAATCTCTGCCTAGAATTAAACTGTAATTTCCTTCTACATCAGCGACGAAGAATGCAGCAGCAAGGGTCTTAGTCCCGATGGTTAATTCAACAGACGTGACTCCCCTGGCTTTAATCGAACTATCCCCAACACCGCTGAGGGTCATGTTGGTCTTGACAAGTTCGTCATCTTGTTTACCTAATTTTCTGTATAATGAATAAGGCATTAGATTTACAGCCGCCCCTCCATCTACCAACATCTTAGCAATCGGTATTCCATCAATGTGACCGCGCACGAAGAGCGGCTTTAAATGATTTACCGATTCCTTTGGTTTAGTAAAGACGGCTTCTTTAGGACCAAAATCGAACTGGGCAACAACAGGTTCATCGTCGCCGATAATAGTACAATCGGCAGAAAATGTAATAACATTTACATCCATACCTGGGCGTTCTGGAGAAGCCTCGTAGTCGACCAAGTCTTCTCCCAGCAGGTCGTCTTCTTCCATTGATGTTGGCGTGTCGTTGGAGGTTTCTTGGTGTGGTGCGGATGGTCCGGACTCGGGGGCGGACGATCCGCGCCTGGTGCAGATTGCCCAGTCTTGCTGGCCAGGCTACCTACCATACCTGCAGGGTGCTGTACAAGTGTTGTTTCATTTTCTATTTTTGTGGCCATTTGTTTTTCCTCAACGGCCTTTGGTCTCCATTTCTTTTGCGGTGGCAGGTACTGTGGATGTGTGTCATTGAATATCTTTTCCACCTCCTTTTCCTGGCTCTCTTTCGCTCTTAGGCGCTGTAATTTCCGCTTTTGGGACCGTGTCAATCCCGCTGGGCACCATCGAGGCATGGAGTATTTTGGATCGGCTGTTTTGATGGTAGCCGTATCTTCTTTTTTGGTTATGTTGGCCAATTCACCAAAAATCATCGGCCCTTTATTATCTTCCTGTATGACAATGTCTGCAGTACCTATTTTGATGACGTCCTTCTTTGTTGTCCTTTCGGTTGCTGCAGGTACATGCCCCCCTGCCGGATTGGTCGGCCTTGGAGGCCGAGTAGTTCGGCAATCCTGTTGGGTCTGTGCTTGGTGACCGGATTGAGCGGTGCTCAATCGGTCTTGTACTGGTGGCGTCAACCTGTCAAAAACAGATGTTTGGGGTGCCCCCCAGGTGGGGTACTGTGGCATCCCAAATGGATATGGTGGCATGCCCCACATTTGATTTGGGACATATGGTGGAGGTAAATATGTGTATGGATATGGCATAGGCGGATAAGGTGGAGGCGTCCATGTAGGTATGTTAGGTCTCAGTTGCACAGTATGACCTTTCATTTCTTCCGATTGGTGAGGTGGTCCAATCGGTCTTACCTGACGCTGCTCATGAATGGGTGAGCGAGGTCGCTTTGCTGGCCGGTCACTGGGGCCGGCCTTCTTTTTTACGTATTTAGACAATAATTGATCAAAAGTTGGGCTGGCTTTGACTAACCTACCAGCCGCCTTGAATGTATTTGTTTTCCACGTACCTATCTCTGGTCGTCGTGGTTTGAAAGTACGTGGCCGTTGTGAGTCTTGAGCACGGCCGGACCGTCCGCTGGAGTTCTCCGGACCGTCCGGCGGGGTCCCGGACCGTCCGCGCCTGTGTGCCGGACCGTCCGGGGTGCGCAGCACGGGTTCCTGTTCCTTAGTCCATGCTTGCCCCCCAGCGCCGTAGGCCGTGATGGTCACCTTAAGAGTTTCCCCTCCGTCAGGAGTCGTTTCTGCCACCACTTTCCTGCAAGAAATTTTATGATTTTCATCGGCATCTCTTGCATTGCTGATGACTATCTCTTTGCCTTTGCCTTTATCGGCTGCGTTTGGTCGAACCAGGACTTTCTTGCCCTCGAAGTCGATCATGTTTATCGGAAAGGGCTCTGTATCTACCTGGATTTCCTAAAATTTCAATCGTCCCTCGTTAATGGCCGATTGAATCTGTCGACGGAATACATTACAATCATTTGTGGCATGAGAAAATGAGTTATGCCACTTGCAGTATGCACGACGTTTTAGCTCGTCGGTGGATGGAATAATGTGATTTATTTTAATGTTGCCATTTTTGAGTAATTCATCAAATATTTTATCACACTTACCAACATTAAACGTAAACTTAACCTCCTCTTGCCGTTTCTTTTGAACTGGCTGTAAGGAGGAACAAGCTGAAGATTTGGCCTGCTTTGGTCAAACCATTTCAGCAGCATACACTTCTGCTGATTCGTCATCTGAGCTACTTTGGTCGCATTCTACTATATGTACGTTGTGACGAATTGTTTTAGCAGTTTCTTTGCTTCGGCTTTCACAAGCCAAAGCTCTCTGGTGTAACTGTGCTAGTGTAAAAAATTGGATGCCTTCTAATCTTTCTTTTAAATAATATCGTAGACCATTAAAGGCTAATCCTGCTAGCTGTTTTCCTGCTAAATGAATTTGGAAGCATCAGTTTCTTGTATCTCGAAATCTCCGGATGTAATCATTAACCGATTCATCTTTCGCTTGTCGCAAGGCCACTAGATCTACCAGATCTAATTCATAGTCACCGGAGAAAAAATGATCATGAAATTTTTGTTCTAAATCCCCCCATGACGAAATAGAGTTAGGAGGTAAAGTGGCGTACCATGCGAACGCGGTTCCTGTTAAAGATAATGAAAATAAACGCACGCGAAATGCTTTTGTGTCGGCCAATTCTCCTAATTGTGCTAGGAACTGGCCTACGTGTTCGCGCGTGCTCTTTCCCTGGTCACCCAAAAATTTTGAGAACTCGGGTATCCTGGTTCCCTGTGGGTATGGGTGGTGATCAAATCGGCTGTCGTAAGGTTTCCGATATGATTGCCCCCAGGGATCATGCTTACTCCGAGCTTATCTCGAAACGCCCCAGCTATTTCTTCCCTCACTATATCAATAGCAGCCGGTGCGAGACCACCGGCTCTCTGGTCAAACATAGGTGGGGTTGGCTGGATATTAGCATGTTGTCTTTCCCCCCCATTGGTTTGAGCTACGTGGTGCATTGCCATTTGCCTTATATGGTTCATATGTTTGATCATTCCTTTCCGGCCTTCTAGGTGGGGCCGGAAAGCTTTCTTGGGCTTTAGACCTCGAATTAATGGGTTGATGCATTGCATAGTGCGATGGTACGTGTTGCTGGGACATGTGAGGATTCAAGTAACAATCCTCCTTAAAAAGGTCATGCGCGGACTGTCCGGACATTGGCCCGGACCGTCCGTGATTATATGCGGACCGTCCGTCGTTGTATACGGACGGTCCGACTGGGTAGTTGAGATTCTGTGTCGTATGTGGTGGTTCGGGCGCATATCTAGGTAACTCATTAAAAATAGCCCGACTGTTGTTGGCCCGGACGGTCCGCGCTCACGTGCGGACGATCCGGGCATGTGCAGATCGGCTGATCTGTTGCCGATTTGCGGTTGCTCAGGGTACGTGTCCATCGGCATCCCATAAAGGGGTTGTGACTGGTCGTGACAAACTCTAGCCGATGTATTACGTGTGTTATCCCCTAATTCAACCTCGTGTGAAGGAAAATTTGCTATACTAGATTTATCAATTGCACGTACTAGTCTCATGTAATCTTTTTCATATCCCCTATGATATTTTGCATTTGCTCACGCTGTTCATCTACATAATTTCTTAGAGATTGTAGCTCGTTTGTATTACTTACATTGGGGATTTCTGATGTGGGTCGGAGCGAAGCCGGATCCGTCGCCCGATGTCGGACGACCTTGTTGTTCCTATCCACTTTGAAGTTGGCCAAGAACTTTACTTTTGCCTCCTGGATCATCTGCTCCTTGTGCTCGTCGAATTAGAGCTGTTCGTCAGTCGGCAAGGTCTCCCAAGTCGGCTCTATGATGTTGCTTGGGGAAATATTAGAGCTATCTCTTGAACCGGTCATTGAGGGCCAATTTGATGCGTCTATATTTGTTGTCCCCAGCGGAGTCGCCAAAAAGTATGTTGACACCTTTTTGGAGGCGCCAATCACTCAAAAGAACCGGCGGCGGTGCTCTCTGGTCAGGCGCGGACGGTCCGCGGCACAGGGCCGGACGGTCCGCGACCTGGCGCGAGGCAGCGGTGCTCTCTGGTCAAGCGCGGACGGTCCGCGGCACAGGGCCGGACGGTCCGCGACCTGGTGCAGGAGCTCGGGTTCCCTGCCTGACGGCCGGACGGTCCGCGCCTTAGGGCCGGACGGTCCGCGCCTTAGGGCCGGATGGTCCGCGCGTGCGCAGGGGCGGCGGAAGATCGCCGGCGGCGTCTGGATCTCGCTCCCGGGAGAAGAGATCATAGGAGTTGTCTAGGCTCGGGTAGACCGACCTAGACTCCTCTAATCGACGTAGAGTCGAAGAGAAGCGGAAGATTTGGGGTTTGGAAGACTAAACCTAAACTAGACTAGAACTACTCGTAGGATAAAATGTAAATTGTATTAATTGAAGGTTCGATTCGTTGTTCAAATTCTCTCTATTTATAGAGGCGGGAGACTGGACCCTTTACAAACTAATTTCCAAGCGAATCCCGTGAATCTAGCTAACAACTGTAGCACAAAATTCGGAACCCTAAACTGCTCTGCGCACGCGCGGACCGTCCGGCCCACGGGCACGGACCGTCTGGCCTCAGGGCCGGACTGTCCGCGCCTTCAATTTGGTGCTGAACACATGGATGGATTCTATATTCACAGGCTCGCAGCGGTGTTGATTTCCCAGATCCGTAAGGTCCGTGGTGGAGACGAGAGGAGGATGAGGAAGAACTGCACCTTCCCACTCCTGCGCGCGCGCCCACCTAAAAAACAAGCCAACCGACTTGGAAATGCTCTTCGCACCGACAGCTGCCCCACCACAAGCAACCACAAAAGACAGGTCATGCCTCGAAGGAGCAAGCAACTCGCCTTCCCCAGTTGTTGACACTCCGGAGATGTTGATGTATGGCCTGTCCCTCCGTGTAGGTGTAGCCTTCCAACTGGCAAGTGAACCTGCAGTTCGCAAAGAAGACAACTCTAGTCAACACTTACGTGAAAAAGTGAAACCTTCTGCATTAGAACCTACATATATGGAGGAATCACAAGCCAAGCGTGATGACGACGAGCCATCAGACATTCAGGCATCACGTATTCACGTGCTGTAGATGAGCAGATCGTATGCACAACCTGAAAGTGTCTTTTCCTTTTGCTCTTCAGTGGCCATGTACATTGTTGTTTAACGTAGATGCTCTTAAAATGCTTAAATAAAGTATTTGCAAAAAAATAGTGAAGGTATTTGCAAAAAAAATCGTGGCACCGTCTCTTCGTGAAGAGACGTCTCTGACTCGTAAGTCAAGTAGTAACAGACGACTCACTTTCCAATGTACGAATTCGTCGTCTGTTCTATCGATCCGATATTATACAAACACATTTACTTCTGTATTTATTAATAAACTATATTTATAGACAATCTATTGTATAATAGAGTCTCTTATTTGACTTTTGTGCTTGGAGAACCGTTTTGATGTCTCTCTACTACATATGCCCTTAGAGCATCTCCAATAGTTATGTAAATTTAGCACCCTAAATTATAGATTTAAGAAGTTGCTAAATCACATTAAAGAGTAGAAAAATATGTGTGCTCCAACAGTTCTCTATTTATTTGTTGTTAATCTTTAAAATTGTCCATGTTAACAAAAAAACGAGCATGATTTCTATTTTTAATTGAGCTAGCACATCAACAACCTTCCATAATGTCTTCGAAGATCGAAGTTGTCGATGGAATACCAAAAAGTCGCGCCGATGACATGAAGACAACACATGCATTGGAGATAGATTTGTGGTCAATGGCACGGTGGGACGATGCAAAACAGTGAGCAAAATATGGTTTTCGCGATGAATTTAGAACCAACATTGATTTAGAGAGTCTCAACGATGTTCATAAATGTAGAGATAAAATTGGGTTTGTAAGGAGTTTGTAAATTTAAGGACCTGCTTTAAATAACTGTTGGAGATGAGTTTTTTAAAAACTTCTTAAATTCATATTTAGAGAGTTATTTACATAACTATTGAAGATGCTATTAGAGGAGTGAAAGAATAATGAATAGAGAGAATGGATCTTAACTGAGTAGAAGTGTAGAATTGACGGTCCATAAGTATCTGTTCCAATTTCCAAATACCCAAACTGGATGTCCAACTGTTGGCCTAGCAAGGCCCTATCAGCCGGAACAGCCCACAGGTGGATGCTGCGAATCCAGTGGGTCGGTCCGATAAGCCTGGTCTAGTCGAGCCCACCAAGTTTCTCGAGGCTAGGGTTTGCACGAGCAGCGACGCGGTTTGCGTGTTGGCGTTGGGCGGCCCGGCCGAGCCGGGGCCCTATATATGAGGGAGAGGACCCCCGCCTAGGGTTTCCTCCGACGGCGCCGACAAAACCAGACCACCAAACAAGTGCCAGAGCCCTCTTGCAGTCGTCGCAATGGAGAGCACCTTCATCATGATCAAGCCTGACGGCGTCCAGAGGGGCCTCGTAAGCATCATATGTTCCCAGTTCGTTTCTGTTCATTCGATTCGATTTGGTGATGCCCCCGCGCTTCGTGATCGGATTTTGCACTAGTCTGTGTTCACTCCATTCTGCTTGTTTTTTTTTCAGATTGGTGAGATCATCAGCCGTTTTGAGAAGAAGGGCTTCTACCTCAAGGGTAATCTAGCGTCCATGTTTTGATTCAAACTTCCATTATGTTCCGAAACTGCCTATAATTTCTCCATTTAAAGACTACAGATGTGGCTTTAGACGGAAATTCAACAGTTTGTGCTCAAATGAGTTGTCGCTTTTCCTAAATCTGTTGATAAAATTCAGATTTTGGTGCACACCTGCCAAGTTTTTTGTAATCTGATTACGGTTTGTAAACAAGTCGTGCTTGATAACCTGCCAACTCGAAATGCAGCCTTGAAGCTTGTGAACGTGGAGAGGTCGTTTGCCGAGAAGCACTACGCCGATCTTGCCTCCAAGCCCTTCTTCCAGGGCCTCGTGGACTACATCATCTCTGGCCCTGTGGTGGCCATGGTCTGGGAGGGCAAGAGCGTCGTCACAACTGGCCGCAAGATCATTGGCGCCACCAACCCCCTGGCCTCTGAGCCCGGCACCATCCGTGGCGACTTTGCTGTCGACATTGGCAGGTTAGATCTCAGTCCGATTGTTGTAGCTTATGGTTTTTAGTCACCGTTATTCATGCATTGGTTATGCTTAGTTGCTTAATTTGTTAAAGCTGCTCAATCCAATTGGGACTGCCATACATCCAATGTAAAAAATGTTCACACTCCTGAGTTCGTCTTAGTTATATATCCTAAAATTTGCTCTATTTCTTAGTGATGCTAAAATTCTTAACTGACTAGCATTGGATTTATGTAGAGCCACAGTTATTTATTTTGTGTACTCAAATTAGATGTTAGAGACAATATATGTAGATGCTTATGACTAAATGTGGGCTCCCAGTTCATTAGTTTGTTTGTATCTTGGGGCAATGAACATTTGTAGTCATCTCATGATTGCAGCCATGCTGCAGTTCAACTGTCTTAATGTTGGCATTATGACCTGTTACATCCAACTAATGGGTCCAGCAGGTACATCCTCTGGCATGTGCTTACCGGATCTGAGCTTATACTTGTTCTGAATCTGATGTGGAGTCCACAAAACATTTAGACATCAGTAGATGTATGTGATGTACTTTCCTGGTGTTGTGGGGACTGGCCTGCTCTGGTTGCCGTTTATTCATCCATTTAACTCGAGTCTTTAGCCATGATTAGTTGGGGGTACTGTATCTTATTCTGGTTAGTTGTCCATGAGGGTTTTGCTGTATTGTACTTCTGATTTAGGGGTGTTTGAATCCATTAGAACAAATAGTTAGCTGCTAAAATTAGCTGAGTTATCCAAACATTCTAGCTAATAGTTTAGCTATTAGTTATTTGTTAGCTAACTATTTGTTAGCTAGCTAATTCTATGAGCAATTTTTAGCCAACTAACTATTAGCTCTAGCTATTAGCTCTAGCGCATTCAAACACCCCCTTAATCAGGAAAACAAAAAAGTAGTGTTAAGCCTCTTGGATTCTGTTTGTGATATCAGATTCTACTATGGTGCCAAGTTCTCATATGATCTGGTTTTGTGCTATAGGAATGTCATTCATGGAAGTGACAGCATTGAGAGTGCTAATAAGGAGATTGCCCTGTGGTTCCCCGAGGGCCTTGCTGATTGGCAGAGCAGCCAGCACCCCTGGATCTACGAGAAGTAAACAGGGAAAGTTTCACATGAAACCTTGAGAGCTAGAGGAAGCATGTCACCATTTGTGCTTTAGCCAAGTTTTCGAAAAGATTATGATCTGTATCTTGGAACCTTATTTCCATGGACCAATTTTATTTCTTTGCCATGCTATTGGTTGTCACTTTGCGGTATTTGATTCCACTCGCATATATAACTATCATATATCCTGTGATAACTCTACCCTTCTGAGAAGAGAAGAGGATCAGAGTTCGACTGAGGCTGTTCGCAGGCGTTCCCCCTAAATTTTTCTCCCTAAATCTTACTATGCAGCCACGTCAGCAAGATTCCCTCCTCTATATTCACTCGTTCTGCAACCGTTCCCCCGAAATTTTACCTTACATATTCCTCTACTCATTAAATATACATTTCACTATAAGTAACATAACCAAATTCATTTTTTATTTATATTGTTTTCTGTTAACAGGTTAGGCTTAAACAGCTCGTACTTTTTTAACAAAAAATTATATTTCATTATTTCTCATAAATTACGCATAATATAGAAAAAATCAAATAATTTATCATTTAATTGAAAAATGCATACATCATTTGATTTAACATTTAATTGGCAAATGCAAACATTAATTAACAATTCTGGTATGCTAAAATTTTTCATATATATTGGGACGGAATATAATGAACGAGACTTACGTTGCAACAAAAACCGTCGAGTCGTACGGACGAAGCCACGAGTGGCTTACAATGAAAGGCACCGTTGCCTTTCAAAGGAAGCCATGGTTGGCTTTCAATGCAAGCCGCCAGCTTCCCCCTGAAGCCGCTTTGGTATCCCCTATATATATGCAATCAATCTTTACCATAATGTACGCCCATTGTTCTGAGTTCATCAAGTTAGCCATAGTTCGGTATGTCTCACAGTCATACGGAAGATGATTCTGCTTCGAGTGATTCGACTGATAGTGAGGACGAAACTCTTTTGCTTGTCAACCTACTCACCCTCAACATTGCGGCTCAACGCCATCACCGACGACGGTCGGGTTTACCTCGCCGTGTCATTCACAGAGATCATTTTGCTGGAGAAAACCTCATCCAGCATCACTACTTCGGCGCGAACCCAGTGTATCCACCCCATGTGTTTCGTAGAAGGTACACACTTCATATTATTGTCATAGGTTATCATTTGTTCTACTATTCACAATTAACCAATGCAAATTTCTTAGGTTTCGCATGAGTAGGCCATTGTTTCTCCGCATTCTGCAAGGTCTTCAACAACACGATAATTACTTTACACAAAGGGTAGACACAACTGGTATGCCCGGACTCGGTCCATTACAAAAAGTTTGTGCGGCAATGCGGATACTTGCTTATGGGTTACCTTCTGATGCGGTAGACGAGTATATTCAAATTGGGGAATCAACCGCTAGGGAATGCCTTCATCATTTTTGTCGCGCAATCATTGCATGTTTTAGTGGCTGGTATTTACGAACTCCTACTCAAGATGACATTACACGCATCATGCATAATAGCGAGTCAACGGGTTTTCCTGGCATGTTGGGTTCCATAGATTGCATGCACTGGGAGTGGAGGAACTGTCCTACGGCTTGGCGTGGTCAATTTTGTGGCCGAAATGGTAGAGCATCGATGATACTCGAAGCTGTAGCATCGTATGATCTATGGATTTGGCATGCTTTTTTGGCATGCCTGGGACAAACAATGACGTAAACGTGCTCCACTGATCCCCTGTATTTGACCCTATGACAACTGGTCGAATGCCACCAGTCAATTACACAGTAAATGGCCATGCGTACAACTTCGGTTATTACCTTGCTGATGGTATTTACCCCAACTGGCCTACTTTTGTAAAAGCAATCCGACACCCATACGAGGAAAAGAAAGTATATTTCACTCAGATGCAGGAAAGTTGCCGAAAGGATATTGAGCGTGCATTTGGAGTTCTTCAAGCCTGGTGGGCGGTGCTCCGTGGACCAGCTTATGGTTGGGATCGTAATCGTTTGACAGAGATAATGACAGCTTGCATCATCATGCACAACATGATTGTCGAAGACGAAGGCCCTTTTGCTGCTAACATTGATTTCGGAGACATCTCTTCAGGGATTGAACCATCTCAAATTATAGGAGAAGGCCGGGCGGAATGGGTTATTAACCACTTTGATCTTCGTCGCCAAGAAAGATCGTGCTCTCTTCAAAATGATCTTGTCGAGCATTTATGGGCTCGCCGTGGAAGTATGTAATAATAATGTGTCGTAGCTACATAGTTCGCACTTCAATTCAGTCCTTGTAATGTCATGTCGTCTATTTAACGTATTCCAATAAATGACCTAAGTTGTTTCAAATATGTCCCGACAGCCGGCTCAATATGTGTTGACATACATCGAATTGTTGTACCAGCTACACCATAACATGTACCTTATTTTGTACCAAGTGTAAACATACCATTGCAATTGAGTACAGGATTCATGTCTTCTTCTACAAAATATAACATAGCATAGAATAGGCACAAATATTGTTCAAACATTTATCACAGCCGAGTTCATTATTTTGTAATACAACAGCACACAACTTAACTTACATTGGTTCGACCAAATAAATAGTGTTCTCGAAAAAACATTTGACATAAGCAACTTAGATAAATTGTCTCAACATCTGTCAACACCACTGTCGACTACATGTAACAGAAGCGGCGAAGATTACTCAAAACAAAATATAAACTGCTGCAATTTTTTTTTCTGTTCCTTCATCAGAATCCAAACTTCTGGATCAACATCTTCTTCATTTGTCGACAGCAGCATCTGCAAACGTTTGTTTGCCGATTCGAGTTCTTCAAGTTTGAGTTCCCTTTGTCGAATGCTTAACTTTTGTGCTTCCAATTCCAATCTCTTCTTCTGTATGTCCCTGTCTTCTTCACTACTCTTTTCTTTTTTTTCACCCTTTTCTATGGACCTCTGTATTTGTTTTTCAGTAATTTCTTGTAATCGGCTTAAGTATTCAGGAGAAGAAGAAGATGCACCTTTCTTTCTCTCTGCTTTACTGTAATCACGACCACAGGGCCTTTTGCCTGTCAACCCAGCCGATCCACTATCAGTCTCTGGTGCTTCAACTGATGGACACCCCGAAGATGCTATAGATCTTGCATGTAATCCTCTGAACGAATGTCCTTGACAGATGCTCTCCCATTTCGGTTCCCCCTTCAATTGATGCCAACAGTGCATATAATGGAATGGTTTGTTCTCCTCATGAGCAAACAAAGTTGCTGCCTTCGATGTCTGCAAAATTCGATGTTGAATTACAATTAGTACAAGGACACAAAGTTGTACTCTAAATAAAATAGTTAAAAATGTCTTACCTTATCCTCGTCACTTAAGCCACTTTAGTTTCTCTCTTAGGACTCCGGCGTAGTATCTAGAGAACTTACTGACATCAGCTCTAATCTTGTCCCATCTGCTGCTAAGTGCTCTGTTAAGTCTACAAGGAAACTCCCCCCTTTGTTCATTGTACCTTTTTTCAATTCGAGCCCAAAGCCCCTCCCTCCTTTGTCCAGTGTGCACAATAGGGTCACTACTAATTTGCAACCATGTAGTACAAAGGAGTATGTCTTCTGGTGTTGTAAAGTTTTGTTCCTTCGATTTCTTTTGTTTTTGAACAGGAGGTGCATTTTTTCTGGACTATTGATGTCCTGAACACTATGTTCAGCATCTGACTCCAAGTTTATAGGTAATGGAGGTATAGTATTCGAACCCTGCAACGGTGTACTTGTATGTGATGCAGGATAAGAATCTGTATAAGGACTCACTCCAACCGAACCAAGAGGGTTCCTCACAAAGTTCATGTAATGATTCCAATATAGTGCAGATTGCGAAGCCGGAATCATGGTAGATTGGGAACTAGTATTCCCTGTCTGAATAGGAGCCCACATTGTAGTTGGACCTTGACCAGGACTAGGAAAATTTAAGTTTCCCATCATGTTGCAATCGACAGGATTCTGGTGCATGAAGCCCGTTGGCCATAAAGGGGGTGGAGGGGGAAATTGCTGGGCATTTGAGGTATTTGACATCGGCTGCGACGATGTCGCATTGTTTGCAGGGTCCATGCTAGGATATGTGGAGATGGCAGACATTTAGTCATATGTTATAAACTGAACTCAATCGAAAAAACGAGGTACAGAAACAAGACACAAAGCATATGAACAAAGAAACAAAAAATAAAAATGATCTCATGAACTTTTTCAGTAGGAACAACAGCATTAGAACATTTAACAGTAAACATAGTTCACAGACTACATGGATCTTAACATCATAATAACTTAAGGTCACGCAGTACCATTGGGACTTAGACATACATCACAGGACTAGTTCGACAACATCACTAGTTGGACAACCCGAGTTCTTGGATGTTCAAAAGACTATCCTGCAACTACTGCTGGAATACATGGAGCTAATAAAGATTCCAGTAGCTATTACGAGTGGACCTATCTGAATCGCTAAAGTACCACTCATCACTCACATCGGGGCAGTAGAACTCCTCTTCATCGACAGATGGTTCAGTAACTGTTGGAGGGGTCGACGGAGATGTCGGTTCAACACTTATTGTCATCCCCGTCGTACTTAGCAATTTTAGGAAAAGCTTGGACTTTAGCCTCTAAGGCATCTTGGTGTAGCAAATCAAGTTTTTCTTTCATGGCAAAGAGGGTTCTAGCTAAGATCTCTTCATCATGCATGTGGTCTAATGCATATCTACTAATCCACCAAGGGATTTTGTGGCATCCTCGGCACAGTCGACAAGTACTTTAAGCAAAGACTTCATGGTATCTTATGTCGAGGATGCCATTCTCAAATGTGCTGCAAAGAATAATATATGAAGTAACACGTGCATATCCTTATAAACCATATAGGCTATACGAATGAAAGACTTCCCAAAACCATTAACAAAATTTTTGGCAGGGACATGCAATGATTATAAATGCATGAGTGATATAGCAGGAAGGAACATAACTAATTTAGTGAAGTATAACACTGATAATGTTGTCAATGTTAAGGCCAATGTATGATAATGAAATTTAAATAACAATGATTACATGGACATAGAGATGTTTCTCATAGATTGGTCATGTTTTATACAAACTTGTAGTAGTCATGAGATAATACGTCAGTTGTTTGAATACGATTGCTTAATTGTATCATTAGTTCATCTACAGATATTGTGGAAATAGGTGAGTGTTGCACAAAACTTGAAGATTAGAACAGAACAAGCAGTGTACTCCAAGCAAAGAACAATACAACAGAACAAACATTGTAGTCCATGTAAGGAATAAAATATCTGACATACTAACGAACTGTGTACAATATCATTAAGGTCATGGACAGATATTGTCAAAAAGGTGAGGGTTGTACACATAACTTGAACAATACAAAATAACAAACATTGGAGTGAATGTAAGGAAAATAAATCTGACATACTAAACATATGTGTGTTCAGCCATATTTCGGTCAACAGAACAAAGACATGTAGTTGTTGTAAGAATTTACAAACCAACTATATGAAGGTCCAAACAATTTATCTATCCTGCAGTGGTATCGAAGGGTGAGAAAAATATGTGATGTAGTAGAGCAATACAATAAGGTACGACATAGACCTACAAATTTTAGTGAACATCATTCATAGTAACTAAGGAAGTAAAGGACCCTCTGAAATGTTATTTACACTTTGAGCTAGTGTAATAAACAATGACCATTACTTTGGCGCGGGTAAGGTTACACTTTTGGCTTTCCCTAGGATGAATCATGGTGATACTTTAGTAAATGGTCAATTGTACTGGACAGTGGGGAGCAAAAAAATTTGGCACAAGACTTGCCAGGTTAAGCCAGATTAGAAGTGAAGCCGTAGTGTAGGGTTTCAAATATATGGGAATCTGCAGACCAATAGGGTGTAATCGTTTGGAGTACCATTCGTCTCCTAAATATCTAGGATATTCAGCGGGATTTTGAGTAACTTAAAAATTAAACCCTAAAAGGCACAGCAGATCCGTGTACTAGTTTGCATCGGGCATAAATCGATTGTTGGCGCATGTAATGAAGTTCGGTTAACAGGAATAGTCGATTGGTGTACTAATTAGTTCATGAAACGGAGGCGCATGAAGTACACAAACCATAGAAGACAAAGGGCGTACCTCAACAAGCGAAGATTATGGCCGAAACAAGAGGAATCGAAGCGAAGATGTCCGGATCCG